>JAZGLO010000909.1:1200000-1600000 GCA_036873155.1 Biomphalaria sudanica | reverse complement strand
CATTTGACATTTAGTATTTTTCTCAGACATGTCATGTGGAAGTGGTTCAGTTTCTTTGCATGTTTACTGTACACTGTCCATGTTTCTGAGGCATAGAGCAATGTAGGGAGGATGACGGCTCTATAGACCCCTAGCTTTGTGTTTGTGGTGATACCACGTCTGTTCCAGACATTTTTAGACAGTCTGCCATAGGACGCACTGGCCTTGGCGATACGCAGGTCGATTTCACTATCGATTTTTCCATTTCTGGAGAGTGTGCTGCCAAGATATGTGAATTTGTCCACTGCGTTTATATCCTGTCCATTTATAGTGATGCTTGGATCCGAGTAGGCTTTCCCAGGAGCAGGTAGATATAAGACTTCAGTCTTGTTCGTATTGATGGTAAGGCCAAAGTCTGAGCATGCTCTTGAGAAGTCACTGACGATGCTCTGCAGATCGTTTTCAGGGCTGGCATTTAGGGCACAGTCGTCAGTAAACATCAAGTCTCTGATTACTGCTGTATTTGTTTTTGATTTTGCTTTAAGCCGCCTCGGGTTGAATAGGCCACCATCAAATCTGTATGATATATTTATCCCGTTGTTTTCTCTATTTGTGAATGCATCTGTCAGCAAAGCAGAGAACATGATACTGAACAGTGTAGGTGCTAGGACACAGCCTTGTTTTACCCCGTTTGATACGTCGAAGGGCTCTGATGGTTCTCCACTTTCTTGGACACGAGCCTTCATGCCATCATGAAATAGTCTCACCATGGTTATGAATTTTTGTGGACAGCCATACTTTGACATGATCTTCCAGAGTCCTTCTCTGCTAACAGTGTCAAATGCCTTTGTTAAGTCGACATATATTGAGAACAGGTCAGCATTTAGTTCTTGGCATTTTTCCTGGAGCTGCCTTGATGCAAAGATCATGTCAATGGTTCCACGCTCTTTTCTGAAGCCGCAATGGCTTTCTGGTAGTAGACCATATTCTATGTGTTGCATGAGCCGATTTAGTAGGATGCGTGCAAGGATTTTACCAGCAATAGAGAGAAGAGATATTCCTCTGTGGTTGTCGCAGATCTGGCGGTTTCCTTTTCGCTTGTATAAATGAACAATTGTGGCATCTTTAAAGTCTTGTGGTATTGACTCTTTTTCCCACATAATTAATAAGAGCTTATGAAGTCTTTCAATCAGGGCTAATCCACCTTTTTTGTAGACCTCTGCGGGAATGGAGTTAGCTCCTTGGGCTTTTCCGCTTGTGAGCTGTTGAATGGCAAGATCGGTTTCCTTTAGCGTAGGGGGGTCATCCATTTTTCATTTATTGGTACTTGCTGTAGCCTGTCTATGGCCGCTTCATTTATGATGGAAGGTGTATTGAGAACCTTTTCGAAGTGCTCTGCCCAGCGTTTTAGGATTTCTTCCTTATCTGTCAATAGGATTGTCCCATCGGCATTTAATAGAGGGGATGAGCCTGACTTTGTGGGTCCATAGATTTCGTTTATGGCATGGTAGAAGTTCTTCATATCGTGCTTGTCAGCGAATTCCTGTATTGTTTCCACTTTTTTGCTAAGCTAGGTATCTTGCATTTGGCGTAACTGTTTTTGCACATTTTTGCGGATGTTAGTGAATGCATCTTTAGTGGACTGGGAGTTTGGGTTGTTCAGATACAATTTGTGGAGCTTGTGCTTTTCGTCTAATAGTTTTCTGATCTCAGTACTGTTTTCATCAAACCAGTCCTGATGCTTTCTCTACATAGGACCGAGTATGTTTAATGCTGTGCTATAGATAGCTTCTTTGAAGCATTCCCAGCTTTTATCTACATTTGATTCAGTTAGGAGGTCGGGTTATCTCTCTTAATTTCATTGTGCTTGTAGTAGTTAATAGTACATTTATTTTCTTTTTAATAATTTGATGAGGTAGACTTAATTAATACATGTATTTTTCATAAGTTTTCATAAGGCACTCGTATAATAACAAAACTTTTATCAACTCACTCTCTTTGTCTGGTACAAAGTGTGTACACGTTATTTCTCCCACACCAATACTCGGATCAAGTTGAAACTTCGCACAATTATTCATTGACATAGAGAAGACATGAACCATTATAAAAAAATAAGCAATTAGACAATACATTTTTTGTAATCAATATTTTGTTTAATAGCAACAAGGAAAACGAATACTTCAGTGTTCACATATATGGCTAAATATGTTGGGTTTAGTCCCCTTGAGTAATTGTTAACGCTATTTCTCCCTCACGCATTGTTGATACTTTAAACAATTATCTATTGTACTTAACAAAACATGAATCAATAAACACAAATACTTTATAAATCAATTAATTATTGGTAATTAATTATTTTGTTTGATATCGAATAAGGAAAATAACTTATGCATTATTGGTAGATATAGTTTAAAGGACGGAGTTTTCCCCATTTCGATAAGCTTTGCTTTTTAAAAGGATTTTTACATATTTTGCTTGTTTTTATTTATTTATTTTTATTATTATTATTTTTAAATAAATAAATTTTTGTTTTTTTGTTTTTAGTATAAGAGTATATAAGTATAAGAGTGTACGTGCTGGTACGAACTTTGCTGAATGCAAAAGAAATGAAGCTGCATCGGTCAAGAGAAAGAAATAGAAAGCTGCCCTGTCAGTGAGCCCTAGGACAGATGAATATAAATGCTCGAACTGTGGCAAACTCTGCCGATCCAGAATTGGCTTGATCAGCCACTCCAGATTCTGCCCCGTCTCAAGACGTAATCAAAGCCAGTGACTCATCTGGGCGCATCCATTGTCTTACGAGACAGAAGGAGCCATATATATATATATATATAGTATAAGACCTAAAGTGTCCTACGCGTGGGTTAGAGGAAGAGAACACTGAACGTACAACTAGCGACAGACATTTTTTGGTTGCCAGGGGAAATATCAGATTGGCAGCGCCATGGCCTTGACATTTGTCATAGAACGTGGAGGACAGCCTGTTCTGTTGATGTGTGATACCATCTTTAATTCATGATGCTGCGTACCAGAGAGATGAGGGGGGGGGGCGGGGCGCGGAGAGTGAGAGGGATACAGGCCAGTTCAAAGTATCTGACCGCTACATTCTGGGTCATCTCTTCCTAAACACAGTACACTACTGCTATTGTCTTGATGTGACTGGGTTATTTTTATGGTCTTATTTTAACTGGCCGAATTCGAACGTGGCTGGGTCAGTCGCTGTGGTTTATTTTTGTAATGTAGGATAAAACCATTATTTTAACTGACCGCATTCTCTATTGGTCAAGTCACAATATTTTATTTTCGTACTGACCGAATTATTTCAGTGTCTGGAGTCATCGCTGTATTCACTTAAGTGACCAGGATTCGGTGTCAGATAGATAGCTGTAGTTTATAGCATTCTGACATATGTATTTTGGTCAAATGATCTGGCTGCACCGTTGTAGAGTTAATGGCCTAAGATCTTGACGGGTTGTGGGGTCAAAATCTGGTAACTTAAACTTATTTAATAAACTGAGTCATTAGAAAATATTGTGCTTTGATGTGGCGCATGTAGCAAAGAAACCATTGCGCAAAGGACTTTATTTCTCCCGGGCTCATGACTAATAGAAGATAGTCTTGTACTACTTACGCCAATAATAAATATCATAACACTATTAGTGTAAGAAGTCGTTGCTGAATTGAGCGCGCTGACACTAGTCAAAGACGTTACATACTTTGAATGTGTAAGTGTATTGGTACCTACAAGATTACTTTTGGTCACAGTGAACCTTCTTCTTTATTAGATTACAGAGGGGGGGGGGGGAGCTGGACACATTGGCATCATGGGAAATGATGAGGCCGATAAACTACCAAAGGCAGGATCATCTATGGAACAACTAGATAGACCTGCTAACTACCTCACCCTAAGGTCAATGTTAGTCAACAATCACAAAGAGGAGTGTCTCAACCAATGGGCATCAGGAAAGACAGGAAGAGCTATGTACAAAGAAATGACCATGCCTAACAAACTGGACAGTATTGACTTCCTCCCCCGCAAAGAGCAATCTACAATCTTCCAAATAAGAACAGGACACACACCTCTGTCAAATTACCATCTTAACAAAATAAATTCCACATAATTCCCCCTTTTGTAGACACCGCGCCCACCTTTATGAAACCGTAAACCATATCCTCTTTGAATGCCCCTTCCTAATCCGCCTTATGCAGACCTTACTTCCACTACAGCCCAACATAACCAACACCCTGTATGGCAGTGCTGAACAACTGAAGAGAACAGCACACTATTTTTCCTTGGCACAGTCTGCAAAAGAGCTCACAGCTCAGGAGCTTACTAGAAGAAGAAGAAGAAAGGAGGAGGGAGGGCACCAATATATCCACAAACTCGAGCCCAAGTCTACGTCGCTGTGTAGCTCTACTAATTTGAACTAAAGTTCTCTTTTTATCGCGGAGTCATGTTGAAAGTGAAGACGCCGCTGAAAGCTAAGGGTGAAACAAACAAAATATTAAACATGCCTGGGGGGGGGGGAAGCTTATCTAAGGAAAGAGCTGCACATGTTTAGCCATATCTATTAATACTGTAAGATTCATTTCCCTTAATCAATATCAAGCTAAATTAATTATTTACCATTATTAGCGGCCCCCGAAAGGGGAAAAGACGCTATTAGTTTTGTGCGAAATGTCTGTCCGTCCGTCTCGTTTAGATCTCGTAAAGTACAAAAGATATTGAAAATCCGACATCACAATATTTTAGACCATTCAAAGTTCTGATGCAACGGCTACTTTTTTTTTCTGAAAGCGAAAAATCTAATTTTTAAAATATAAATATAAGTTAGACCTAATTTAAAATGAATAGTAATCTTGTAAACTTTATTTTCCTGAAAATTTTTTTTTTTTTTTTTTTTTTGAGGATTCGAATAAGTAGCTAACACTTGAGGATTTATTCTGTGGATTACTTGTGTTTCTGTGTTTCTGTATAGAGTGGACGGCGCGAGGGTTGTGTAGTAAAGTACTATGTAGTTTGTAGTGTAGTTATCGTCTCTTTTCGGTCTCTGTACTTGTGATAAACCCTTGTAAAAATGTCAGTTAAGACATTTTTTATTGAAAAAAAGGATTTGGATGGTGGGCTTGTCCACGGCCCAGGTACCTTGCTTCTAAAGCTGTCAGGCCAAGGGGCTGTTAAGGCCACTATAGAGTGCCTGAAACTAACACCGGACGAAGTGAGTTCTCTCTATCGCTTCGAGAACCCCTTTGTCTGGTTCCTGGTCCCAACATCCGCCCGAGTGAGAACCCGTATACTAATGAAATCATTCGGGAATGGTAAGGACTTCAAGGTAGATGTCTGTACCTTAGAAGACGAAAAAATCAGGGTTACCCTTCACTGGGTAGCACCAACCATAAACAAATCAAAGATAGGAGAAATCTTTGGAGCCTTTGCAGAAGAAGGCTCCAAGATAGAGCCAATCAAGCTAGGCTACTCAGATAAGTGGGCGGCTTAAATAAAAATCCGCAAACAGACTGAACTCCCCCATCATATTCAGTTACGATACGAGGACGATCCGATTACCTACAAGGACCTACAAGGTCCTCGTGACCATCCCGGGACGTAGACAACAGTACTGGCATTGCGGACAGGATCAGCACTGGTCAAACCAGTGTCCAAATATGACGAACCCCAGACGGGACCAAAACCCCACAGAAGGTGCAAAGGAGGTAGGAGGGAAAATCTCCTATGCCATGGCCCTTAAAGGTGAGAGAGAGAAAAAGCAATCCGAGATTGATCAACAGTTAAAAAAAGATGGCTTCACAATGGTTGAATGCAGCAAAGGAGGGGGAAAAACAAATAGAAGCTATGGGAGCTACTCCAAGTGGTCTCCCCCCACCTAACAGCCCTGAAAACAAATCTAAGCAAAGTAAAAAAATTAAAACATCCGGAGGGGCAAGTTCAGCACCCACCACCCCAACCAAAATAACAAGAAAGAGGGCCCTCTCTCTCTCTCTTCCTCATAAGAGGATCTAAACGAGGATCCCCGGGTAGAGGAGGAGAAAAGAGAGGAAGAACAGTTCAAGCTCGAGCTGAACTTTCCAGACTCCCCGTCAGTGCTAGTCATAGATGAGGGCGAGGACCCTAACACACATTCAAACACATAAACAACAAAGCAACTCTTAAAGATAAAATGCATACACACACAATAGAATAACTAACACGCAAACCAATCTCTCAGACATCAAAATTTTGACACTCAACATCAGAGGGCTTAACAATAAACACACATACATAGCACACCTCACAAGGAAATACAAGCCAGATTTTATCTTTCTGCAAGAGACCAACACACAGTTGAGTACAAGGCCAAAAAAGCAGTCTCTCTTATGGGCCTCCGGGAGGGTTATTTTAGTTTAGGTAGAAAGCCACGAGGGACAGCCATTTTACAAACATCCAATAGGTTTTTGAATCACACACTCATATCAAGACAATAGCGGGAGGATAGTAATAATTAGGACAAGCTCACAAAAACACACATACACGTTAGTCAACATTTATGCACCCGCTCAAAAAAAAGAGAAACACGAGTTTTTTGGAATGCTAAGTGACATTCTACACACTCAGTACGCAGGAGAAAATTTAATAGTAGGGGGTGATTTAAATTACATTGATTCCCAATTAGACAAGCAAAACACAAACACAGAGGGTCTGGCTCCTCATGTAACAATTAAAACGCATGACTATTTGGGGGGAGTCATCAAGGCTTTCCGGTTAGTAGATGCCTATAGAGAAGTAGAGGTCACGGGCCGGGTCACCACGTTCAGGGACAAGGCACATCAAATAGAAACACGGATAGATAGAGTGTATGTGCCAAGGGCGTGCGAAACAAAAAGTGTAACACATCTCGTAGAGACGTTACAATATACAGACCACAAAGGAGTCTTAGTGGAACTGCTGAACCCAAAACTAAAAAAGAAAAAAACAAAAAACGCCGATCTGGAAACTTAACAACGACCTCCTAAATGACCCGCTCTATTTAAAAACAATCGCAAACCTCCTCAAAAATATAATGCATGACTCAAACACAACCCATTTTAAAGTCACACAAATATGGACGCTAATTAAAAGCTCCATTAAGCAGCAAAGCCAAATACTGGCCACACTAGTCAACTCAAAAAGGAAAAAAGAAGAGGAAAGACTTAAAAATTTACTAACACACGAAGAAGACGAAGCAGCCAAAACACACATACTAACACAACTAGAAGAACTATTTAACTATCAATACAAAGGAGCGGAATTGAGGTGCAAAAGTAAAAAAATAACCGAAGGGCCTAAAAAACTTTTTTTTATTAGCAGAACAAAACATTCAAATTGACAGAACTATTGACAACATTGTTGATAGTAAAGGAGAAACTATACACGACCTGGACAAAATAAACACATTTACGAAACACTTTACTAATTTGTATGACAAGGAACAGACGGACGACAACGCACAAAAAGTATTTTTACAGAACTGCAAAGAAAAACCAATGACAGAACAGATAGAGACAGACGCTCCCTTTACGCTAGACGAACTGAGGGCTGCTTTAGATACAACACAAAACAACAAATCCCCTGGCCCAGACGGTCTGACGTTTGAATTTTACAAAGCCTTTTTTCCCCAAATAGGACCCCTACTATTAAATCTATACAGCGACATGTTAGTGACAGAACAGTTACCTAGAGATTTAAACTTAGCATACACCACACTTCTACCAAAAAAAACAAGAAAACAACACCTCACCTAGCGACTTTCGACCGATCTCACTTCTAAACACCGACTACAAACTCCTGACGAAAATGATTTTTCTAAGACAAAAACCCCTCATACTACACTTAATAGGACAGGACCAATACTGTAGCAACCCAGACAAAACATCGACGCACTTTACCATTTTTTAAGAGACATTCTATATTACTGTAAAGACAAAGACTTGAAAGCAGCCCTCTTTCCTATTGACCAGGAAAAAGCCTTTGACAGAATAGACCATGACTACCTTTTCAAAATACTAGACAAGACGAAGACAGATGGAAGAATGAAGAAATACATAAAGCTAGTTTACACTGATGCCACAAGCAAACTCATAATAAACCAAACCCTTAGTGGCAGTATCCCTATTAGAAGATCTGAAGACAAGGGTGTCCCCTTTCTCCCTTTTTATACACCCTTTGCCTAGAACCCCTTTTAGAAACCATCAGGCTAGATAGTGGAATCACGGGGATAAGAATCCCACGCCCGTAGTTAAAGTTAAAGCATACGCTGATGACACCACCCTTTTTCCCTCCTCAGAAAAAGACATAGCCGCAATCATAGATAAGTTTATTCAATTTGGGAAGGCAAGCGGGTCAAAAATCAACATAAATAAATCTTGTATTACACATCACCTTTAACCTTAAAATAGAGAAGGAAATTACAATATGCGGCATCACGTGGACAAGCAACCTAACATATTACCACACACAGCAGTGGGAAAATATTTTAAAGAGAATCAAAAACACACTTAAAAGATTTCATTATGCAGCAACTACTATATTTGGTAGAGCAATACTAGTAAACAACCTGGTCATCCCGAAGATAGTTTATTTAGCAAACATCACAGAACCTCCACCAACTTTTATACCAAGCATAAACACAATCATTAGGAATTTTATATTTAAAAGCACTATCAGAAACATTAAACACACAACACTTATACAAAACAAAGAGGATGGGGGGATAAACTTACAGGACATCAGAACCAAAATACAAGCACTTAGATTAAAATACATAGGACAAGTAGCCAAGAACCCAAACAATTTTCCATTAACAATATACCACTACGGCTTAAGGTTAAATAAAATAATTCCAATAAAAAATGACACCCCACACCACTTTGGTACAAACACACATCCATTTTACAGATCCATATCAAGAATACTCCCGGGCAATGAACATCTAATACACAGTAAATTAACAGACACATATACAACACTTAAGAAGCAGTTACAAGAAAGATTATTCAATAGGATCAAATGGAGTAGAGAGTTAGGTGTAATAGATTTCAGACACTTTTATAAATCTACACAGCAAACACATTACACCCAAAGCCAGAGAAATAACATACAGACTAATCTTCGAGATGACCCCTGTAGGAAGTAAGAAAAGAAATGTACACACATGTGTTTTATGTCACACAGATAATGGTAACAATGAAAGCCATATGATTTTAAAATGTAAAATATTTGATAATGTTAGATGTACTATGAAAGACCTACTAGAGGCAAACTGTAACACCAATGTTAATCTTAACCTAGCTATTGTTTTAAATAAATTGCCTAAAATCAAAAGTAAGATGATTCATAAATTTAATCTAATAATAGTGAGTGAATACAGAAGTCTTGTGTGGCACAGTAGAATTAAAGTTGTTAATAACAATGTATCTTTAAATCCTTATAATATAGAGTTAATATTTAGAAAAATAATTGAACATAGAATTGATAACTATACTGGTTAGATAGAAATTGTAATTATTGTATAATTTATTGTCCTTGACTAAATTGTCAGACCTCAGAGATAAAAATCTAAATTCTGTAATCAATCTGTAAAGCTACTCTATTGGTATTATGTCAATTAGTTTAAGTGGTTATGCGAGTGTGTGAGAGTGTGTGTGTACCTGGGTTAAAGAGAGTTTGGGCTGAGAGATGCGGGATAGGAATCAAATTGAACTTTATTTATCTATGGAAAACTACTAAAGAACTGTCTTTTAAAGGGAAGTCAACACTTTTGAAGAATTATTTCTCCCTCGTGGTTACGTCCTCTTTGATCACATGATCGGAGAGCATGTCACAAGTCAACATCAAGTGTGTATGTACTACACTCACAGAACACGGCAAGCCCGTGGAAACGTAACAAGAACACTATGACAATGTCTATATCTTAGCGGCAGCCTCATCCTAGACATACTGGGAAACAAAGGAACAAGAAAACAAGACGCAACTGAATGGAGCCTGCGAAGAGACTAGAAACAAAAATAACCAAAACCAATAATCCTAAAGAATATAGACAAGGGCAGACAATTGAAAGTCAAGAATCTTTTATGAATAATGTAATATTTTAAGACAAATTAACTATTATTTTTTTTTTTATTTTTTTAAACCCCTCGTAATGAGAGGAAAAAGAATCTTTAATCGACACCCCTATCCTGAAATAATTTACACATGACCCTCCTAACAGAACCCTGAACAATTGTGATACAGCAGTACCTTTGCTTGGTTACTATCCCAGAATGACTCTAACAGACCCAAGAGCCACCTCGATGATTCCGCATACACCTTTAAAAATTGTCGTGAGAGGGATTAACCTGTTCCCTGATCAGTCTTTTTTAAATACATAAGGAATACAGGGAAGCTGTAAAAAAACACTATATTAGCTTGCCTTGCCTAATTACTTGCTACTACCTGGGAACATAGCATTGCTTCAAAGTCAATTTCCTGTAAGATTGTTAATGTTGCTGTGCAGCTTTGTTAATGAACTCATTTATGTTGAAGATTGTTACTGTTAAAGCAATAATACTGAGTCTACTTATCAAGGAAGTCCTTTTTCTCTATATTACTTCATAGAAAAGATGTTGTTCTGTTGTGTAAAATTAAATATTATTATATGTCTAAAATACTATTTGACGAGACAGAATGGAGGCTTAGGATGAAATCAGTCACTTTTTCCTCTTCGTACTACCACCAAGTTCAATACATTATGTCCCCTTTAGCCATAAAGTGACAACGACAAATGCCAAGTGCTTAAAAGGAAACATAAACTAATTGGATACAATTACACTACAGAGTTCTATTTGCTTCGTTTAATTTTTTTTTTTAATGTCTACAAGATAAGATAACTTAAATTCAGTTTGACTACAATTGACAACCTTAGCGTTGTGAAATTAGTAGATATTAAATGAATTGTAATTTCTTGACCACTCATGTTGTTTTTTTTATTTTTTTTAAATGTCTACAAATTAGTAGAAATTAAATGAATTGTAATTTCTTGACTAAAAAAAAATAATTAAAAAATAAGAGATTGAGCCTTTTCAAAACAATTACATCAATTATAAGACATCAGTTAGGCCAGGGGAGGCGCAGTGGCTGAGCGGTAAAGCGCTTAGCTTCCGAATCGGGGGTCCTGGGTTCGAATCCTGGTGAAGACTGGTATTTTCAACTTTGGAATCTTTGGGAGCCTCTGAGTCCACTCAGCTCTAATGGGTACCTGACATTGGTTGGGGAAGAGTAAAGGCGGTTGTGCTGGCTATATGACACCCTCGTTAACCGTAGGCCACAAAAAAAACAGATGAACTTTACATCATCTACCACAAGGACTAAAAGGGGAACTAGTTAGGCCAGGTTCACATCTAAATTTACATTCACTTTCACCTATTCTTTGATCAGCGGGACCGTTGGTTCACTACACAAGATCTGTTAACCTTCTTTCTCCATTCTTATGTCTCATTTGTTTTTTAAATAATTTCATTTGGATGTTCTTTCTGAAAATATTGAAGCCACTTCGGGGGCCGATTTTGAGTTTGTGTTTCCACACAAACTGTCTTTTGTAACCTTGTTTTTTTTTTTTTATTGATTCGTGTTTTGTTAGGGGCGAGGAATAATCGCGCAAAGTTTCAACTTGATCCAAAAATAGGAAGTGGGAGAAAATTGTACCAGACAGACAGACAGACAGACAAAATGAGTGAATAGAAGATTTGTAGTAAGGACATTTCTTTTTGACAAAGTTTCATTTTTTGTAGTTATTTATTTGATATAGAAGAACCTATGGTGCATTTCCTTGTGGTGCATTTCCTTGTGGTGCATTACCTTGTGGTGCATTACCTTGTGGTGCATTTCCTTGTGGTCTTTCTGTCAGTGGGATGCTTGGTCGAGAGGCCAAGTACGCTTGAACTTAGCTTGGCTACCTCGAAAGGGGCCTGAGGTTCGACACCCGACTCGAGCAGAGTTGTGTTTAAAGGCAGCACGGAAAACCTTCTGGTCCACAAATGAGATTGGGACCACAGCGCTCTGAGTATGCTCTAATCATGAAAGTAGCGCTATATAAAAGCTATAATTTCTTTATTTTTAACTTCTACATAAGCCCTTGCTACTCCCTCCCCTCCCCTCCAAGCCTATGATGTTTACTATTATTGTTCCTTATTTATGTAGGCCTATAACTACCACAAAGTAGATACATTTACACTTAGTTGATATAAAAATAAAGTGATCTAATTGTCCGCAAACAAATTTTAAAAAAATCTCTACAAAAAGAAATGTGACAATTAGTCCGTTGTTTCCCTTACGTGACGTACGTAGAACAAGGCAGCCTATTTATCTTTGCAAGTTTCTCTGACGCAGTCCACTCAGCATCGACTCAATCAATGTCAATCGTTGCCACGTTATGGCGGTCATTAGCAAACATAATATTTGAGCTTCCAGGGGCCATTATTTCCCTTGGTTTAAAAAAAAAACAACAAAATGGCCGTTAGAAAACGAATGCTGACTGTAACAAGTGTGTGACCTAACTTTGTAGTCTCGTGCGCTGAACGTGTCATTCTCTGGGACAAACAAGACGTGGGGGTACAAAGATAAAAGTGGAAAAGAGAGAGAGAGGAAAGAGAGAGAGAGGAAAAGGAGAGAGAGAGGGGAAAGAGAGAGAGAGAGGAAAGAGAGGAAAGAGAGGAGAGAGAGAGAGGGGAAAGAAAGAGAGAGAGAGAGAGCGAGAAAAAGATATGAAGAATAACAAAAGAGAGAGAGGAGACCTGAAAGAGAGCAGCTTAAGTTATAAATTGGTCGAGACATAGTCTTCAAAAGTAAACTAAAGAAGTTGAGGCAACGATAGTTAATATTATCCACAGATTGTATAAAGCGAGATTTGCATGTGACTCATTAACGATATGCTTAATATGTCTGTTTGTGTGTTCATTATCTGGAGTTTAGAACTTGTGGCAATAGCTGTCTTTCCTGGTGCCTGCCCTCCCTTTTCCATGGCGGTATCTGTCTGACCGATATAAACGCTGCTCGAATAAACCGTTTCAATATACACACATGCACACTCAGAACGCGCTCAAGACACCCACACACATTCAATAAACTGATTCATCTAGGCCAGTGTTTTCCAAAGTGGGGTACGCGTGCTTCCCAGGGGTACGGCAAGGCTTCGGAGGAAGGGTACGCGTTACACCTCATTAACTATGCTAATTTTCTTTTTAAATACCCATTTATAATGCTCATTCTTCTCATAGACGCAAGGCGAGGGGTACTCAGAGTTACATAACTTATAAATAAAAGGGCACACTTGAGTCAAAAGTTTGGGAAACACTGAATTCTAGTCGAAAAGTTACGTAACTCTGCATGACCAAACAGTCCATCTATAATGTTACCCGAGTGACGTCCCTTCCGTTGACTTGCTATGCAAAAAAAAAATAAATATTTGGTCTGGTCTCCTGGGAAGGGGGGGGCGTGGGGTCGGTAGAGGTCTAAGGGTAACTAAAGCGATTGGGGAGGGGGGGGGAATGATGTCCTATCCAGTTGTCCAGTGTCACGAGCAGTATTGGTGGCGGTTGGGGCGCCGTTGGTTTTGGAAACAAACGAAATTGATTTATTCTTTGAGTTTGTTTACATAAACGTTTCAACCCATGTGTAGGGACCAAATCTTTTTTTTTTTTTTTTTGGTCCAAAACCACACGCTACAGTATCATACATTATTTGTAACGCGCACGGGAATGACTGTAACGGTTAGATTGACTAGTTCATTTGTTATTATCAGATATTTTCATACATGGCAGAAAAACTATAAATAGCAATTGTTTTTTTTTTTGTGTGTGTATCCGGTGTACAATATAAAAGAAGGGTGGATTTTATTTTAAGTTATATGATAACTTTTTGTGCACTTTCTATAACTGCATGGGTGGCAGAGTGGTATAGCGCTTGGCTTCCGAGCCTGGAGTCCTGGGTTCAAATCTCAGTGAAGACTGGGAATTAGTATTTCGGGATTTGTAGGGCACCCCTGAGTCTACCCAACTATAACGGGTTCCTGATTTTAGTTGGGGAAAGTAATGGCGGTTGGTCGTTGTGCTGGCCTCGTGACACCCTCGTAAACCGTGGAAAACAGAAACTGATGGCCTTTAAAACATCTGCCCTATAGATCGCAAAGTCTGAAATGGGAACTTTACTTTTTTTTTTTTAAACCGAGCTACAAATTTTATAAACTCTTCCATTTGAAGCACAAAATAATTTCGTATATGGCCTTCCCTCTGGATGAAATCTTATTCCAAAAAAAAAAAATGGGTAACTATCTAAGGGAGATAAGTTACGAACATCAACTGCTATCAATTGAGATAATCTTCCAAAAAAAAAAAATGGGTAACTATCTAAGGGAGATAAGTTACGAACATCAACTGCTATCAATTGAGATAATCTTCAAAAAAATCTTCAAAAAATAGCTCTAATCATTTTTTATTTAGTTGGCAACAGTGACCTTCAAGTTAGCGTCCTTGACCTTGTTTAGTTGATTGGGAACAGGTCAGGTCATAGTGCCTATTCTTCTTATCCACTCTCACTGACAGTATTACAGGGTTAAAAACGAAGGTCGTCCCATGTCGTCATGGAATCCCCATACTGATGGAACTATCAAAAAATCCAACAAAGCATTAGGATTTATTAAAAGAAATTTCTATAAATCAAATAAGAACATAAAGCTATTATGTTATTAAACCTTGGTTAGGCCAATAATAGAATATGCATCCTCTGTTTGGGACCTCTCAAGAAAACATTAAGAAACTGGAACAGGCACAAAATAGAGCAATGAGATTCCTAACAAACAAATATTTACACTTAACCAGAGTAACACCTTTAGTAAAATCACTAAATTTAGAAAGCCTCCAGGACAGAAGACTCAAAAGTAAAGTAGCAATTATACATAAAACACTGAACCATAATCTTCAAATACAAAAACAAAATTTAATAAAATACTCTGAAAGACACAAAGATGAAGGCACATTCCTCGTCCCATATGCTAGGACAAATTTGTACAAATACTCCTTCTTCCCTAATACTAATAGAGCATGCATTGGTTGCCTTAGCTAGCCAGGAAAACTAGTGACTTGGCAGAATTTAAGTCATTGGTTAATATGCATGAGTGAATGCATGACGCGTAGGATGTAATCATCTTCTTTTTTTGAAGTAACGTCTGTATTATATAAGATAAGAAGAAGACGAGATGAACAGTTCCGTGATTTCCAGGTCAGTCATTGCTGTTTCTACATATTCGATCAGTTACGATTCGGCTCTGCACACCACCATCAAAAGCGCAGAAGGTGCGTACCATGTTGATCACAAACTAAACAGACCTGAAACCTACTAGTTTGGTGTGACAACAAGTCGAGAGAGGCACAGAAGGTATAGAACTGTCTGGCACAGGCGTACTACTACGTCTGTCATCGTGTCTGCTTGGAGCATAGAAAAAGAAGAGAAAGCGATATTATAAAATGTTGGGGCGATATAAAATTATCTTTGAAAACAAAGTAAATTAAGAAGGAAGCTTTTTTTTTTAAATTTATTGACCAACTAAATAATGTCAAGTTTAACATATTGCAAGATCATTATTGACCAACTAAATAATGTCCAGTTTAACATATTGCGAGATCATTATTGACCAACTAAATAATGTCCAGTTTAACATATTGCAAGATCATTATTGACCAACTAAATAATGTCCAGTTTAACATATTGCAAGATCATTATTGACCAACTAAATAATGTCCAGTTTAACATATTGCAAGATCATTATTGACCAACTAAATAATGTCCAGTTTAACATATTGCAAGATCATTATTGACCAACTAAATAATGTCAAGTTTAACACATTGCAAGATCATTATTGACCAACTAGTTAATAAAAATAACTTAGGAATAACAGCGAATGAGCTTTTAGTATTTTGGTACTTCTTAATGCACACACAAATTATTGCATTATTATAATGGAATGGGTTGCTGAATCAGCCAGGAAAACCAACGACGTGGCAGATTTTTCGTCATTGGTTAACATGCTGACTTGATTGACACATGAAATGCGTAGGACGTAATCATCTTTTTTTTTTTGAAGTAACGTCTGTAATGTCTGTGGCATTTTACGTCTCGAGACACGATCTTTTCCCTTTGCATGTTCTTTTTCCTGGGGGAAAGCCTGGGCGGTAAATTTGCAAGTGCTGGGCTTCCCACACGTCAGCACACGCTTCTCTTCCCTACTGACCGGGTCCAAAGGGATGGCAAGCCATTGCAATTTGGGGTCAGGTGGCTGCAGGAGTTTGCCAGAGAGCAGTAGTCTAACCACTGTCCCCCCGCCTCCGTGGCTCCAAAAGCTGATTTTCTGTAATATATAAGATAAGAAAGTTTATTAAAAGGCTTCGATTATATTTCCATATTCTGTACACCACATTCACCCCCCAAAAAAAAAAGATAGCTATTTATAGATTGGCTGCTTGTGTGAAAATATCCAATGAGTAATTTTTTTGTTTAAATCTGCCATGGGATCAATATCTTATGATTATTAAGACATTTATCATCTCGTGACAGTAGCAGACGTAACACACACAAAAAAGTTCAAATTTAGTACTGACCTCAATGACCTAAAGCTGATTTTCCATAAATAATCTTTCGCTGATCCGCAGTTCAATTAAAAAAGAACGCGTAAAAAATGCGTAATCCTAAGACGCCACAGGGAGCAGAAATCTTGTTGAGATAATGAGCAAGACTCGGAGAACTTGTCGAGAATAAAATTTCTGTATTAACAATAGATTTATTTTTTTTTCCTACGAAACCTTCTCGAGGTTGTTTTTTTTTCTGGCACATTTTTTTATCTTCTTAATTTTTTTTCTGGACATTTTTTGGCTATTTTATATTCTTCACGTCTGCTCTTCTAGAGAGATCGCTGCGGTAATGTAGACTTGGCAGACAATGGACATTATTTTGGCTATTTTGTATCACGTCTGCTCTTCTAGAGTGATCGCTGCGGTAATGTAGAGTTGGTAGACGATCGCAAGGCGTGGGGTCTTGTTAGCTCTCTACTCAGCTTGTCTTCATACTCTCTAAACTGTTGTTAGATTTCATCCTCGAAGATATGCATTTTGTGTACACTCTTACAGAAATGAAGATTACTAGGTATTTCATAGTCCTCATTGCAGCACAACAGCGGTTAGCAGAATTCGAGTAGATTTGGTCCCGCAGCGCGGCAGCGCATACCACACGACCAGATGTAGCTCTAAATAGTAAATTAAACCACAACCTGAAAGGGCATGCGTTGATTTGCTTAATAAATTACCAATCTTAAGTGTGATTTTATATTCTGCTCACGCTTTTATTCCTGGTTAATACACATTATAATTAGCTTTACCAATACTTTGTGCTTTTAGAACGAGTTAAAGTTACTACAAAACTAAACTACTATTTTGCATCGACTAGTTGATTTTGTTTAGAGAGTTTGTTTTGCCAAGTAGAAAAAAATAACGCGACCTTCTTCAGTTGTAGCATAGTGGAGATTTGTTGGATTAAATGCTGGTTTGGTTACTTCATTTGCGTAATAGATAGATAGAATTTAAAACATATATGTTTATGTATACGCCAAGAATCTGAGCTCACAATATTTTCGTTAAGACAAGGGAAATAATTATCTAGTAAAGGTCAATAACCCAGCTAGAATATGTCCATGACTGATTTTTTTCTTTCTTAAAAATTCGGCCTATTCTAGACAGTGTCACTCGCCAGGCCTGCTTGAGGTGGAGGGCCCTCTATAACGTTACTGGGAGCCCACTCGCTTGTCCGAAGTTAAGTCCAGCATTGACATCTCCATCTGTCTCCCTGACCGCTGGGATACGTGGGTAATGAGCCCCTAAAGAATGTAGTAGATTACCAGGCCCGAGTCCAGGACTAGACGTGACACTGTACTTAAACTGATGAGGATATATATAAGAAGGATTTGAAGCCCCATATGACAAGTGGCTAGATATGATTGTATCCTATCGGTTATACAAGAGAGGTGTCGCGGGGAGATGTAGCCGTCTGCTGCAAGGTGTGAAGTCATCTTTTAGTAGTGTTTGCTTCAAGTTTTTGCACTTTTTCCTGCCTTCATCTGGCCTTGTAACTTATCTTCTTATCTTATAAATTACAGACGTCCCTTTAAAGAGAAGATAATTACGTCCTGCGGGTACCCCTCTTATGTAATGCATGTGTGACTTAAAATTTGCTAAGTCGTTGATTTTTCTGGTTGATTTGGGCAACCCATTTCGTGCCCTGATAGCTCTAAGGAAGAATGAACACTTATACACGTTTGTCCTAGCACAGGGAATAAGAAATGTGACTTCATCTTTGTGTCTTTCTGAGTATTTTGTTAGGTTTTGTTTTTATATTTGTAACCTAAGGATTTGGTTGTGCATGGTCTGATCACTTATTGGTTGGCTGTCATTTTTATTTTATTAGGTGGCCAAATCAATTTATTCTTTGAAAGAGCATTTGTTAATGTTATGTTAATGGGTTTGTGACACTATTACTTTTAACATGAAAAAAAATGGGTTGGAGGTGGTTTGTATGTATATATAGGTGTGTTGATTTGTAAGTTTGTATGTATATTTAGGTGTGTTGATGCGTAAGTTTGTATGTATATTTAGGTGTGTTGATCCGTAAGTTTGTATGTATATTTAGGTGTGTTGATCCGTAAGTTTGTATGTATATTTAGGTGTGTTGATGCGTAAGTTTGTATGTATATTTAGGTGTGTTGATGCGTAAGTTTGTATGTATATTTAGGTGTGTATGTATTGTAATAACTTCAGTGAGGCAACTCAACGAGACACATCGATGTTTATTTACAAGACATTACAGGTACACAAACAACATCTATCTTAGGCACAGTCTTTTCACTTCGGCTCTCAACTTGGGCGGAAATCGTTCTCTCCTCTCTTCCTAATGTTGACATCCTTCTCAGTCTAGTTGATCACAGTGCGCACCTTCTAGCTTAGATGTCGGTGCGCATGGCAAAGTTATAACATTGCCCCCTTCTTAGAGCTTTTCGTCCCGAAAAGAAACGGTGCAGTGGAGCTTTGACAGTTCAGGTGGAGGTCGAGCGGTGGGAACCACAGATGTTATGGTGCCTGTTGCCCACAAATCCACCTGCACTGTTTCCCGCGGTCGTCGCTATCTCTTCTTCCAGTTGGCTAGTCTAATGCTTGAGACGATATCGTGGTCGCTGCTTCGACCTCATGACAATAGTCGCAGATGCCAGCCAGCTGACACAGGGAAAGTTAGTGGAGGTCAGGGTTGCCAGCCACGTAACACAAATGGGGGTTGTGGCGATCACTGTAGATTCCAGGGTTGTTGTTCTAAGAAGCTGAGTCAGCGGACCTTTTCCATGGACGTGTCGTGACACAGTTGTAGGCCCACAGCTAGCCATGGTTTCAAGCACATAGTCTTTCTCAGCCTCATCTGTAAGGTATGCCCATGAAGCATCCTTGTAATGTTCATCCACCACTGCATTATGTTTTGCTGGAATTAATTCACCACCGTTCAAGTCACTCTCACTGATGTGGGCAGAAGAACAAATTTCTGTTAAGTTCAGATCTTGTAGCTGGTTTCTTGGCATGGGTACTGTATCCGCAGGGCGCCGCATATACAGTTCATGTCAATCGCCTGGATGCAATTGCCAAGCATGGAGTTCTCCCTTATGCCGCTGCCAAAGTCAAATTCGTTGTTTCTGTCTCGGCCATTGTTGGGGCCTGTATTCGCAATTTCACTCGACGACATCCAAAGCAAGGATTCAGAAACGGTCTTGAGGCTTTCATGGTTTGAATTCTCATCAAAGGTATTGAAAGTGAAACAGAGGTCTTTAAGGTCCACAGCAGCAAGCCTGGACGCAGACCCAACGTTGTCTTGATCTGTCCGGCTCATTGCAGGTATACCAGGAACAAAAGTTTCAGGCACATAACAGACTTCTCTAGTTTCTTCATTTGTTTCTTTTCTTTCAATTCTGTATATCCCATTTAGATCGTCGCAGCAATCGTTGTCACGTTTCTCGCCCTGAAAGTCATCCCCGCCAGACTTGCCCACAACACAGTCACAGACAGCGCTCCAATCCCCAGCGCCTCCATCACCACTGTTTGTGCAGCCACAGTCCTGACCAGGCAACTGCTCCTTCCCTAACGAGTTTATTCCCCCTTTTGCTTGCGACACAATATTATCACTTTGGTCTATTTGGCCTTCTACTTGCAATACACTTTCATCTACTTTGTTCAACATTATGTTCCTGCTCATGTACAGTTGTTCATCAAATGCATCCAAAAAGTCCTGGATCTTGCCAATGAACTCAACAATCCCAAGTTCAATTTCAAATGTGTAGGTCTCCGGATCTTCTTCTTCATTGATCAGAGCTTGCCGCAGACGAGCCGTGAGCGTTTCCCTGCTACGGAGGGATTTTAAACCTCGGTCCCGAAGCTTTTGTCTTATCTCTTTAATTGAGAGCTGATGTAATAGCTTCAAATATGTCATTGTAATCAAAGCCTACCTCCTCTCGTTTAGTTGCCTATGATCCCACTTCTGACACCAATTGTGATAACTTAAGTGAGGCAACTCAACGAGGCACATATATCTTTATTTACACGACATCACAAGTTCATTAAACATCACCTTTCTTAGGCACAGTCTTTTCACTTCCGCTCTCAACTTGGGCGGAAATCGTTCTCCCTTCTCTTCCTAGTGTTGACATCCTTCTCAGTCGAGTTTATCACAGTGCGCACCTTCTAGCTTAGATGGCGGTGCGCATGGCAGAGTTATATCAGTATACTTAGGTGTGTTGATGCGTAAGTTTGTATGTATATTCAGGTGTGTAGATGTGTAAGTTTGTATGTATATTTAGGTGTATAGATGTGGAAGGTTGTATGTCTATTTATGTGTGTAGATGTGTTAGTTCGTATATATATTTATGTGTATAGATGTGTTATTTTGTATATATATATATACATTTATGTGTGTAGATTTGTTAGTTCGTATGTATATATATGTGTGCAGATATGTTACTTTGTATGTATATATATGTGTGTAGATGTGTAAGTTTGTATGTATATTTAAGTGTGTAAATTTGTAAGTTTGTATGTATATTTAAGTGTGTAAATTTGTAAGTTTGTATGTATATTTAGGTGTGTAAATGTGTTAGTTTGTATGTATATTTAGGTGTGTTGATGTGTTAGTTTGTATGTATATTCAGGTGTGTAGATGTGTAACTTTGTATGTATATTTAGATGTGTTGATGTGTAAGTTTGTAAGTATATGTAGGTGTATAGATGTGGAAGGTTGTATGTCTATTTATGTGTGTAGATGTGTTAGTTCATATATATATATTTATGTGTATAGATGTGTTAATTGTATATATTTTTATGTGTGTAAATTTGTTAGTTCGTATGTATATTTATGAGTGTAGATATGTTATTTTGTATGTTTATTTATTATGTAAATTTTGTAATTTTGTATGTATATTTATGTGTGTAGATGTGCTATTTAGTATTTATATTTAGGTGTGCTGATGTGCTATTTAGTATGTATATTTAGGTGTGTAGATGTGCTATTTAGTATGTATATTTAGGTGTGTAGATGTGCTATTTAGTATGTATATTTAGGTGTGTAGATGTGTTAGTTTGTATGTATATTTAGGTGTACATTTCTGCATCGATGTTAGTTTGTATTGTTCTGACAGCGGTGAGAAGTGACAAAAGTCTCTAATCATCAACCCACTAAAGTTTATCTCCCCTGATGTCGGACGCTGATGCCTTTCTTTCCCTATGGCCATGGACAGATAATTGATTTCCCTCTCTCTATCACGCACTTCCTGTTTCCCATCACACAGTCAGGGGCGTTTCGGTTGTTTTATTTGAGGGTCCTCTTAAATTTGTAGCGACATCAGTCAGATGACTCAGAGAGAGAGAGAGAGAGAGAGGCAGGGTTGGAGAAAGCAGAGAAACAGAGACAAGAGGCAGAATGATATTGTGGAGTAAGATAAAAAAAAAAATAACACAGTGAAGGAGAAGACAGAGAAATAAAGAAATAACACAAGAGTGAGAAGGAGAGAGAGAGAAATCCTCTGCCTCTCTCACGCTTCTGGTTCAGATTTTATTTCCGCTAATTCGGAGCTAAACTTTCAGGGGAGAGAGAAACAACCAACAAATTGTTCTTTTTAAGCAAACAGAATGCCCTCCTCTTTGCTGGTCAACTTCAGAAGAAAATCTCATACATAAAAATGAGTTCTCGTGTTCCAAAGAAACTGAAATTAAAATATAGCGTTCGCAGCTTAGGCAAACAGAAGACTTGTTTATAATGTTGTTTTTTTTGGTGTTTTTTTTTCGACGCATGGCTAGAAGCGATGAAGTTATGTTTCCTAGTATTATGCTTGCTTTAGTCAGAGAATACTGAAATGTAGGGAAACATTATTTAGGTATCTTCTGAGGTTGACCACATTCTACTAACGATACTATCTGTCGTTCTATATTCTATAACTTAATAGATAGTTTCTAGGTTATGCGTTTATCAAATTGATACTCGCTTCGTCCTCTAGGCAAATAGTGACACCGAGGAGTGTAGGCGAGCCCAAGTGTTATAGACTGACCTGCGACGTAGGACGTGTGACGTGGCAACGAGTTATTGGTCTATACTGCCCACAGGCTACAACGTCGCAGGTCAGTGTTCAGGCCTTCTAGAACTATTTGTCTCAGTGTAGGCCGGTGAGTCTCAGTGTAGGCTGGTGAGTCTCAGTAGTTCGGGTTATTCGCTTGCGGTTTGTTGAGCTATCAAGCCGTATTGGAGATTTCCATTTATGGTGGATAACTATAAATAATTAACATATTGGTGTATCCGGTGTACAGAACATATGTCATTTGAAAGGTTTACGATAATTTTAAGCTTTTTTTTTTTTTTTTTTTTTTTTTTTTTTTGCGCAATTAATACCACGAAAAATAAAATGTCCACGTTTATTCGCGTGTAGCAAAAACTAAGATTATGGTTTTAGTTGTAAACAGTGATTTTTCAAAATAGCTGTCCTTGACATTGTTCATTTAGTCTATGTATTTTAAAATCTCTCTCTGTAAATTTTCCGTTTTTTTTTTACGCCAAATTGTTTTGTTTAGGTTTCTTTCTATCAGTTCCCCGTTTCACCCTATCGCTTTATTCTGTGCTAATGTCTACAACAGTGTTTCTCAAACGGAACACTTCGCACATTCTGAGTATTTACCGGAGTACTTCTTTTTATTTCAGAGAGGTTGATTCGTGTGGTGGTGGCCTACTAGTTAATTATTCTTGTAGTTTTGGGAACACCTACCCAGGCCTCTCGGAACACCAGGGTTCGGCGGGAACATAGTTTGGGAAACACTGGTATAAAGATATATAACTCAAATCCTTCAAATCAAAATGCAAAGAAAGATAACTGTGTTCTAAAATGTTTCGTCAAAATAGAGCACATAGAGTTGTATTCGTGTGGAGTTTATATCAGTGTAGGAGTGGTGCCTAAATAAATAGATGGTATTTTACAGATATACAAGTAGATTTTATTTAACAAATAGATAAATAGATGGTATTTTACAGGTATATAAATTGATGGTATTTCCATATATATAAATGGATGGTATTTTACAGATATATAAATAGATGTTTTTTTTTACAGTTATATAAATAGATGGTATATTTTAAAATATATAAATAAATGGTATTTTAAAAATATATAAATCGATTATTGAGTTTCAAATACGTTGTGGAGAGGATAAAAAGTGTGTGTGTGTTTGTGTTGGCAGGTTGAAAAGACTTCCTAAATTCAAATTCATTCAAACACATGCAAGAAGGAAATAATCTGAATCGAATTTGTCTTTAATAAAAATCCTTCAAGCTCTTCCGAAGATATGTAAGAAAACGTGTTGCTAATTATAGTCCCAAGAAAGGTCTGGCTCATGAGAACGACAAATCTATATATACAATCAACAAATCTAATAATGAATTCGATGCAGGGATGTAATTCATAAAGAATGTTGTTTTATTGAAAGAAATATAAGCATAAGCTCTGCCTAGATCTAAAAATAAACTTTTTTTTGTAAAATACAGCGGCCCAGAAGTTATGTGCGTGGAACAAATATGTATTGTTAAGTCTCCACATGTCTATTCCTGTTGGTCTATCTCTAGGGAGAGAAGAAAAAGCAACACATATGGATAGAGAGAAGAGGGAATGAAGGAGGGGGGGGGGACGTAGGAGACAGTCAAAACGAGAGAGAGAGAGAGAGAGATACAGAAAAAAGAGAGAGAGATAATGAAAAAGAAAGAAAGGAAGACTACAAAACTGAAAAAAACAAAAAGTGGTCCCTGGCTGAAGACTTAAAACAAAGGTAACTAAAAGCTTGAAACATCCCCCACGGGCCAATAGCTAGCCGATGAAAACTTTGATAAGACTTTAAAACACCCGAGGCAACTCTGATAATTAAATCCTTTTTATTTTCTTGAATAAGTTCTTTCCCTTGTTGAAGGCATTCCGGAAAACTGTATCTATTGTCTTGAGCTGAAAAAAAAACATTTCTCCCAAAAAACAATTCTATAATGATGTAACTCATATCGGTACAAGGCTTTTACTCTGACGGATCACTTTGGTTTGACTATGTTATGGGAGATTACTGCTGTCGTTTAGTTTGCTTTCAATGAGACACAGAGACTTCCTTGTGCAAGGTCGTCAAGGCTGTCCTGGTGAATGTTGCCTCTGACTGAAGCCCTCACAAAGGTCGTCAAGGCTGTCCTGGTGAATGTTGCCTCTGACTGAAGCCCTCACAAAGGTCGTCAAGGCTGTCCTGGTGAATGTTGCCTCTGACTGAAGCCCTCACAAAGAATTGTTTTTCTTTTACGTTTTCTGGTAGATAACATCAGCATGGAGCAGCGGTTCTCAACCTTTTAAGCTCGGCGACCCCATTTTAGAATCCCCCACTCTGTCTCGACCCCCCTCCCCGGCCATACAGCAATAGAAGAATAGACAAAAACAATACTTATTTTCGATGCTCTTAGTCGACCCCTGGCAAATCGTCAAACAACCCCCTAGGGGCTCGCGACCCACAGGTTGAGAACCCCTGGCATAGAGTATTCAAAGTGAATTGGCGTTCAGTCAGAGAGTCTTGCGAGATAAGTTTATCTGTCAAGGCCGCTTGTTTCATTCCAGCCTCTGGTGAGTTTAAATACGTTCTCTTTCATCGCAGCAAGCAGTTTAATTTGTTCTTAATTGACGATTTACATAGCTGACGTAACAGTTAGAGTCTACTCTATTTATCTGTTCATCTGTTCATCTGTTCCTGTAGAGGACGAGGTGGATGAGGGGTAAAGCGCATGACTTCCGAATCAAGAAGTCCCGGGTTCAAATCTCGTTGAAGACCGGGATATTAATTTCGAGATTTTAAGGACGCCCCTGAGTCCACCCAACTCTAATGGGTACCTGACTTTAGTTGGGAAAATGCGGTTGGTCGTCGTGCTGGCTACATGACACCCTGCTCTCTAACCATTGGCCCAAGAAACAGATTTCCTTTACATCATCTGCCCCAATAGATCGGAAGTCTGAAAGGGGAACTTTACTTTTACTATCATTGCACAATCTTATATAAATAGAGCACCAAAAACTACACACGCACAACACTACCATATTTAAGCGAACTTTTAAAAACAAAATGTCACATAGAACAAAAAACGAATTTCATCAAAAAACTTTAGACTGGTTCAATGAGTACATGTCCTCAATCTTCACCCAAACAATGGACCTCATTCACCAATCGTAAACAAACACCAATTAGCCAAGTGATTCTCTATCTCTTCTATACAAATTACGTAATACACTAAGGCTGTCACGTGATACTTTTTTTTTCGTTGTGTTATCAATATTATCATGTGGCTAAATGCTGTTTGTTTACGATTGGTGATTTAGGTGCACTAAAACAAACGGGCTTCACCATGATATAACATTACATTGTTTTCAAAACAGAACATTGCACTTTAATTTTAGCTTAATTTTAGCTTAATTTTAGCTTAATTTATTTGGCAACATTGAAGTTCAATTTAGTGGCATTGAGTTTAACGTAAAAATCTCCAATAGTAGAAACACGAAGCATCTAGAATAAAAGAACAAGCGAAATATAACTATCTTTAAAAAAAAAAAAAAAAAAAAGCTGAACTAAAGAGGAAGAACTCCGACCTTAAAACTATATCTACCAATAATAATAAGCTTGTCTTCCGAGTCCGAAGATTAGTGAGAAATGCAGTCTTTCCCGTGGATGTGCAGCCCCAGCTGTGACCTACATATTTTGCCACAACCAGGACAAGCATAACCATTGTCCGCACTACAAACAGCGATGTCCTTGCGAACGCCGGTATGGACAGTATAGAGGGACTTCTTATGGTCCAACAGTTACACTGGGTAGGGCACGTATCTCATATGGGAGACGAACATATGCCAAAAGCAGTCTTTGTTGGTAAGCTTAAAGGTGGTCGACGTAACAGAGGCGCCCCACGGAAGCGCTTCAAAGACCAGCTTAGGCGTCAACTTTCCTTGGCTGACACGGAAGAGAGCACCTGGTTGCATGCGGCCTCAGAACGAGACAGCTGAAGGTCAATCACGAAGGCCGCGGGATACACATTTGAGACCAAACGAAATCTGCTACCGAGGACGAAAAGAAAATCTAAATAGACCAATGACGTACACGTTAAATAATTGACTAGGTTTTTGTTTATTGATTCATGTTTTGTTAGGTACAATAAAGAATTGCTTAACTTTAACGTATCAACTTGATCGGAGAATGCTTAATAGCGTTAACACTTAAGGGGACTTAACCCAACAAATGATGTGAACACTGAAGGATTAGTTTCCCCTTGTTGCTTTTAAACAATATAATGAGTTACCTGTAATTAATTGTCCAATTGCTTACTTTCAAAAAATTGATTCGTGTCTTGTCCATGTCAATAAATAATTGTGCGAAGTTTCAGCTTGATCCGAGAATGGATGTGGGAGAAATAACGTGTACAAACTTTTTACCAGACAGACAGACAGACAGAAAGACAGAGTGAGTAAAAACCTTTTACGTTCCATTAAAACGTCAACGCTTTTAATTACGTCACAAAGACCGACAATATTATTTAGGACCTAGAAGAATAATTAACTCATGCTAATGACATATTTTGATAATTTCAAGGTTGAAGTAATCTCCGTTTTTAAGTGAGAATAATTTCTTCTGCCTGGTAGAAATTCATGCAGAAATCTGATATCACCAAATTGGCGATGATGCTCGAAGATTAATTTTTATCCGTTTTGAAGACAGGGCTGTCTGACGGATTGATCGGGAAGGCATGACAGAGATAACTAGATTGTTCGAGATGACGTCTGTTGAGGACTCTCCGTTAGCCATTGCCGGACCCCTTGAAACTCTCGACCTTTGGGAAAAAAAATTTATAATGTTGAAGAATGGATATTACCTTTAGTTATCGTTGTCAGACTACTTCTGATGTAGGCGTATTTATATTTTCGTTTTATAAATAAACTTGAAATAACTTTAATAATTTTTTTTTTCTAAACAAAACTAAATGTAACATTTATTGCAATATAGACAAATACAATTTGACATGAAATAAATGTTCTTTCAGCTATCTTTGTTGTTGTCTCCGTTGTCAAATGTGGTCAGATTTGGCCTAAAGTTTAAAAAATATACTTATTATGACGCTTGAAACTTATTGACTGATCTTGCTTATTGTCCTCCCCTGTATATATATTGTCTAAAAAGAATTCTACTGTGAAGAACCTTTCTTATTGTTAACTGAATTGTCTATTTTTAGTTCTATTTTAAACTTTCTGTTGTTTCTAAAGATGTAAAAATGGTGTACATTGTTCATACACGTAAAACAATTATAATGACATGACAATATGCCTATTTGTGTGTGGTCGTACTTGCGATTTCAGTTGACAGATACTCAAGATATAACCTCACTCCTTTTGTGCAGAGTCAGTGTGGACTTTTGGGACAGAGTAAGCTGTTGTTTAATCCCTACCCTCCAAAAGAAATAAAGACAAAATGATCTCTCCAAGAACCACGAGGTAAACAGCTGCTAGGCCATGTTTTACTTCACGGAAGTTTTCACCAAGACCTCGAAAACTAACAATACTACAGTACTAACTAGTCTAAAAGTCCAAGAGGAAATATCCCATTGACCGTTAGAAAGGAATTTGTCCAACAGCCCGGCGTGAGTTGATCAGAAACTCTTCACCTTGATTGTAATAACAGATAATGTAGCCATTGTTGTATTGATGGAAAACAAAACACACACACACACACACAAAGAAGATTCGGAGTGGTTACTGTAAAACTTAGAAAAAAAACTCGGATGTTAAAAAAAAGTTTTTTTAAAAAGACAATGTTCTTATTTGTTTTGCGTCTTATATTTATCTAGGGCAGTGTTTCTGAAACTGTGTTCCGCGAACTACTGTAATAATAAACCAGTCGGCAACTACGTGAATTCATCTCTCTTAGAATATGAGCAAGGTGTTCCGTTAAATACTCAGAATGTGCGAAGTGTTCCGTTTAGAAAAAGTTTGTGAATCAACTGAATTCTAGCCTGCAAGGATGCAAGCACTTTTTTTTTTCTTGAGGACTCTCTCAATGTGAAGAAAAACTGGCTGAACCACAAAGCCAAAACAAAAACGGAAATAGAACATAAGAATTTAGATTTCTTCATTAACGATTAGCTAAACAAATAAGTGGGTGTAAAAGGGGAGGAGGAGGTACTTGTCTTTTGGCAGGAATGTCTGCAGCAGATAAGAGAGTTTGATTTATCTCCCCTTTCTTACCTATCTATTTACTGGAGGTCAAAGAGTTCTGAGAATACAACATAAAAGTCCGCAGGGCGCCTTCAGTTTTTTTTAAAAAGAATTTCTACTTAAGTATTGGAACATCCATTGTCTGTCTATGGTCAGTGAAGAACCATAAGGCTCTAGTTGACCAGCTGCTCACACTTCCGTTTACCCAAGATTCCAAGAGTTGTATTTGCACCTTATCTGAACCCTCTTTCATGGCGAGCATCTTGCTGAGACTTATTCCATTAGAGCTCGTGAAAGTAATCGGGTAATATGTGTTTTAAGGCAGTGTTTCTCAAACCTTTACAGGTGGCACCCCCTACCTAAATGAAAAAACAAAAAGAAGCATGCATAAAAAAAGTTCTTACTGGATAGAGATGCAGCAGGCTCTCCTACATCCAGCAAGGGGGTAGGTGGAGCACTGTTAGCTACCCAGCGAGATCCGGGGCGAAGACCTGCTACTACGGTTTCCCTGTGTTCTGAGATAAAAAAAATCGTTCTCCTGGTTTCCTTAATATCTTGTTATCATACTGAAAAGAGCGCATGTTAAAAAAAATATTAACAGTAAAAAAAGAAGTGCACTATTCTTCCTGGTTAAAAAAAAAAAAGGTTGAGTCGCAGATCTAGTAAAGTCTAAAAAAAAAAAAGAAGGCAGCCGTTGGCCAATTCTATTACACTTGGAACATTTGAAGGACGTCAGTAAATAGCGGGATCGCATGAGTTAATTTTTTTTGTTGGTTGCACAAAAGTCTTCAACATAGAGATGTACAACAGTCACAAGAATTCCGATCATTATTTTGACACAAGTAAATGTGTACAAGAATCACGTGAGCGGAGACGTATTCGAAATGCCTTCATCAAAGAGATCTTTGGTCAATATTAATGCAGCAGCCTCTCGCGAAAAAGGTATACATTTTTAAAGGCCCTAATTAGAAGAGGAGACAACGTCAGTGTGAGAAACTCAATTTTAAGGTCACCCTTTCCCCGTACTAAAAATAACCTGTTGCCGGACATGTTCCAGTTTTTTCCTCTCTGAACTCCTTGACCCGTAGCGTGCAAGACGCGCTGACCAATTGTGCCCTTTTGTTTCTTCATCCTCTCTGTAATGGCGGCATCGTGTGTCTAATAGCCTAAAGTACACCCACATTTGAGAAATGATCAACTCTGTGCCTTTGCATCAGCTGCCCATACAAATATTTCGCAATTGGCTGAGCATAATGCAGATACGAGTAACAAGCTCAACTGTGATGTCTCCTTTCTCTCTCAATAATTTCCCAGACCAGAGAATTGTTAGAAGAAAGCAAAAACAAGAATCACGTGATACAATTTGTGTCCACATTCATAACTTCGAACTGGATGTGTGGCTGGGTGGTAGAAACGGCTTGGCTGCATATCAGATATCCCCTCCCCCCCCCCCAGTGTCTATGTCCTGTTATTGTTTCTACAATTCTCTCTTTTTTTTTTTTTTTACAAAGCTTATATCAACTTACTCTGTCTGTATATATGTCTGTTTGTCTGTCTAGTAAAAAAGTTTGAACATACTTCTTCTTGGATCAAGTTGAAACTTTGCACTATTCTTCACTGTACCTGACAAAAAATGAATCAATGAAAAGATTAACCAATTAGTTATTTAATAATAGGTAATTAATTATTTTGTTTTGTTTGATATTGAAATGAGGGAAATAAATGCTACTTAAGGAGATATGTGGATGTATATATGGATTTAACCCCCATAGTACGTTTGTCTCCCTCTTTCCATTCTTTGATGAAATGGAAATTTTGCAGAATGATTCATAGTCGATTGCAAAACACGAATCAATAAAAAAATAAACCAATTAATTAATCAATTAGTGCTAATTAATTCATTTTCTTTTATATAGCAGAATGGGAGCTTAACCCTGGCATCTTGAGAGAAATGACAGTCATTGCAATTACCTGTACTTTCCCTTAGATAAGCTTTGTTTAAAGAAAAAAGAATTTTATTTTTTATTTTTCCTGTTTCTTATTTCTCTAATTTCACCTTTCTGCACTGACGCAGACTTCATTGCTCCAGACGTGTACTGCCTTGCATTTATTCCCCCCCCCCACCCATTTATCTTCTATTCCGGAGGGACATTTATGGCACTAAAGAGTTAAGTTGTTGGCTGTGGCTTATATCTGGGCGAGTTCAGAGCCTGAGAACTAAATAGCAGGAATTTGTCATTCTGTTTTGTTTTAAGTAATATAAAATAGTATCTCTTATGTCTGACTTATACACTGATAGACATTAAGACAACCCAGTTCATAGCATGCCAAAATGATAAAAAACAAACTTTCAGGTTGTTTTTCGGAAAAAAAAAATGAAGTCTGTTTTTATTCTTTTTTTTTTTATCTTCTTTCTCTTTCTTCTTTCCCTCTCTCTCTCTCTCTCTCTCTCTCTTTTGTTCTCTTTAAATGTATAAAATCAGTCCAGAAGCTTTATACCTCAAATATAACGAACAGGGTCTGCTAATGACATAGTTATCCACAGTGGGTTGCTGCCTGGTCACATGGAATGACCTCAGGACTATCGTTTCAATGATTACGGATTTGAACCTTTCCTGCTGACTGCGGGAGGTTTGGAGTAGGTTGTAAGAGTCTTCATGTTTGAAAAAACCTCCGACATTGTTTCAAGTCAATAAAAGATCTTTGATCAATAAGCAAAATAAAAAAATAATACATTTTTAAAAACAAAGCTTATCTAAGGGGGAAAAACTTCAATTATTCAGATATATATATATTTGTGATTTTACCAACACAAAATAGATACAAGACACCGATAGCAAAGACAAACAGACACAAACACTCTTTTGTTCCCCTGGCAATCAAATCATTAAATAAGAACAATCTGATATAAACTTTTCACATGTAAATTATGAGTGAGCCTGGTGTGAATGTACACTTTGGTTTCTTATAGTTATAATGTTTTTTGTTTGGTGTAATGCACAAATTGTAAGACAAATTACCATACGGACAATAAAGATATATATATATATATATATATATATATATATATATATATATATATATATATATATATATATATATATATATATATATATTAGGGGTGCACCGGATAGTACTTTTTGATATCCGGCCGGAGCCGGATATGACCGGATAGTAAAATTTGATATTCGGCCGGTGCCGGATCCGGAGCCGAATACCTAAGTGTTTTGTAAATAGCTTGTATTGCTAAGCATTTTACGAAACTGTTAAATAACATACCTATATTTGTTGGTATTATTTTTTTCCTTTTATATACCTTATTGTTTTAAACTCTTTTGCTGATTGATTTATTAAAGATTAACAGTATTTATAAACATAAATTAATCTGTGTAGCATGAGCGTGTCTGTGTGTATGTATGAGGCCACCAACTATAAAGGCTGTGTGTTGGAGGGTCAATGTAAAATATGTTAGTATATATTTTACTAGTTACTAATGTAACTAGCTATAGGTCAATAGCCGCACTGCCTTGTGTGTGTGTCCCTGTAAGGTCTAAGGCTAAGGGAGTAAACCCTAACAGAAAATCCGGTCCTGGAGCCCCGTAGGCGGGGGGACAGTAGTAAGACTACTGCTCTCTGGCAAACTCCTGCAGCCACCTGTCCCCAAATTGTGATGGCTCGCCATCCCTTTGGACCCGGTCAGTATGGAAGAGAGGCGTGTGCTGACGTGTGGGCAGCCCAGCACTCGCAAATTTACCGCCCAGGCTTTCCCCCAGCAATGGAGAGGTCACTCCATCTCTGACAGTAATGTCTTTGGAAAAACACGGAGAGTGGTAGTTACCGGTGATAAGTTCCTAGCTGATTGGCGTAAGCTGGAACGCCAGGGACCACTCTTGACGGTAGGAGGGGCTTTTTAGCCTCACTGGATAGCTACTGCCTGCCTTAAGCCGAGCAGCCCTCGGACAGTAAAGTGCTATCCCGCCACAGCTTGCCGCACCACTGGGTGCTTGGTGCTAAGACAAAATCAAAAAGCAAGCTTCTCACCCGCACCTGCAAATACAATCAAAAGAAAACCCTCAACATTAATGCGTTTAGCAAGCTGGAACATACGGACAATGTGTCCTGGCTTCAATACTGACCCTGAACTAGTCACAGACATGCGTCAAACAGCTATCATCGACAGAGAACTCAGCAGACTAAATATTGATGTGGCCTGCCTGCAAGAAACCAGACTGGCAGACAGCGGATCTCTTACAGAAAGCAACTATACATTCTACTGGCAAGGAAAACCAGAACAAAGCCCTAGAATACATGGCGTCGGCTTCGCAATAAGAAACAGTCTCGTCCCCTGCATCGCGATGTTTCCCATTGGCAATGAAAGAGTATCACACATGAAATTTGCATCACCGCAAGGCAAAGTTAATATAATCTGTGCTTACTCACCAACCCTTGCTGCACCGGAAGAGGACAAAGACAGATTCTATCAAGCTCTAGAGGACGTAATTAAAAGTATTCCAAAATCCGAGCACCTCTATATAAATGGAGACTTTAATGCCCGTGTTGGTGATGGAAATGATGCATGGCCACAATGCTTGGGACCTCATGGTGTTGGCAAAATCAATGACAATGGCCAAAGGCTACTCGAGTTTTGTAGCTCTCATGAACTGTGTGTAACAAATACATTCTTCTCTGGCAAGGAACGCCATAAAGTCTCTTGGCAGCACCCACGCTCAAAAAGGTGGCACCAGCTTGACCTCTGCATCACCCGAAGGATGGATCTGAAAAGTGTCATCCACACCCGTTCATACCATAGTGCGGACTGCAACTCAGACCATTCACTAGTGCTAAGCAAAATCAAACTACTTCTCAAGAAGGCTTATACTTCCACTCAACCCAGAACTAGGCGAATTAACGTCAACCATGTAGGTGACCCAGAGAAGTGTGCACTCTTTGGCGAGCTCCTGAACAGTTCAATCCCCTCGTTAAGTAATGAAGAAGACATCTCTATCAGATGGGAGAAATTAAGAGATGTAATCTACAGTTCGGCAATCACCGCCTTTGGGCCTCAAAAACACAAAAATGTAGACTGGTTTGAGGCGAATCTAGCACAAATGGAACCTTGCATCGAGAAAAAGCGATCTGCACAACTCGCTCTCAGGACAAAGCCAAGTCCAAGATCTTTGGAGGCCTTCAAAAGTGCTAATAAAGAGGCGAAACAAATGGCTAGAAAATGTGCTAACAACTTTTGGAGGGATACCTGCAACAGAATCCAAGACAGTCTCCACTCAGGAAATAGCAAAGCTCTATTTGATGGCATTAAAGCGGCCCTGGGTCCAACAGTGTCTAAGCCTGCCCCCCTTCTATCCAAATCAGGAGAAAAAATTACAGATCAAACCAAGCAGCTAGAACGTTGGACAGAACACTACCTCGAAGTCTATGCCACACGGAACACAGTAGACGATGTCGCCCTGGCTTCTCTACCAGATCTTGCAGTACTGGAATGCCTAGATGATCTTCCGAGCCTCAGTGACCTTAAAAAAGCAATTAACTGCATAAAAAATAGAAAATCTCCTGGGAGTGATGGTATCCCAGTGGAAGTAGTGAAAGTCAACGAATCACTCCTGCTCCCTGAACTCTCTATTCTCCTCTGCCGCTGTTGGGAAACAGGTCATGTCCCACAGGACATGCGTGACGCAACTATAGTCACAATATACAAGAACAAAGGGGATCGGAGTGACTGCAACAATTACAGGGGTATCTCTCTCCTCAGTATAGTGGGCAAGATCTTTGCTAGAGTGGCACTATCCAGGCTGCAAGTGATAGCTTCTAGAGTCTACCCAGAGTCTCAGTGCGGATTCAGGAGTGGTAGATCCACTATAGACATGATATCTTCTCTACGACTACTGCAGGAGAAATTCAGAGAGAGAGACAGACACCTTTACATCGTTTTTGTTGATCTGACTAAAGCTTTTGACATGGTCAGCAGAAGTGGCCTTTTCAAACTCCTGAGGAAAATAGGTTGCCCTCCCAAACTACTGCAGTTCATTGAGTGTTTTCACGAGGAAACTAAATGCACTTTTAAATTCAATGGAGCCCAATCAGCACCTTTTGAGGTTTGCAGTGGTGTCAAGCAGGGATGTGTGCTCGCACCTACTCTGTTTGGCATATTCTTCTCCTGTCTACTGCATTATGCGTACAACGACATAAACGAAGGTGTGTTTCTCCATACAAGATCCTCTGGAAAACTATTTAATGTTTCAAGGCTGCGGGCAAAAACCAAGGTTAGGAAGCTACTCGTCAGGGAACTCCTGTATGCTGATGATGCAGCTATTGTGGCTGATTCTGATATTCAGCTACAGTGCCTGGTTGACAAATTATCTGCTGCTTGCCAGAAGTTCGGCTTAAACATCAGTCAAAGCAAGACTAAGATACTAACACAAACACTGCACCTCAAGTAAGCATTAATGGCCAACCACTAGAATTTGTTGATCACTTTTGTTACCTTGGCTCCATCATATCCAACAACACTCTACTGGATAAAGACATAAACAACAGGATAGCCAAGGCAATTGCCACCATGTCACGGCTGCAGAAAAGAGTCTGGGACAACATATTGCTGACTAACAGTACTAAAGCCCTAGTCTACCGGACCTGTGTGTTGAGCACCTTGCTGTACGGAAGTGAAACATGGTCAACCTACTCATGGCAGGAAAAAAAGCTGAATGTTTTCCACCTCCGATGCCTAAGGCGGATCTTTAAAATAAGGTGGCAAGATAAGATAACCAATGAGGAAGTGCTACAAAGAGCAGGGTGCCAGGACATCCGCTCTGTTATCAGCAGCAGACGCCTTGGCTGGCTTGGCCACGTTCGTAGAATGCCAGAAGGTCGACTTCCACAGGACATCCTGTATGGCGATCTGATAGAAGGCAGGAGAGCCGCTGGTCGCCCACTTTTACGTTATACGGATGTATGCAAACGCGACATGAAGCTCTTCAAAATCGACACTGGCAACTGGGAAGAGGTGGCACTGGACAGATCCTCATGGAGAGAGAGCATAAAGGAAGGGTCAAAGATTGCAGATGCCATACACAACAGAAGCAGAAAGAAGGGTGAAAATGCAACGGCGCCTGGTGATTATATATGCCCAACCTGCGATCGCAGCTGTGTATCAAGGATTGGCCTCTTTAGTCACACAAGAAGTTGCAAAGGGAAAAGATCGTCTCTCGAGACGTAAAATGCCACAGACTAATGTAAATCTCTGATCCGGCTTGTATGGTGGTTGGATGTATGTGACCTCTAGAGAGTGCTTACGTCCATCGTATCTGACTTGGGGTCACCTGTCAATCAATGAACTCAATGTGATGGGCTAAACAAATAAAAGGGGGAGAGAGTTGTTCATCTAGAAATATACCTGGTTACCTTAGAGTTATTAACATGCCTTGTCTTTATAATAAACGATGTTTGGTGCATATTTATAATGGCTCTATTTTTAAGCACATTATTTTGTTTTCATATTAACATTAATACATTCAATAACAGACAGTAATGGAACGAGGTCCACTTTATGCATATTAAATAGGTGTATTTTTACTATCCGGTTTACTATCCGGTAGTGATATCCGACCGGAGCCGGATAGCACCGGATAGTAAAAAATGCCGGATATTCGCCAGAAGCCGGAGCCGGAGGGACTATCCGGTGCACCCCTAATATATATATATATATATATTGTTATAACTCTGCCATTCGCACCGCCATCTAAGCTAGAATGTGCGCACTGTGATAAACTAGACTGGAAAGGATGTCCACATTAGAAGAGCAGAACGATTTCCGCCCAAGTAAAGAGCCAATATGGAGAGATTGTGCCTAAGATAGATGTGGTTTTGTGTACCTGTGATGTCGTGTGAATAAACGTCTATGTCTCGTTGAGTTGCCTCACTTAAGTTATACAATATATATATATATATATATATATACTGTAAGACTTGTTTCCGTTTTCCGATATCAAGCAAATTTAATTAATTACTACTAATTACTTAATTAATTTTTTTATTGACTAAATTACAAAAAAACAATTTAAAAATTGCTCTGCTGATGGCTTATGTGAACAGAATAAAAGCATAATTTAACATTCCACAGTTGCGCTGGGTCTGACACTTATCCCGCATTCGCGACGACACAATGTCAAAGTCGATGAACATAACAATAAATGACCGCACAAATATGCCTTCCTCGCTGGCCGAATTAGAAAATGCGTTAGTTCCAAAAGATGACGGTGTCACGGGTTCGATACCCGAATGGAACCAAAATATTTTATAATATAATTTTTTGTTATTATATTTGAAGTTTAATAATGGGGATATTGTCTTTTAATAAAAAATTTTTTAAATGTTTTTCTTGCTTATTCAATACTTGTTTATTATTTCTGGTACAAACTGCAGTCACTTTTTATCGAGTTCAACGTTACCACACATTCTCAAGAAAACCACACAAATTGGTATACCCAACAACGAAGACCGTATCCCATGGATCACGGACAGCCAAAGACCCTTCCCTTGGCGTTGTTTTACCCTACACTTTTTTTTTTTAATTTGTTTTCCTCAAAACCGTAAGATTTATTTCTCTGTTTGGGTATTAAAAATTAAGTCAACGGTCTTCCGAAGAAACAAAGTCATTGCTCTACCGAAAGTTTTCTGATTTATAAAAGGCATTATGTATTCAGTATTCATAGTTGGATACATTGATAGATGTGGTTTATTTGGAAATAAGTTATTAAAAGAATATTAGTTCCGGGATATATTAAATACATATTAATAGTTTTAAAAAAGGTTTTTAATTGCACTCATAAATGTTTAATTTCCTTATTCTGCTCAACTAGTACATGATTGAATAGATTGAATAGCTTATATATTTGTTCCTTCTTTAGGAATAGAAAATTATTTATGTAAATGAGAACACATTTAAAAAAACAAACTCTTTAGATTGATTCTGAATGACCACCTCATTAATGTTGTCGACCACTTCATGTACCCGGGCAGCACAATGTCCAGCCATGAGTCATTGTCTAGAGAAATAGACAAACAGCGATTTTTGTCGCCTCCAATTGAGAGTATGGCTTGGCTTACCAACGGGCCTATAAAGCAGTGGTTCTCACACTTTTGTAGCCTACCATTGATCTGAGAAATATTAAGCTACATTGTCTACTCATAAGCAAGACCTTCTAGATACGGTACTGTCAAACAAAATGTAGTCTAGACATGAGTCGTTCTTTTCTTTTCTATTAGTTATACAAATGTAAACATTTCTCTTTCAGACCTATAGGGCAGAAGATGTAAAGGTAGGGCAGAAGATGTAAAGGTAGGGCAGAAGATGTAAAGGTAGTGCAGAAGATGTAGAGGTGGGGCAGAAGATGTAAAGGTAGGGCAGAAGATGTAAATGCACTGCAGAAGATGTAAAGGTAGGGCAGAAGATGGAGAGGTAGGGCAGAAGATGTAAAGGTACTGCAGAAGATGTAAATGTAGGGCAGAAGATGTAAAGGTAGGGCAGAAGACGTAAAGGTGAGGCAGAAGATATAAAGGTGGGGCAGAAGATGTAAAGGTAGGGCAGAAGATGTAGAGGTAGGGCAGAAGATGTAAAGGTAGGGCAGAAGATGTAAAGGTGGGGCAGAAGATGTAAAGGTAGAGCAGAAGATGTAAAGGTGGGGCAGAAGATATAAAGGTAGTGCAGAAGATATAAAGGTAGGGCAGAAGATATAAAGGTAGTGCAGAAGATGTAAAGGTGGGTCAGAAGACGTAAAGGTGGGGCAGAAGATGTAGAGGTAGGGCATAAGATGTAGAGGTAGGGCATAAGATGTTTAGGTAGGGCAGAAGATGTAAAGGTGGGGCAGAAGACGTAAAGGTGGGGCAGAAGACGTAAAGGTGGGGCAGAAGATATAAAGGTAGGGCAGAAGATATAAAGAAAGAGCAGAAGATATAAAGGTGGGGCAGAAGACGTAAAAGTAGGGCAGAAGATATAAAGGTGGGGCAGAAGATGTAAAGGTGGGGCAGAAGACGTAAAGTTGGGGCAAAAGACGTAAAGGTGGGGCAAAAGACGTAAAGGTAGGGCAGAAGATGTAAAGGTGGGGCAGAAGATGTAAAGGTGTGGCAGAAGACGTAAAGGTGGGGCAGAAGATATAAAGGTAGGGCAGAAGATATAAAGAAAGAGCAGAAGATATAAAGGTGGGGCAGAAGACGTAAAAGTAGGGCAGAAGATATAAAGGTGGGGCAGAAGATGTAAAGGTGGGGCAGAAGACGTAAAGTTGGGGCAAAAGACGTAAAGGTGGGGCAAAAGACGTAAAGGTAGGGCAGAAGATGTAAAGGTGGGGCAGAAGATGTAAAGGTGTGGCAGAAGACGTAAGGTGGGGCAGAAGACGTAAAGGTAGGGCAGAAGATGTAAAGGTAGGGCAGAAGACGTAAAGGTAGGGCAGAAGACGTAAATGTAAGGCAGAAGATGTAGAGGTAGGGCAGAAGATGTTAAGGTAGGGCAGAAGATGTAAAGGTAGGGCAGAAGATGTAAAGGTAGAGCAGAAGATGTAAAGGTAGGGCAGAAGATGTAAAGGTAGAGCAGAAGATGTAAAGGTGGGACAGAAGATGTAAAGGTAGGGCAGAAGATGTAAAGGCCATCCTTTTCTTTGGCTAACGGATAACGAGCAAGGTGTGACATGGCCAGCAATAGCGACTTTACCTAAAAAGTCAGGTACCATTAGAATTGGGCGGAGTAAGCAGCGTCCTTTAAGTCCCGATATTGAAAATCCCATCGCCTGACCAATCAGCCACCACACCCCCAACTTCAGTTCTGGAAAGTGTTTTTTAGAAAAAAAAAACACGTAGATTATTTTGAAGCCAGATTTTGGTCTTAAAAAAAAACAACACTCGCTGAATTCTTTTTCATCCTTTGGGGACCGGGGGGGGGGCTTGCCCTCTTTGGGGGCCCCCACATTTTGCGTGATATTATAAGCTGTAATGTAAAAAAAAACACTCATTTGGGCCCCCCCCTCAAGTGGGGCCGGAGGGATTTTTAAATTCTCCCCCATACTGCCCCCCCCCAGCTACGCCACTGCTTTTTTCCTTTTTCTTCTCCCTCTGTTTGTTCTCTCATGTTGTTTCTTTCTTTCAATCTTTTTTCAACTTTAACTTTATTTCTCATTCTTTTTTACAAAGCGTGTATCAACTCTTTCTGTGCGTCTGTCTGTGCGTCTGTCTGGTCAAATGTTTTAACAGGTTATTTTTCCCACATCCATTCTCGGCTCAAGTTGACACTTTACACTTTTTATTTATTGGTGTAGTCAATACATTAATCAAGTTAAAAAATTGGCTAATTAATTACTGTTTATTTATCGTTTTGTTTGATACCAACAAGGGAAATTAATTTTTCAGTATTCAGAGAAATGGCTAATTATGTTTGGTTTTGTCCCCTTAAATAACAGTACTCGTTTTTTCTCCCAATCCAATTCATAGATTAAGTTGAATTTTTAAACAATTATTTATTTTACCAACAAAATATGAATCAATTTTTTAAAAATAAAAATAGTCAATTAATTATTGGCAATTACTTGTTTTGCTTGAAATTGAAAAAGGGAAATAACCTCAACATTCTTGAGATATATATATATTTGTAAAAGCGGAGTTCTTCCCCTTAGATTTAACTTACAATATTTGTTCCTCTGTGATTTTCTCTTTTCCACTTACTCTTTTGTGTGTGTGTGTCTTTACCCTGGTCTCTTCGTTGTGTTTTCATTCTGACCAGGCTACGCTCGCCGTATCAAATCTCAAGACAAGATAGGAACAAGGTATTTTATTGTCCTATGATATACATACAGGAGTACACATGCAGAACTACACATGCTCTATCTCAGTGTCTCGATAGTTCCAAGCTAAGTAATAAAACTTATGAATGATAAACTTTATCTTTTTATATTTAGACATCTTTATTTTTTTTGTGTTCTCACATTTCTTCTATACAGCGGGGGGACAAAGGAGGTGGGGGGTTTGGCGCAAGATCTACATTTTATGTGGGCGAAATATATTTTGAGATGCCCTTCTATATTCTAGAAAATAATGGACACGAAAGTGTCTAATTTATATTTTAAAAGATCCCATATAAATAAACATCTAAATTATCCTTACATAAATCTTTTGGAATAATATTTTGTAGTACTGAAATTCGTCTTAAAGCCATACCGGCTAGAACGAAAAAACTTCTAAGTTTTCTCTGACTCATTGTATTTCTCAAAGAATTTGTTTTCTATTTTATTTTTGAATAACTTCTCTCAGAGGAAACTGTAACTATTGGTATGTTATATGCATCATGTGTCCTAATGTAAATTATGTATAAAATGTTCTTTAATGTATGTAATTGTTATGTTTTAGAGTAGCTGCTTAACATGTTGAATGAAATTGAGTAAATAAGAGATACCTTTTATATTTTTCCATATGACTCGAAAGTTTAAACGTTAATCACCTACCAGTTGACCAACTCATAGGACTATTTCCACTTTCAGAATACATCTCGACGACAATATCTATTAACGCTTACCATATATGCGCCCGTGTCGTATTCTTGGAAACAAGACTTTTGAATATTTAACCCATTTTTAAAGCGCCCTCATTATTGTGTTCAATATAATCAGATAAAGTCTCCTAGTATCTTGATGTGTGACAACATCTTTAAGATAGCTGAAATTTGTTTCACATTACTTCAGTTTCTAGTGCATTTGGCTGTCACGTATTTCATTATCTGTTGCTTGTCTTTTTGTAAAACAGTTTTTTGAGAAGCGGTTGAACCTTGCCACGTACACCGAGACCATTCGTTCAGGAAGGCCTCACCACTGCCCTGCAACGTCACAACCTAGAGTCAGTTTAGACCAATAGCTCGTTGCCACGTCGAACAGACCTGTGACTAACAGACATACTACTGACTTGAAACCTATTCATTACTATTTCCACTTAATTGTTAAGGAAAAGAACACAGACATTATACATGCCTCACCTCACAACAATCCGTACACATTTTTCAACAAAATTTTCTAATTTGATAAAATGCTCCCGAGACGAGGTTGAGATAGATAATGAATCTGTCAGTCTTAAATTCTGCACAATTTTTGAGACTCCAGCTTGTTATCTGCTATCACAAAGACGCTATCCACGTGTGTTTGATAAGCGAATGCATGCCCAGAGACAGAAAAAGGTTTACAGCACTTGACTTACGATCAAAATATTTTACAAACAGAGTGTGAATAATATAACAAGAAGGAAATAGAAATCTCAAAGCAGTTTTGTAAGTTGGTTAAATTAACTTAAATAGGAGTCTGACTTGGACTCGTTCGCTTCGTTCAGTGTAGGTGGATTAGGCTATCTAATACATTTTTACATGCTTTTTCGGTCCAGGGGGTAAAATACATAGACGACACATTGGTTATAGCCATTTAGGATCATCGTAAAAGATTTTTAGATTCAATTCGACGTGATTCTGCGGCTTCAAGATGCACTAGGAGCAGACGTTATTAGGGATAGCAGAAGAGAATATTGGGAATGAGATGGGAATTATATATATATATGTATGTATGTATGTATGTATATATAGTTCATCTATCGTGTTTCGATAATGATCACATTTGTCATTCAGGAGGCTGAGGGCTTTGCACTGGGGTTTTGTGCCTTCTCGTGTGGCTGGTGAGACCGGAATGTTCGGTTGCACACTGGTGAGGTTATTCCAGCCGGAGCTAGTATCATTGGCCTTGCTTTTTTCACTGACGCTTTTCTTCTGCCAGTAATTAGATATGATGGTTAATTAGCTGGGAGTTAAAATTGTTGGAAATTAGAATGGTATGAAATTACATTTGTATGGAACTAGACATCTGGAATTAGACTTGGAACTAGATTTGTTGGGAATAGTTGGGAATTAGGGAACTAGATTTGTTGGGAATAGTTGGGAATTAGATATTTAGGGAATCGTTGGGAATTAGATATTTAGGGAATCGTTTGGGAATTTGTTTTCTCCATTTCTACACTTTCTATTAAATAAAGTTTTCCTTGTTTCCTCTTCTACTTTGAACCGAGTCAGTTTTGTTACCGAGTCATTAAGATATATGCAAGGAATGCATGAACGTTGGCTACTTAGCTCATTGACGTGTTCAATTAAACAGACTGCCCCGTGTCTCGGTGCTATGCCTTGGTAAGGCTGTTTCCAAATTCTGATGTAACAACAGCACTAGAACCGCTCTAAATAATACTCCCGACATAAGAAACGCTTGGATTAAGAACCGAAGGGATTTTAGTTCGATTCCCGGAGAAGACTGGACTTTGTAACGTGGGGAAGTTTAGGAAACCCAACTAACGCTAATAGTACCGTGAAGTAAGTGCTGGTGGTCTTAGTGCTGGCCACATGAAACCCTCGTTAACTGTCGGCCGAGGAAACTTTATCTGCCTCCATAGATCGCAAGGTAAAAAAAGGTTTCTTTTTTTGTGTACATTTAATTTTGAAATGTACACGTATCTTATTTCGTAATGATTTAAATTGATATTTAGACTTTAAAAGAAAAAGCCAGGTGGGTCGTTGAACTTCTAAGCCAGATAACTCTGATTAAAACGGCCGTCTTCTCTCTCTGATTATAGTACTTGACCTGAGGCTACGCAAAAGATTCCTTTGGACTTAGACTTTCAAAATCTAATTACAAAAAAAAAAATCCTGTTTATCGGAAATATTTTTTTTCCTAGTGTGAGTTATGGTGTGAACTAATGGTCTCAGAAAGTACATTGAAAACTCTCACGACAGAGGCGTCAGTATCATTGCTGACTGATATAGTGTCATTAGACAGTGGTCTTAAGTGAAAACCTTTACCCGTATTAGAGATTTTTATACATGGTGGAAAAAACTATAAATAGTCATCTTTTTGGTGTATCCGGTGTAAAAAATAAAGGAAGTTTTGATAAGTTTTGTTTTTTTAAAAGATTATGAAAATATGTGTGCACTTTCCAGCCCTGCGGTACCAAATTCTCTAAACTCTTCAATTTGTAGCACAAAAATAATTATTTGAATCAGGAGGAAGCATTAGGCATTCACTCTACGACTTCAAATGTTAAAAACAAATGGACAACTAACTAGTGATATGTGATACGAAGTCTAGGGTATACACTAAATCGGTATATATGTATATACATATATATATTTACTCAGGACCGGACACAACATAATGAGACAACACATGTACCGGAAGCTCAAAATTGGAACCATTGAAATCTGCCCAGGTGGAGTGTCACCAGAGAATGCTGACCATGTCCTCCAGGACTGCTCTCTTTACCAAGAGGCCCGTTCAAGACACTGGCCCAATAGAAAGAAAACTATATGGAGAGCTGCCTGATTTGGAATTCACTGCGCAGTTCATCTCATATATTGGTCTAGTCATCTGAACGCTCCAACATAAAAATGAGAACGAAGAAGAAGAAGAAAAAGGATGTATATACACAGTGTCTATGGCTAAGGCTCAATTTTTTAGTTGGCAAAATTCACGTTCAAATTAGCGTCCTTGACATTGTCTAGTTTATCGTGAGAATCATCAAAACAAGGTTACACACCAAATTAACTTCACAAAAGTTTATTTTAATTAAAAATAACAAGCTCAACATCCAGTGCCGCACATTACAATATCTAGAACATTATAAAAAAGACAACCAGTAGTTCACACTAAAATTTATCTCCCCTTATTTATCCTTTCTGACAAAAAATGGGCATTCGACAAGGTTACTAAAAAATCGATTTCATTCACTGTTGGTCGATATTTACGAGTCCAAGTGGACATTTACAAAAGTCAATAAACAAGTTCAACGAGAATCTTACTTTTCAAATAGGCCAAGATATCCAAGTTGCCCAATAAGATGATAAAACAAAAACAAAAAACATTTGTACAAAACCTATATGCTTGTGCCACCAATGGGCATGTAAAGCGCCTGAATTCCGAGCCAAGAAGAATGAGAATAACGTAACTAGACTCTAGACGAAAAAAATATTTTTGAACTTCATGATTCTTCAGGTGCCTTCGAGTCCACCCAAACCCAATGTTCACCTCTGCAGGATTATTCAGGTGCCTTCGAGTCCACCCAAACCTAATGGTAACCTCCTCAGGATTCCTCAGGTGCCTTCGAGTCCACCCAAACCTAATGGTAACCTCTTCAGGATTCCTCAGGTGCCTTCGAGTCCACCCAAACCTAATGGTAACCTCTTCAGGATTCCTCAGGTGCCTTCGAGTCCACCCAAACCAAATGGTAACCTCTTCAGGATTCCTCAGGTGCCTTCGAGTCCACCCAAACCCAATTGTAACCTCTTCAGGATTCCCCAGGTGCCTTCGAGTCCACCCAAACCTAATAGTAACCTCTTCAGGATTCCTCAGGTGCCCTCGAGTCCACCCAAACCTAATGGTAACCTCTTCAGGATTCCTTAGGTGCCTTCGAGTCCACCCAAACCTGCTGGTTACCTGGCTTACTTTGGGGAAAGGCTGTTGGTCGTTGTGCTGGCCACATGACACCTTCATTAAAAGTCGGCCATAGAAAAAAAAAGAATTTTAAATCATCTGCCTCCATAGCAAGGTCTCAAAGGGGCACCCTACTTACTAACCCTAATTTATACTATAATATATACATGTAGTGACACTTTTACACACCTAAGGCTCGCGAAACATTTCCGTCTTGTGGCGAGGCGTCATCTGGTCGCTTGGCACGTGTGCCCCAGGGCATAACGACGCAGCAAATTTTCGATTTTTTTTTTAATGCATGATTCTATTTTTGATTTAGTGCCACGTCACAGGTCTGAATTCACGGCCTGTGACAAGACGACAAGCTATTGGTGTAAACTGCCCACTGGTCAGTGTTCTGACCTTTTAGAACAATTTTAAAGAGCTGTGAAAGAGGATAGGTCTCTTTTGTCACACGAGAAGTTGCAATGGGAAAGGAGAGTCTCTCGAGACGTATGATGCCACAGGATACAGAACCTCTACCGTTTTAGTCTGAAATCTTTTTCCTGTGGCAACTACTTGTTCCAGACTCTCTACTGAACACATGCTGTCAGTAAAGTCTAAACTGGTTTTAACAATGTCCTTATGACTGGGTTGATCAATGTAACGAACTCGAGTCCTCCACAGCCTCCTGAAGTCAATACACAAACCACTCTGCCAGCGTATCCGCTTATTAAAAAAAAGGTTTTATAGTGATCTACTGTTAGCTTCAAACTTTAAAGCGCGGACCTACAAAGTATAAAGGGGGCTAATTCATCGTGTAACACCACATCATTCAAGTACAATTTCTTTCCTTTTTTCGATATAACATGTAAAATAATTAATTAAATATAGTTAATTAACTAATTGGTTAATTTTGTTTCTTTCTTGTCAGGTAAAAGAAATAATTTTGCAAATTTTCATCTTGATCCGAAATTGGGTAAAGGAGATGTGAACAAACTTTGCGCCAGACAGACAGACACAAAGACATAGTGAGTTAATTATAATCTTTGCAAAAAAAGAACTTATCAATCTGCTAGTTATAGTTAGCCAAATAAAAACCAAACTAGGTAGCAATGGAATCTACAACTAAAGGAAATAACAACAAGAACACTTACATTCTACCCCCAGTGTTTCCCAAACGGTGTTTCGAGGAGCCCTAGTGTTCCACAAACTACTGAAATAACTGACTACTAGGCCACCACGTGAATTAATCTCTCTAAAATTTAAAAAAAAAAAGCGTTTTGCTAAATACTCAGAATGTGCGAACTGTTCCGTTAAGGAAAAAGGTTGGGAATCACTGGTCTCCCCTTATTAAAATAAAGCTCGAACTGAAAATGCACATAGGAGAAAGATGTATACGCTAAAACAACAATCCACCCTGACAGTTGCTTCAGTCTTTAAGAAATAACGACGCCTCTGTCTCAACCAGACTTCAATCGGTAAATCTGTTTGTTACTAATCAGTCTAACCAGGCAGAACTGTTTTAAGTCTATCGGATTACGAATAGCGTCTACCGCAAACTAGCTGTTCAATAATTGAGAGACTTGTCAACACATCTATTTTTACCCACTCCAATAAGTCGACTGAATTTTATCAGATTTCTGTTGTCTCAGGAATTCCCCATTCGAACACAAGGACAAAGGGGGGGGGGGGGAAAGTGTAAAGTTTCACTTGTTACAAATATAGTAACGTCTGGATTTTTACGAACCAAGTATCAATCAAAATTATGTGGCTAAAAATAAATCTTAAGGGAGAGAAACTCTTGGAGACTTTGAAGTTGTGTATCAATAAAAGAATTCAGGTACTTTTTTATTCAGACAATATTCAAAACTATTATTAGAATTTTATTATTTCTACAAGTTCCGCGGGTCACAGTTTGGGAAACACTGACCTATATAATAAACTAAGAGCCAAGTATACAGAGTTCACTCTATAGACCGGTAGAAGGAAAAGAGAGAGAGAGAGAAAAAGAGTAACAGTGCAAGCGAAAGAGTGATTCAAAAGAGAGAAATAGAGAGATTAAGTTAGAGGAAAGAAAGAGTGAGACATAGTGATTAAGAGAGAAATAAGAGAGAATAAAAGAGAAAATAGTGAGACACATTTCATATGTGCATCAATTAGTGGACCTTTCAGTGCCCAGGTTTAAAAACGACCTGCTGCAATTACTTTCTGCCCGTGTTTATTGATCCTAAAGATATTATTCCAACGATGTAATGCCAACAGTACGATTAAGCTTTTTTTTTTAAATCGCAGAATCCCTGAAAATATTTTTTTTTTAATTGCTGCATTTGATTAGACATAATCTCGACTACACTTCTAAATCTCTTTGCGTTTGATCGTTACCCAAACAGATTTATTAATGTTTTACATCTCTTGGTCAGTTTGTTTTTCTACATGAAATCTCACTAAATAAAAATATATAAGGATTTTTATAACGAATGCCAAGCTATATACTTTAAAACATCAATTTAATTAAAATCGTCTTAACATTTTAAAGACCGCATCACAAACGAAGAGATTAGAGACAGGGTTACTAGAGCGATTGGACCCCACGATGACCTGCTAACTATTGTAAAAAAAAAAAAAAAAAAAAACTCCATGGTCATTTACAAGGTCTTCAGGGCTTTCAAAGACCTTCCTTCAGGGAATAGTACCAAGAAAAAGACGAATAGGTAGGCATAGAAAGCGATGGGAAAACAATATAAAAGAATGGACGCCCTTACCATTGAAAAGTCTCCATCGAAAGCAAAAGACGGTCGACAAATCTTATGTGGTGCCCCAACTAACCAACAGAATATTGAATAGCTGAGGGTGAAGTCTTAACAAATACGCGTTCCTTGTAAATCTAGATTAAATTGTATATTTTCACAATATTAAATTAGGAGGAATTATTTTTTAAAGTTCAACAACATTTCGATGTATCTGGAGGCATGTTTTTTTCATTTCGAGGATCCTTAAATATTTCTAGTTTACAGTCACTTAACATAGTTTAGGAATTACTGTAGCCATGTTATTATTTGGTCTTAAACATATTTTTTTTCCTTAGCCTTTTGGTTTCTTTCTGTTTATATCTAGGGTGGTTGCCTCTTTGTTTGATATACGCTCTGAAGAATTCGAACCCTACCCGTCGTTATCCCCTCGACCATGCTGGAGATTTGTGCTAGGATGTGATTACCTTTAATTCTGAAGTTATAAATTGTACGTCTCTTCGGCGTGGCATCGAGCAATTGGTCTGAACTGCCCACAGGCTGTGAGGTTTGCAGGTCAGTGTTGAGGCCTTCAATAACGAATGGTCTCTGTCAATGTCACGTGTTTGGGGTAGCACTTAGGGGGTTTACTGTTTACATCGCTTGTGTTGACCACCTTCAGAGCACTTTCCAGCACACAGCGCCTCATAAACAAAAATTTTGGGAATCGATTTTTATGTATGCATGTCCAGCCCATCGAAGTTTGGATCATTTTGCTGTGGTCTGGATACTGTTCATGTGTGGCAACTGTAATCTCAAATCTCAAACCATTTTAAACGGAAGAAGTTCCGCTTTTGTTTATTTGGCGGGTAGATTATCTTGGACTCTAATGCATATCAAATAAGAACATAAAACTAAAATGTTATTTAACCTTGGTTAGGCCGATAATAGAATATGCTTCTCTGTTTGGGACCCCTCAACTCAAGAAGACATTAAGAAACTGGAACAGACACAAAAAAGAGCAGTGAGATTCATAACAAATGAATATTCACATTTGACTATAGTAGCACCTTTAATAAAATTACTAAATTTAGAAAGCCTTCAGGATAGCAGACTTAAAAGTAAAGTAGTAATTATACATAAAACAATGAACCATAATCTTCAAATACAAAAACAAAACGTAATAAAATACTCAGAAAGATACACAAATAAAGGCATTTTCCTCGGTCCATTTGCTAGGACTAATTAGTACAAATGCTCCTGAGCCAGCCATGAAACTAATGTCTGGGCAGAATTTAAGTCATTGGTTAAATAACATGCATGACAAGATTGACATAGAACGCGTAGGACGTAATCCTCATCTTTATGAAGTTACGTGTGTATGTTATAAGATAAGATAAGATAAGATACGATATAAGAATGAGGGATGGACAATATCACTGTAAGCTTCCAGTTTTCTAGACTCCTAACTACTATAACAATGTTATACTTTTGACAACGCTTTCAGAATGGGGATGAAGTACAAGAAATACGTAGTACCGGTACCAGTATGTACAATTGTGTTCATTGCATTGCCAGGCCAGAGCCTACAGCTGGCCACCTCTTTACCCTCCCGATTTTTCCTGGACACTGTAGTGACGTAAGGTAGACAGAAATGTACCGCACAGTAGATTCCTATCTAGTCTAGTTCCCGGATGTCAGATCTCGTTCACACCTGTCTCTAGGGCTGCCTAGAAGGTAGCAGAAGCGCGGTGGTCTCAGGAACGTTCGATGGAGAAGACTGGAGAGATGACAGCTGATGAGCAAGCTCGATAACACCTGATTAGTTCTCTAGGTCAGTGGTGCTAAAACTACGACCCGTGGGCCATATGTGGCCCATGACGTGCTTCTATCTATATCCCCCATTATTACTTCTGGCACACGGTGCATAATAAAGCAACAGTGATTTTTTTTGGGGGGGAGGAGCCCGCCACATGTTATGGAGAGTGTGGGTGTGTTTCTATGGTGACGGTGGGAAAAGGTTAGCGATTGGTTATGAATGATGCAACATAGGTGGCATTGTCGTCACTTGGTCTTAGGACAGATGACTCCAGAATCGTGAGATTGAAAGGTTGTGTTATTGTAGTGAGTTAGATGTGGTTAAAGAATAGTATTACTGAGGTCTACTACAGTTCTTTGATTTCATTTCAACTTGATTTTGTTGATATTATAAATAAAGTTCTGGTTTAGTTTGTTCACAAAAGGAAGTTATAAAAGTTATTTGAAGTTTTACTAGTTAAGATACATTACGCTTACAACAGTTTATTTGTCTACCAGTTTGGTGCTACAAATCAACGACCGGAAGCAACAATGATGCAGCCCGCGAATCATGTGTCACACATATGTCCTCCACATGGAAACAGGACTGGGCACCTCTACTAAAAGTTAAGGTTCTAATCCCGTAAGAAAAGTAACTCAATCTATCTTACGTATAAGTTATATAAGAACATGTTGAAAGTCTATTGGGCGGCAATAAACTTTGCTTAAAAGGTGGAAATAAAGTTGGCCGAGTTGTGTCAAGAAGAAGACATACCTCCTGCTAAATCAAGTGTCCTGGCACCGTTAAGCGTTACTATAGTGGGGAATTGGGGGGGGGGGGACACAAAGACGTTAAAGGGCGGTTATATAACACACTCGTCAATGGTTTCCCCCAGGGGGAGGTTATATAACACACTCGTCAATGGTTGCCCAAAAGGGCGGTTATATAACACACTCGTCAATGGTTGCCCCCAAGGGAGGTTATATAACACACTCGTCAATGGTTGCCCCCAAGGGCGGTTATATAACACACTCGTCAATGGTTGCCCCCAAGGGCGGTTATATAACACACTCGTCAATGGTTGCCCCCAAGGGCGGTTATATAACACACTCGTCAATGGTTTCCCCCAGGGGGAGGTTATATAACACACTCGTCAATGGTTGCCCAAAAGGGCGGTTATATAACACACTCGTCAATGGTTGCCCCCAAGGGAGGTTATATAACACACTCGTCAATGGTTGCCCCCAAGGGCGGTTATATAACACACTCGTCAATGGTTGCCCCCAAGGGCGGTTATATAACACACTCGTCAATGGTTGCCCCCAAGGGCGGTTATATAACACACTCGTCAATGGTTGCCCCCAAGGGAGGTTATATAACAAACTCGTCAATGGTTGCCCCCAGGGGGAGGTTATATAACACACTCGTCAATGGTTGCCCCCAGGGGGAGGTTATATAACACACTCGTCAATGGTTGCCCCAGGGGGAGGTTATATAACACACTCGTCAATGGTTGCCCCCAAGGGAGGTTATATAACACACTCGTCAATGGTTGCCCCACAGGGGGAGGTTATATAACACACTCGTCAATGGTTGCCCCCAGGGGGAGGTTATATAACACACTCGTCAATGGTTGCCCCCAAGGGAGGTTATATAACACACTCGTCAATGGTTGCCCCCAAGGGCGGTTATATAACACACTCGTCAATGGTTGCCCCCAAGGGCGGTTATATAACACACTCGTCAATGGTTGATCCCAAGGGAGGTTATATAACACACTCGTCAATGGTTGCCCCCAGGGGGAGGTTATATAACACACTCGTCAATGGTTGCCCCCAGGGGGAGGTTATATAACACACTCGGCAATGGTTGCCCCCAAGGGAGGTTATATAACACACTCGTCAATGGTTGCCCCCAGGGGGAGGTTATATAACACACTCGTCAATGGTTGCCCCCAGGGGGAGGTTATATAACACACTCGTCAATGGTTGCCCCCAAGGGCGGTTATATAACACACTCGTCAATGGTTGATCCCAAGGGCGGTTATATAACACACTCGTCAATGGTTGCCCCCAGGGGGAGGTTATATAACACACTCGGCAATGGTTGCCCCCAAGGGAGGTTATATAACACACTCGTCAATGGTTGCCCCCAGGGGGAGGTTATATAACACACTCGGCAATGGTTGCCCCCAAGGGAGGTTATATAACACACTCGTCAATGGTTGCCCCCAGGGGGAGGTTATATAACACACTCGGCAATGGTTGCCCCCAGGGGGAGGTTATATAACACACTCGTCAATTGTTTGATATAAAAAAAGACACTCTCGAACAAAGGAAGAAAATGTTTTCTAATATGCACTATATTTTCTTTTCTTCTTCTTTTCTATCTCTCCTCTTCTGTCACTTTCTACCCTCTCTCTTCTATTCTTCTCCATCCTCTTCTTTTCTATCTCTCCAAACTCTCACTCTCTCTCTCCCTCTCTCTCTCCCTCTCTCTCCCTCTCTCTCTCTCTCTCTTTCTTTCTCTATCCCTCTCTCTACCTCTTTCTTTCTCTATCCCTCTCTCTCCCTCTCTTTCTCTCTCCGCCTCTCTCTCTTTCTCTCTCGCTCTCACTCTCTCTTTCTCTTTCTTCTTCCCTCTCTCTCACCCTCTCTCTCTCTTTCTCTGTCCCTCTCCCCTCTCTCTCTTTCTCCCTATCTATCTCTCCCTCTCTCTATATCTCCCTCCCTCTCTCACCCTCTCTCTCTCTTTCTCTGTCCCTCTCCCCTCTCTCTCTTTCTCCCTATCTATCTCTCCCTCTCTCTATATCTCCCTCCCTCTCTCACCCTCTCTCTCTCTTTCTCTGTCCCTCTCCCCTCTCTCTCTTTCTCCCTATCTATCTCTCCCTCTCTATATCTCCCTCCCTCTCTCACCCTCTCTCTCTCTTTCTCTGTCCCTCTCCCCTCTCTCTCTTTCTCCCTATCTATCTCTCCCTCTCTCTATATCTCCCTCCCTCTCTCTCCCTCTCTTTCTATCTCTACGTCTATGCCTCTGCTCCATTCTTCTTATTGCTTTTTTTAAGAGACACACAAACACACAAACACAGCCACAGTCTGTCTTCAAACTGGTACAGGGTGGTCAGGCGGTCGACCATGCGATTGTCTCTCGGAATTTTCATTAGAAGATCAGGCTGACCTCTTAGTTGGCTTTGTTTTGTTTTTTCCCCCTTTGCACTTTATGTCTAGTGTGATTGGGAGACATAAATCTAAAGTTCTCTGGACGCCGGAAGATGCGCACGTAACTCTGTCACGTGACAGGCAGACCGCATCACGTGATAGGGAGGCTATGAAATGATTGTTGTAACATAAACTTCAATGGAATGTGTTTTTACAGTCTCCCTCCCCCTCCTCTAGTGTGTACGTGGCTAAGCCGTTTATTTTAAGGCTCTGTATCGTCTTGTTATGGTTGTGTCACTTTACTGATAATGTCTTGATACAAAGTTACATACGAGAAAAATATATAAAAAAATATACTTTAATAGAAACAAAGCGTATAATAAGTGTAATAGTATCAATTATGTTGGATCAGTCGTGTAATTAGACATGCGACTGACCGGGGGGCATATTAAATCTGTGCGATTAGAAATAGTTTTACCATTTTTGTTGTTGTTGTTTTTTTGTTTAGCTTTTAGCTTTCTCAATGCGCTATGATCCTATCACGTGACTGGACCTGCTTGGAGAGGGGAAGGGATAGAAGGGGGTATCTTGGTGAATGTTTACAAGGTCGCTTTTTTTTTTAATGCACAAACAAAATGTTCACTTAGGGGACAAATTCAACTTATACCACCAAGTACGATTTCTTTCCCTTGTTCAAGAATAGCAAACTAAATAATTACCATAGTTAATGAAATTGTTTATTTTTTTTACATTGATTGTTATGTTGTGAAGATATTCAGCATAATCCTAGGTTGGGTGTGGGAGAAATAACTTGTACACTCTTTTCACCAGACAGACAGACAGGGTGAGTTGATATAAGCTTTGTAATAATGATTAATGCAATTTAAGCTTTGTAATAATAATTGATGCAATGCCCACTGTATACTTAATCTTGTTTCTGTATTTCTCTTTATGAAATATAACACAAGAAATCATGAATAGATTAAGCACTAATTATTCACACTCAGTATAACTTAACTTCAATTATAGATTCACAAAAGTAGACTGAACATGAAGCTTCACCTCGCTTGTCTGTCCTTGTACTTAGTAAAAAGTAAATTACCCCCCCCCCCCTTTTTGAGACCTTGCGATCTATGGGACAGATGACGTAAAGATCACCTGTTAGCGAACAGGGTGTCATGTGGCCAGCACAACAACCAACCGCCTTTACTTTTCCTAACTAAAGTCAGGCACCCATTAGAGTTGGGCGTCCTTAAATTCCCGAATTTAAAAATCCCGCTCTTCGCCGAGATTCGAAACATGGACCTCTCGGCTCGAAGTCAAGTGCTTTACAACTTTGTCACCATGCCCCTTCCTTGTACTTATATCCTCTCTAGAATTCGTTTCCCCGACAGACTAGAACCAGACACTTCTGTAAAGATCGCTGCTTTATTTTTAACTCTCTTTAGTACTATTTGGAAACGAAACGTAAACTTGCTGTTGATTGCTAATACAATTTTTAAAAAAAGCTTTGCGTCATTATTACGTGAAATCGTTCAACCTTTCTTATGATGTCAATAGCAGTGTTCTGCAAGGCGTCATTCACGCTGTATATTGTTCTCTCTCTCTCTCTCTCTCTCTCTCAGTTTCTCTCAGTCTCTCTCAGTCGTTCTCCTCTGTCTGTTTATCTGTGTCTGTTCACAGGAAAATGGCTCACTTCTTTCTGTATTTCTGCATGTCTTTCTGATAAGAATGTATAAGTGAATAGAAAACAAATCTATCCCCCAAATAAATACATTTTGTTACACAACTTCACATTTAGTGCTTGCTTCTTTTTTTTTTAAAAAAGGGAGGGGGAGGGGGAGGGAAGAAGTGGAGGAAAAAAAGATTCTCCGAAATTCGTGAAATTCCCCAAAAAAAATGAAAACTCATATTTATTTATTTTTTTTTTTTTTTTGGGGGGGGGGGGTTTCTGCTGCTATTCTTGGTGCCACGTGACTATATGGACGAAGAGTTACGGATGCCATTAAATGCACGCCACGTGACTCTTGAAGACACTTACCTTTCAATAGCGGGTCGCGCAGTGGAGGTCTCTCATTAGCCTAGTGCCCTTGTTTGAAGTCATTGTTTAACTCCCTTGTTTTTTTTGTGTTTTTTTTCTCATTCTCCCTTAAGCTGCGTTCACACTAACTGTATTGCCGTAAGGCACATCTCCGTACAGACGTTGATGGTAACTGAACGGTACGATCTACCTGGCGTTTTACTGACCGAGGCCAAGGTTCAGTGTAACGAGCTCTAATGACACCATTATTAGCCCAACCGAGCATAAGCAGCAGTCGTAAGGGTAAGGAATAATTGGGGGACGTTGGGTCTGATTATTCCCCCTTCCTCTTTCTGTACTTTACTAATGGTTTGGTGAATTGTCTCTGTTAACAGTATTTCGCTCTCATTTAAGCATTTAGCTTTTCAAATGGATTTTCTTCTTGTCTGAGATTCCTTTTTAAAATTTAGTAGACATTTTCATTAATGGTGGGGAAAATATATAATTAGCAAGATTTTTGGTGTATCCGGTGTACAAATCAAGGAAACATTGGTAAGCTATGATTTTAAAAAAAGTTTCTATGATAAATAGTTACTTGTGTACAAATCAAGGAAACATTGGTAACCTATGATTTAAAAAAAAAGTTTCTATGATAAATAGTTAATTGTGTACAAATCAAGGAAACATTGGTAAGCTATGATTTAAAAAAAAAATTCTATGATAAATAGTTAATTGTGTACAAATCAAGGAAACATTGGTAAGCTATGATTTAAAAAAAAAGTTTCTATGATAAATAGTTACTTGTGTACAAATCAAGGAAACATTGGTAAGCTATGATTTAAAAAAAAAGTTTCTATGATAAATAGTTACTTGTGTACAAATCAAGGAAACATTGGTAAGCTATGATTTTAAAAAAAAATTCTATGATAAATAGTTAATTGTGTACAAATCAAGGAAACATTGGTAAGCTATGATTTTAAAAAAAGTTTCTATGATAAATAGTTAATTGTGTACGAATCAAGGAAACATTGGTAAGCTATGATTTTAAAAAAAGTTTCTATGATAAATAGTTAATTGTGTACAAATCAAGGAAACATTGGTAAGCTATGATTTAAAAAAAAGTTTCTATGATAAATAGTTACTTGTGTACAAATCAAGGAAACATTGGTAAGCTATGATTTTAAAAAAAGTTTCTATGATAAATAGTTACTTGTGTACAAATCAAGGGAACATTGGTAAGCTATGATTTAAAAAAAAATTCTATGATAAATAGTTACTTGTGTACAAATCAAGGAAACATTGGTAAGCTATGATTTAAAAAAAAATTCTATGATAAATAGTTACTTGTGTACAAATCAAGGAAACATTGGTAAGCTATGATTTTAAAAAAAATTTCTATGATAAATAGTTACTTGTGTACAAATCAAGGAAACATTGGTAAGCTATGATTTTAAAAAAAGTTTCTATGATAAATAGTTAATTGTGTACAAATCAAGGAAACATTGGTAAGCTATGATTTTAAAAAAAGTTTCTATGATAAATAGTTACTTGTGTACAAATCAAGGAAACATTGGTAAGCTATGATTTAAAAAAAAATTCTATGATAAATAGTTAATTGTGTACAAATCAAGGAAACATTGGTAAGCTATGATTTAAAAAAAAATTCTATGATAAATAGTTACTTGTGTACAAATCAAGGAAACATTGGTAAGCTATGATTTTAAAAAAAATTCTATGATAAATAGTTAATTGTGTACAAATCAAAGAAACATTGGTAAGCTATGATTTTAAAAAAAGTTTCTATGATAAATAGTTAATTGTGTACAAATCAAGGAAACATTGGTAAGCTATGATTTTAAAAAAAGTTTCTATGATAAATAGTTAATTGTGTACAAATCAAGGAAACATTGGTAAGCTATGATTTTAAAAAAAGTTTCTATGATAAATAGTTACTTGTGTACAAATCAAGGAAACATTGGTAAGCTATGATTTTAAAAAAAGTTTCTATGATAAATAGTTAATTGTGTACAAATCAAGGAAACATTGGTAAGCTATGAGATCATGACCAACCCTCGTGTTTGGTGTCCAGCGATATCCGCTTTTCGGAGAGCCCGTGAGGTCTCTTACTAACCGTTGCCCCAGGGTCCCACAGGGGGGCCTGGACATAACTCCTTTGATGTCATTTTACACTCGCTGCCTGCTCATTCCTCAGTAGCGAGTAACCAGTTCCCCTGGCCACCCTAAAAGAGAGCGGGGTGTGCAGGCGGCGACCACGATGAAGTGGTGCTGGAGCACCATGTCTGAGCCCTTCCGTTTGTAGCACAAAAATTATTTCAATGCAAAGAAAGTCAAAGCGTCAAAGAGTTAATTTCTTTGAAAACAAATGAACAAGTAGCTAGCCGAACTAAAAGGACAAACACGGCAGTGAACTTCTGCGACTTAAGATACTGTTAAAATCATTGCTCAATTTTTTTTTTTTTTTTTAAGTTGGCAACAGTGAAGTTCTAGTTAGCGTCCTTGACATTGTAGAGTTCATCGCAAAAATCTCCTATAACCCGACGCAGTGTTAGAAAGTAATACAATGCCAGTCGGAAGATGGATAAAAAGTGATAAAGAGACCCACATTTGACCTACATATTTCTTCCCATCTGACAAAACTATCGTCTGATGGTGGATCGATATAGGTCCTCTTTTTATCGTCTTCGAGCTTTTTTAAGGATTCTTTTCATTAGACATTTTAACGTCGCGATTCATACAGCTCAAAGAAACCACACCATTATGTGTAGTCTACACTTATGCACATCATTTAAATTTGATTTTAATGCATTACTTTCCCGAAAGATATTTTCTCTGATAAAGGTAAACTCAGGTAGGCGACCCTCAGTAGAGCACTACTTTCAGTTTTCTAGCTAATACAGTAGGGTTTGATGACTCCATAGTGCACTACACGTAGACGCGAAAGTTCACTCTAAGCCTGAAACGCGTGCGTTCAAAAAATGACACTGATAAGTTTGACGTGCGTCTAAATTTAGAATATCGCGCGTTAAATCTGGGTACATCCTGCGTGTATTTTAAGACGCCATCTTACATCTGCAGTTTCTGCGGGGCGTCGTCTGATAGTCGGCTACAAAACTGAAGCTTTACGTCTGCTTCAATAAAACTTTTCCCTTGACATGAAGCCATCAGCTCTTCAGCTCATCTGATAAAGAAAATAAGATCTCGTTTTCAAATATTATCATCTTATCATTTTTCTAGCTTTGAATTTCATCTATTAATACTTTCTGACTTAAGGATACGCTGTTGTCTTATCCGTTGCAAATGTGCAACGCTCTGTATCTTGCCTAGCTATGTGAGCAAGAGATTAGTATGGCTAAGAAAACAATAAATGCAGAAACAAGCTTAACATTTACCTAGTTGCAAACTCTTTGAATATTACAAATAAAAATGGTTTCATTTTAATTGTGGTATCACTCATTAGTTCAAAATGGTTTCATGTGTTTTCTTTGTATGCATTGAACACAACTATGCAATGCAGTTCATTGTAACTGGTGAATGTTATTATTATTATTATGTGAAAAACGAACTAATATTCATTCTCTGGCACTGCCAGTGTCGAGCTTCGTATTGTTATTATTATCATCATCATTATTTTTATTCGCATTTAGAAGGATTGAGCTTTTGTGAAATAATGGAATGTGGTGGTCGACCGGTAGAGCGCTTCTGAAATGTAGGGTTTCTTCGTGTACACATCTCTGTGAAGAATTGTGATAGGAATCTTCGGGGTGTCTCTAAATTCAATAAATTGATATGCTGGCCCCATGTCAACTTCGGCTATAATAGCTGTATTACTTTGTGTATTGTTTGTGGCTTGCGGAAATTTTAATTTTTTTTTTTATTTAAAGTTGATTTTTATGTAACTTTTTAGCTTTCAAATATTTACATACGTTTCTTTTTTCGTACATTTAAAACGATGTAAGGTAATTTAAAAAGGTGATGTGTGTCCAGGACAAGATTTTGAATAAGTTAAAAAAAAAAGGATTAAGGGTTATGTGACTTATGTCAGAGCTATGCTTATGTCTACTAAATCTGGTGGATTGGCAGCCTTGGCATGAGACATGTAAGAAATATTACTTCCGCAGAGATTAGCAGACGATGAAGGGGTGGCTTAAATCAATATCCAACGGTAACGATTACATGTTGGAAACATGCGACGAAAGATGTAGGTCTCTTTGTGTCTCTAGTAACCTGTAAAAACTATTTACTTTAATCTTCGAATTTGTTGACACTGTTTGATAGATTATCAAAATTTCAATCTTCCAAAATAATTTTATGAGTGTACAGATGAGCTTAAAGGTTGTGATGGTGAGGTCAAAGATTGCGCTGGTGTGTTGAAAGATTGTGCTGATGTGTTTAAAAATTATCCTGATGTATTCAAAGATTGTGCATATATGTTGAAAGAGCGTGCATATGTGTTCAAAGATTGTGCTAAAGTGTTCAAAGATTGTACCGACATGTTCAAAGATGGTATCAATGCGTTTAAGGATAGTGCTGATGTGTTTAAAGATTGTGCATAGTTGTTTAAAAATAGTGCTGATAAGCTCAAAGATTATGCTAAGGAAATTCTTTATCTTCACTTAAACATTATTCCAATACCTTCCACCCCACCCCCCCACACACACCAAAAGAAAAAAAAAGATGAATAAAAAATAAAGTAATAAATTTCGCTCAAAAAACAAACAGGTCAAAATAAAAAGGAACAAATTCACCATAACAAATTATAACGTGTTAGTTCCTTGTTCCCCTGTTCCACCTCTTCTCCCCCACTATGATGACACGACTACATTATATAGATTGTTTTATGGCTATTAGTGTCTCGCCAACTTAGAACCTGTGAAGTCCCACGATTTGTTTTCAGTTACAACTAATCCGGTTAATTCAATTAGTGCTCAGCTATTTTGTAACGAATCGAAAAACAAAAAAAGCCAGCGATGATGGGATGTTTGTGTATATATATATGTATGCTTTCATGTGCGTGTGGAGGGGGTAAGGTGGGTGATGAAGTGTCTGAAGTCAGTCAAGAAGACAGAGCATCGCGGCACTAAAATTTCTTCAAGACTAGCCAGTCTCTACCTGTCCTAAAAGACAAAGTGAAATTTTAAACAAATTATAAGATTGTTACGATGGTTCTAAATTTGGAAAAAGCATCAGTGACTATGAACAACTCGGATAAAGTGTTCTCATTCTCATGAAACGTTTCAATTTTTTATGTAACATTTATTTTACAATTTGTAACAATTTATTGAAAGACTGCTTTGACTTTTGAAAAGATCTACACAATATATTTTTTTTTTATTTAGTCAGTAATTACTTGATCTACGCTCTTGTGCCAAGGAAATCAAACGCTGTGCCAGAAAAACATCTTTTGGGATACACATTACCTGCCCTTAAGTTATGTCATTTTTTTGAGATTTTTGCTATGGCTTCTAGCTTACAGCTAGGTGATAAGTAGAGGGAGTTAAAATAATTTACATTGAAATTATTTAAATGATCTCAGTACCTGGTCCAGTATGAGGTACATTTACAAGTTGTAAATTGAGCACTAAATGTGTTGCTAGCTTATCTAACCCTAACCAATGTAGCCTACTTTGGTTGTTTGAAACTTTGTCTTTGATTTGATGGACATTTCTTTTAACCTTTTTACCGGCCAAGATCAGATACCAAATGCAACAGTTTCTGATAACAAACAACATAGCTATTGAAGCCCAATCATAACAAGGGTAGTGAAATAGTAATGAGCAAAATTAAGAATTTCTTCCAAAACGTGGAAAAATAATTACGGAGAGAAAGAGTTAATTGTCGGTTGCCTGTCCAAAAATGACACACAAACAAAAAAATTTGGTACGCAAAGGTGCATAAGAATACACAACTTAAAAAAAAACAAAAACATACCTTATCAACACTTCCTGTATTTTGTACACCGGATACACCAAAAAGCGTGCTATTTATAGTTTTTTTCCGCCATAGAGGAATATCTCTAATAGACATGCGCAAAACCTCTAAACAAATATAAACGCATTTGAACTTGTCTTGTGGCCAAAGCATTCATAGACTTTGTCCACTTTCTTTTTTTTTTAAACAGATAAACTGACACAAAATTTGGTTATGATTTCGACTGCATGTTGCTGAAGGTAAAACTCTGAACGATGCCCCCATGCCCCAAATAAAGGAGAAATTCTTTTTCTGATGTATACCCTACTCTGACGTATTATGACGCACTCTGTTTCAAGAGCCTCTCGACGCAAAACGTGAGTTCCGAAATACCTCATTAGCTGCTAATATCGTGAAGCTATTTCAGAGGTGAAGACGAGGGTAAATTACAAAAAAAAAGCCTGCCCACACAATTTCAATTAGTGACAACCTCAACAGGTGTGCAATGGACTAGTTCTGGTGTCAGAAACCTGTTCAACAAAACAGTCATAGCGTTAGAACAGCAGGAAAAAAAAATGGACGTACAGACTGCACAAACTGTGGTGCGATCACTTCAACATGTTATACATTTAAAAAAAGCAAAAAGTTGGAAATCTCCCAAAATGCAAGAGCAGAGAAAAGTACAGCGGAGATTTATTTGTGGTTTGGAAGCGCGTCATAAGCGTTTGTTAAGTATCGGCATAGTTCTAAGCCTGATAGACTAGCGTTTATAAAACATTGACCATGTTATAGGCCTGATTATCTTATCTTAAATATTTCATTCAAAACAGTATCTAATTAACTCCTACACGTATCCATGTGTTAATCTGGTCTAGTATGTTAATTAAAGACTTAAACTTCGCTAAGTCATTGATTTCCCTGGCTGATACAGGCAAACCGTTTTACGCTAGAATGGCTGCCTGGTCGTGTGGTATGTGTGCTGGACTGTCGTTCGTTCGTCTCGATGGTACCGGATTCATACCATTTTCGCTGCCAACCCCCGTCGTCCTGCGGGAGGTTTGGACTAGGAAGTAAACTATCTTCAACTCTGAAGGAATACCCGAAACATGTCAAACATTCTACAACTAAGCAAAACAAACATTATGAAGGCACTAAGAAAGATGGAGCACTTGTACGAAGTAGTCTTACAATAAGAAACGAAAAAGTTACTTTCATTTGTACGTCTCTCTGTGTCATTTATTCTGCTTGTCTCTTTGTATTGACTAGTTAGGTTTCTTTTATAGCTTCTTTACTTTATAGTCTTCTGTCCTGAAGCGTTTCTAAGTTGAATGATTTTACTAATGAATACTTTCTTTTCGTTTTAGAATACAGTATAACACTGCAGAGTAGCAAATGTACTTTTTAGTATATGTTTTTTAATTTAAAAATAGTAATATGCTGCAGGAGTGTAGCTAGGAATTAGCCATCATTTGGAGGCCAGGGTCCTGACCCCTTTGGGGGCCCCTGCATTTTGTGTAAATTTAATATTTAATGTAAATTCACTCATTTGGGGGCCCCCTCAAGTTGGGGCCCGGGAGATTTTCAAATTCTCACCCCCTCAGCTACGCCACTTCTATGCTAGTACCGGTATCGGCATAGTTCTAGACCTAATGACATTTGTTTAAGTTCGTCATTGATTATGGTCGGATACTCTAGTTAGTTATGTTTCTACCTTGTTCTAGACAAGAAAACAAATATAACATTTTTAAGTGCTTTTTTTTAAAACTGGAAACACTGAAAGCATCCCACCTCTAGGGTTGGCTACACTACATAGCAGTCACATCATAGCTAGGTGAATGATGGTGTCATGAGACGTCACTCTCTCCTCTTGATAACGAGAACTTTGTCAACACGGCGAGGCCATTTTGCTGCCAACTACAAATTTAACTCAAATTTAGTTTAAAATCAAATTTTTATTGCAATTCTTTAGTTCCTTCAAGTTTTTGTTTAAATGACCCAAAGTTTTAATTTGATTTCTTCATTCGTCATTTTCATTAAGAAAAAGTATTATGAAAATGGAAATCATGGCTATTGGCGTAGAGGTGTACCTGCTTGCGGTACATTCTTCTGATCTCGGAATTACCATATCCCATAATAGATTTCCTTTTTTTCATCCTCATTTCAAACCTTTTGATTATTTGATGTAATGTAACTTCGAAGCATTTCATTGAAAGTCCAACCTTGAAGCATTTTTTTTTCTAATTATTAAAACTGACACACGTTTGTATTCTGTGATGTGCTGGAAGTTGAAAGATTTTAAACTTTTCTCCCGGAGTTCCTAGTGAACATTAAAGGCACACAAACATGTACACGCATTAGAGAAGTGTAAAATTATTACAAGGCACGTTACTCTCTACTCTTAAGAGCTAAAATTTCCACCACAGGTTTTTTTCCCCTCTCAAACATACCTAATGTAGATAACAAGGGAAGACAATCATGATAAATTCCTCACAGACACTTGTGTTTGAGACCCAAGTTGTCTTCCTTGGTAAATTGATTTTAGATCAAGGTTGTTTACACGCGCCTAGGTAAGCATGAAAGAATCTCTTTTGTTTGATTTAATTAATTTATTTATGTCTAGAGACTATTCAGTATTTAATTATTTTAGATAAATGTAGAGAACTCAAGAACTATAGCGGCCCAAACTCATGACTATGTGCGAAGCTTAGGGTTAAGTGTTCAACAAAAGCAGTAATACCAACTTCATTTGATTCCGACCGTGGAAGTTTCGTCATGAGCATCAGGTCGACTGTAAATGAGACACGTTGACTGCGACTCCAACACTTCCACTGCGACTACGACACATTATCTGCAACTCCATCTTATTGACAGCAGACACATTGAAAGTGACTTCGACACACCGACTGCAACTTAGAAACATTCAAAGTGACTTTGGCATATCGACTGCAGCTCAGACTTGTTGACTGCGATTTCGACACATCGACTACAAATCAAACATGTTCATTGCGTCACATCAACTGCAACTCGGAAACGTTGACTGCGTCACATCGACTGATTCTCAGACATGTTGACTGCGACACGTCAACTGAACCTCAGACATGTAGACTGCGACACGTCAACTGAACCTCAGACATGTTGACTGCGACACGCCAACTGAACCTCAGACATGTTGACTGCGACACGTCAAATGAACCTCAGACATGTTGACTGCGACACGTCAACTGAACCTCAGACATGTTGACTGCGACACGTCAGCTGAATCTCAGACATATTGACTGCGACACATCAGCTGTAGCTCAGACATGTTGACTGCGACACGTCAACTGAACCTCAGACATGTTGACTGCGACACGTCAACTGAACCTCAGACATGTTGACTGCGACACGTCAACTGAACCTCAGACATGTTGACTGCGACACGTCAACTGAATCTCAAACATCTTAACTGCGACACCTGAACTGTAGCTCATACTGCTGACTGCGACACATCAGCTGTAGCTCAGACATGTTGACTGCGACACGTCAGCTGTAGCTCAGACATGTTGACTGCGACACATCAGCTGTAGTTCAGACATGTTGGCTGCGACACATCAGCTGTAGCTCAGATACTTTAGATTTTCGAGTCTTTACAAGTTCACCAGAATTGTGAATTAAATAAACGTCACCATGCAATGTGCTTCGATGTAAACTTCCATAAAACCAAATATTTTTTTATGAGCTCTTTTAACGATCGGTTTATTGTGCATGTTAGGATTCATCGTCAAATAAAGTCACATCTTCCAGAAAGTTTATGATGAAATGAAGCTCCAGACAGTGATAGGGCTAGATAAGTGTGATACATTGATTGGCTACATAAGGGTTAAACATTCATACACTACTGCAGTGCATCGTTTTACTTACACTCGCGTGTACCTGAATCTGTCAAACTTCAAGACATGTGGTTTGTATCAAGCAAGATAGGATAATACAAATTATTCAGAGAAAATAGGATATAACTACTTAAAACAAAGAGACATATCATTCACCTTATTCTAACCTGGCTATGTTTTTTTTTAACATGAATATCTGGAAAACTTTTCACCAGTAGAATTTGAAATGTACAAGAATGCCATTAAAGATTGCTAACTTCATTACTATGTTTTGGGGGGGGGGGGGTGGATTAAAGTGACGAGGATTCGCGCAACACGTCGACCTCACTCTCTCGCCCTAAAGCCCATCCTTTTCCGGAAGCAAGATTTGGTCAAGACCTCCGGGAACAAGTTTGGATGCAGTGAATGACCAGAGACTTTCTGTGTGTCTTGTCCTGCTCTTGAGTGCTCCACAGCACTGTGCTGGTACTTGCCTTTCTGTCCGATTGGTCTAGTATTGTGACTTTACGCACAGGCCGCCAAATCCAGACTTCACATGCTAGGTTTGACAGAACCTCAGTGTACTGAGTGTCACAGACACGTCAGATACCCTCTACTTGGTTTAGCCGGCCAGTCAAAGCCGTTTCCGGGGTGTGGCCGCTGCGCATGCTACAGCTTCTGGGAGCCACAGGTTAGAGTTGGGTACCGAGTGGGGACCAAGAGTGAGCCAAGCTACCCTCAGAAGAGGGTACGACTGTCTGTGCACTAGAGGTGCTACCCCTCCTAGATACCCCATACACCCAGTAAACACTTCAGTACACCGTGTAGTCAACTGATGGAAAATTATTTAACTTAGGTCCATTATGCAGTCCTCTGAGGATAGATACTCTGTTTTATAGTTTCGGTAACTTTCAAACTGTGTTGCGCCCCGGGGCTTACACAAAACAGGCGGAGGGGCGCAAAGTCGTTTTTTTCCCCAAGGAAAAGATAAAAGTAGTTATAAATTAATTGTGAGTAAAAATGTTTTACATATTTCGGATGTTCCTTCAGAGTTGAAGATAGTTTACTTCCTAGTCCAAACCTCCCGCAGGACGACGGGGAATGGGAGCGGGCAGGTTTTGAACCCTCGACCGTCGATAAATCCGAACGACAGTCCAGCGCGCAAACCACACGACCAGGCAGCCAGCCTGTATTAATCAAGGAAAACAAGCAAGCAAATATTTTAAAATTAAATTGAATGTTTAATTTTTGTACAGTTAAAACTCTGGCTGTCAAAAAATAGGAACTCTTCAAGAGCTGGTTTTGGTGCAAGACATGACTCACTGTCAAAAGTCATTCTTCAAGGTCCAGTGGAGGGAGCCTGACGTAAGGCTGGTCCAAAGAAAAATTGTCTGGACAACGTTCAAAAATGGACCAGCCACTTTCTCTCCCTATCTTGATTCTGCTAAGAACAGCTGCTGACCGGGAAAAGTGGAGGGATTTGGTGACGCGAACTGTCACAGCACCACGACAACGAAAGTCAAGGGACAGATCTCTTCTAAACAAGACCTTTTCTACTGTTTTTTTTTTTTGGACGGGTTATCTAAAACTAGATCGATTCAAAATGTTCTGTTCAATGGGGCATATCGTGTTTGTATTCTTCGTCCATGTGAGTCTACGCATATTTTTGAATTCCCATTGTAAAATATATGTCCCGATTGATTGCCGTCATTCTATAGAGGTCTTTCGCATGAACAAAACAGTCCCGCAACAAAACATCATGTTCAACTCGAGGAAGATCCTACAATCGTACCAACTCTGCTGCCTCGAGTGTCTCAGCGGTTCTCAACTGTTTTGTTGCCGCGACCCCCTAAAACTATTTCACACGAGACAGCGACCCCCCATAGGCCTCGGTAAATGAACTTTTGCTCATGTTCTCGTTATAACTGATTTGTGATGTATTTTCCATGGAAGAAATTGATCACAGATAAAGCTTTATGTAATTGTAATGAGTGAAAAATAAATGTCTGTTATAATTAAATTGCTAACGAAAAGTTTATCTTTATGACTTACATTTATTAACTTTTCTATTGCGTATTCGCCATATTCCTGTGCATACTCGTGTGACAATTTAAAAAGTATGGCGAAACATGGGGAGTGATATTAAATAAGGTCATTTACATTGCTACACATTAGTAAATATGCCAATGTTATTGCGAAGGTTGGGTTCTTGTGGGAGTCTTTGTAAGAGCACAATGAATGCCACCTTCAGCATCAAGTCCACTTCTTTATTTTGACTTGATAACTAAATGAAAAGTTTTTAAAACCCAAATTTCCGATGGTCTTAGGCGACCCCTGACAAGTGGTCATTCGACCCCCAAAGGGGTCGCTACCCACAGGTTAAGAACCCCTGCGCTAGAGCATCGCCCCGTTACATCCCTCGAAATTGAACTCTCTTTGACCTGCGCGCATTTTACTCGAAAAGAAACCAAATGTTGGAGACGTCGGGAGAAATAAAATATCTGAAGCTGAAAATGTTGGAAAACATCTGGCCAAGAGGGGAACAAAAACGTTTGATCTTGATGGGCTGCTCAGCATGAAAAGTTGAAGAAACTATGTATTAATGCGATCAGAAAGTTGCCTAATTGGACAAGTCAAGCAGATCGATCCTCGGGGCAATTATCATGCTGTATAATAATGACTAAAATTAAGAGAATGGAGCTGTGTATTGATGGTATGTTAATTAATGGCACCAGACTGCGGCGTGCTAACCAGCGTCTCTTGTGAATATAGAATAAGATTCCCATCCTACCAGTCGACTGGTAACACTTTATTGCGTCCAGAAGACAAGACGTTGACGTCACATATCTCCAGAGATTGAAACACAATCATGATTGAGTAAGATCCTTCACAACCTGATTAAAGATATAAAGTTCCCTTTTTGAAATGATGATGTTAAGGTCATCTGTTTCTGTGGCCAACGGTTAGCGAGCAAGCTGTCATGTGGCCAGCACAACGACCAACCGCCTTTACTTTCCCCAACTTAATTTACTTATTAGAGTTGATTGGACTCAGGGGCGCCTTAAAAATTTAGAAATTCGAAATCCCAGTCTTCATTGCGATTCAAACCCAGGACCCCATGTTCGGAAGCCAAGTCTTAACCACTCAGCCATCGCACTCCATGAATAAAGAGATAATTGAATAGATTGAACCTGTGCATGTTTTTATACTCAGACTTTAGGACGAGCTTGATAAGGGATATGCTTCTTGAGTGTTCATATCTAAGTCACCAACCTCAAGTTTTGTCAGCAGAATATTTTTATAAAGAGCATTAATTCAAACTATCGAACGGCTTTAACTTTTTTACAACTGTGCTGAATCCAAGACGCTAAGACCTTTTGTGGCCATACCATGAAAACTTGCTTATAACATTATTCTTATTTCTTATGCTAGGACAAATTAGTATAACTGCTTTTTTCTTTTTTATAGCCGTTAGTGCATAAAACGGGTTGCCTGAATCAGACAGGATAACCAAGGGATCTCTAATTTATATGCACGACTAGGATAACACATGGTTGTAAAAAAACTTTTTTTTAAAGAACGTCTTTAAATAGAAGATTTGATCTAGAGGTCAGTGTTAACGTTTCCATGGGATATGACATCTGTTAATCACACTTCGGTGATAGAGAGATGCTTGAGTCTTTAAATTCAGTAGTGATTATGTCAATACGTGGTCACTTTGGAAGAAATGATTCCAAGAGGCAGTAACGGCAAGCAGGGGCCACTCAATTTACATTAAGCATATCACTACTAGTCATGCTCTTGTCACAGGCTTTAAAAGATGTAGGACTTAAAGGGTTAATTTATCTAGTGTATCGTAAGATAGACGTAACTTTAATTAACCCACTGGCGCCTATTGTGTTGCTTCTTATGCATGTTGTATAGCAAATGTTCATATAATTCTCTAATTAATAGAAATAGTTGTTTTTGTTAAAAAAAATAATTCAGAAAAGGGTCCTCGCAAGCATCCATTAAATTGGGCCCCGCAATACGTAAAGCCGGCCCTGCCAAGAGGTGTTCAATATAAGCAATTGCACTGTCAAAACGATATAGATTTACATATAAATACTACTGAAAACGTGGTCGAGCAGTTTATATAGGAGTACACTTGTCCTCCCTCCGCTAGGGTTGAGAACATTTATTAGCACGCAACTTTCCGTTTAGTTAATAGACCCCCGCAGATTAGGCACGCTACAGGCTCAGAGCTGGCCCTGGTTTGTCTTACGCAACAGTTGATCTCAGACAGAGAACAGTTTAACCTGATCACGACGACGACTGGAAAGGTCAGCCCATGTTGACCAAACGATGCTGACAGTTTTAAGAAGTGGACAACCGCGAGTGGACAGCGACGCTGATAAGATAATCAAATGACGTTAACTTACAAGATGATGTAACAGCGCTGCCACGGGCACTGCCATTAACGTCACCCACACACACGCGCGCGCACTTTCACACACGCTTCAGGGACATTGCCTTCAGTTGTTGTTTTTTTATCCATAATCTATGACGTCCATCGCCTGGGAAGACGCTGTCTCCTCTGATGCAGAAAATGTATGAAAATTGACACTCCATCTAAAAGGTAGTTGCACAGACCGGGAATGCCCGTTAATGTGGGGAATAACTTAGTCTCGGCGAATTAATGTGCATTCAGAGAGGGATGGAAACAAGGGAAGAATATTAGGGAAAAAATGTCATTCTCAAAAGAATTGTATTATAGAGGTTTTATTTTCTCAAGATTCCACAAAATGACAAGCGAAGTGAATAGCGATAACAAATGATCTTCATCTGTCCTTAGGTGGATGTTTATATCATTTCAATGGAAAAGTTCTTTATGTCAGTGGGAAGCTCTTTATGTCAGTGGAAAGTTCTTAATATGTTAGTGGAAAGTTCTTAATATGTCAGTGGAAAGTTCTTAATATGTCAGTGGAAAGTTCTTAATATGTCAGTGGAAAGTTCTTAATATGTCAGTGGAAAATTCTTAATATGTCAGTGGAAAGTTCTTAATATGTCAGTGGAAAGTTCTTAATATGTTAGTGGAAAGTTCTTAATATGTTAGTGGAAAGTTCTTAATATGTTAGTAGAAAGTTCTTAATATGTTAGTGGAAAATTCTTAATATGTCAGTGGAAAGTTCTTAATATGTTAGTGGATAGTTCTTAATATGTTAGTGGAAAGTTCTTAATATGTTAGTAGAAAGTTCTTAATATGTCAGTGGAAAGTTCTTAATATGTAAGTGGAAAGTTCTTAATATGTCAGTGGAAAGTTCTTAATATGTTAGTGGAAAGTTCTTAATATGTTAGTGGGAAGTTCTTAATATGTTAGTGGAAAGTTCTTAATATGTTAGTGGAAAGTTCTTAATATGTTAGTGGAAAGTTCTTAATATGTTAGTGGAAAGTTCTTAATATGTTAGTGGAAAGTTCTTAATATGTTAGTGGAAAGTTCTTAATATGTTAGTGGAAAGTTCTTTTATTTCTGAGAAAAATGAACAACACGATCATTGGATGAAACTGTAAGCCACGAAGAATATGTCAGGAAACAATGTCTATATCATTATAGCAATCAAACAGAAAATGTGAATAACAAAAAGAGTCAAACCGAAACTGAACAATATATGAAATATTTGAACTTTGAACCCATCTGATGCAGCATCATTATAAACAGTGGGCAGAACATTCTTTGGGGCGGCCAAACAGATACAATTTATTATTATTCATTGACGACATATCGGTTAATATCGGTTAATATGACGTTTTGTTGTAATTAGAATGTATTTAATTCTATTCTAATTAGAAAATATTTCATTAGTTTATCAATCCCCTAAACGCATGACTTCAGACATTTAGCCACCAATGTTTTAACCCGATTCCGGAATATAGTTGCTTTTCTGCGCGTGACACAATAAATCCACCAATCACCCGTGGGAGAAACTCTGGTAAATGCCGCAAACTTCTCCTTCCAGTGCATGGATTGAGGTTTAGTTGCTTTAAAACCATCGGGCTTTGTTAAAAGTTCCGGATTAGACTTTGCACTCAACTGAGAGAGAGAGAGAGAGAGAGAGAGAGAATGTCAGGCTATCGACTTAAAAACAAGTCCTGTCGATATTTTTAAAACTAGCACCAACTTGAAGTTTCAGGTTTGATATTTTCAGTTCGAAACATTCTTAGCGGTAGTAGTATATACAGCAGATAAGTACCTACGGCACTGCAGTCAGTGTAGATGCCAAGCAGGGCCAGTTCTACAGATTGCGGGGCCCTATGCGATACGGATAGCAAGGAGCCTAGTCTGCGTAAGGATAAAGATTAAAAAAAATGAAAATTAAGAATTTTTGTTAAAAAATAAATTCTTCATTGCATTTTATTCATACTTTACACAGTGCAAAATCATGATCAAATTAAATTAAGAGCCATCTACAATAAAAGGTAGTTTTCCAACAAAAAGCCAATAAACATTCAGATCTGCCTTTTAGATTTACTATCGACAAGCAAAATATCGTTTTTGATTTTTTTAAGAGGTCGAGATAGATTTAGATCTATATTTAAATGCCAGTGACTATTACAGTAAATTAACTATTGGAACTTCCTGTTTTGGTTTCAATTCGCCTTATTATTTGTATTAAATGAAAGTCGACGATGCCTTTTTTTTAGTTGTTTTTTTTTTCACCTCTATGAGGATTGGCGTTTTCCATAGTTAATGACAACCCAAAGTGACAATTTTGTCTATTTTTCAGGACATTTGTATGAGTTTTCAGCATAATTTAATAATCTCAGGAGATTTTCGCGACTATGTTTTCGTATACTTTGCAATTTCATGAGATTTATTTTTTTTATTTTCTGATTTTTGCTTCCGATATTTTTTTGCTGTATATTTTGTCCAAATTAAGAATTGGCCAATAGAGAAGAGCAATTGTAAAGATGCGCTCTTAATGTTTTATTTATCAGAAATAAGCTTATAAAGTAGACAGAAATTGATGTAGCATAAGCATTAGAGATTCTAAAACATGGAGGAAGAACTATAAATAGCTAGCTTTTTTGGTGTATCCGGTGTGCAGAATAATGATGAGTTGGTAAGCTAAGTTTTTTCAAAGGTATATGCAATTTTTCTCTTTTTTTTCTCCACTGCAGAATCAAAGTTTCTAAGTTCTAAACACATATTCATGATCTCAGATTTCGACATTCTCTTTGTCAAGTATACTATATTGTCGTCATTATGAAAAGCAAAGTAATTGTTTTATTTCAAAGGAAAGAGCAGGCGACCGAGAAAACGAATTTACTGCCACCAATTCGCCCTTCCTACGCAATACTGACACTGACTGACGGACTGACTGACTCCTGATCCAATGCAGAGGATGTAAATTTAATTTGAATAAATCCCACACGCAAAATAAAAAGCGTCCTTCTTTTTTTTAGTCCGCGGAAGCAGACGATGAAATAAGTCTCACGGAGTTGCGGCCCATTATGGCATCAGCAGGAACATGCGTCAGCAAGGACAATGTGTTTTAGTTTAGAAATGGCTTCCAGAGGTTGGACCGCGAGGCAAAGGTTGAGAGGCGGGTGTTGAGGGCTGGGAGGAATGAGGCGAAAGGCACAATGGCAATCCGATTATCTGAGTTGAGCCCTAGTTGTGTTTTTACTGGAGGCGATCTTCGCATGGGCTTCATTCTATTAAGTTTTCTGGGGGGGGGGGATAGTTTTTGAAAAGAGAAAAGAAGAGAGAAAAAGAGTCTTAGTAAGAAAAAGAAAGCACAGAGAAAAGAAAAAGAATATTCAAGAAAACTGTAGAAACAACAAGAAAGTTTGAGAGTGCAGTTGATGGTCATGGAGTTGTAAGGTAGATAACTAAGCAACTAAATAACTGTACAATGCTCAATAGGATTTTTTATTATACTATATCTATACCAATTCAACTTGATAGGAAATAAATTAAATGTAGTAGACTTTAGTAATACAGTTAATTGGTAATTGGAATAGAATCTAACATCGTTTCAGTCTCACGTGCTGGAGTCGTCTGTCCTTACTAAGACCAGTGACCACAAAGCCATCTATCTTGCATTTACAACCATTCACTAACCTCTTCATCATAGAAACACAAGCACACACACACACAAGCACACACACACAAGCACACGCACACACACTGTAACAGAGAGTGAGATAGAAAGAAACACTTCAAGATATACATGTGGGAAGAATGTGAAGCCACAATGAACAGATTTTCAACACTAAACACATTTTTGTGCATGTTATTTTCATACCAACGTTGTATACTTGCTAAACTGTGGACAAATGTTAAAGCTAAACTGTGGACAAATGTTAAAGCTAACTGTGGACAAATGTTAAAGCTAAACTGTGGACAAATGTTAAAGCTAAACTGTGGACAAATGTTAAAGCTAAACTGTGGACAAATGTTAAAGCTAACTGTGGACAAATGTTAAAGCTAAACTGTAGACAAATGTTAAAGCTAAACTGGGGACAAATGTTAAAGCTAAACTGTGGACAAATGTTAAAGCTAAATTGTGGACAAATTGTAAAGCATTACAGTTAAAGGGGATGGATATATTTAAACTTAAAAAAAAAACCAAGAGGGATCTAAATATTTGCAATATTGAACACAAAAGAAGCCTTTGTCTGTTTGGAACAATGTATCTTTTTTTTTTTTCGTTTGTGACTTTCTCTGATATCAGATTTTCCTTGATTCTCAAAAGAGGGAATGTCTTTCTAAGAGCCGTACAGCTATCCCCAAAGGTTCTCAAATGTGTGATGCAGACCAAGATTGTTGCAAAGAAATAATAAATCAAGAGAAACCTTAAAAACATATTTTAAAAACAGTTCATACGAGTATAATTGTAAAATTATTTTTTTTTCATCAGTCATGCCATGACATTTGTAATAGATCTAGACCAGCGGTTCTCAACCTTTTATGATCGACGACCCCTTTTTACAATCCCCCACTTACATACACACAGCAATAGAAGAATAGACAATAACAATCCATTTTTTCAATGATCTTTGGCGACCCCTGGCAAATCGTCAATCGACCCCCAAGGGGGTCGCGACCCACAGGTTGAGAACCCCTGATCTAGACTAACAACAATAAATCTGTGCTTATTTACCAATTGTTTTAGTATAGCGCAATTTCATGCTGTTAGCTTTCTCGATACGCTAGGATCCTATCACTTATCTGGGCCAGTAGGGAAAATGGGGGGGGGGGGGGGGGGAAGGTAGAGAAAGATAGAAATATCTAGGTGGATTTTACCGCAATTTATTTTTTTAAGGCATTTACAAAAAAAAAAAAAAGACGAGCTGAATTTGAACTCGAGACTCACGCCTCCTTGGGCCGAAGTGCTAGCCACTCTGCTAGCGAAGTACTTATGCCGAACCGAAGTTTTATTGTATATTTATATGTTGTTTATTACAATGTAGAATGGAAACCTATAAAGGGGACTAACTCAGCTTATACTACCGGTACCACTTCAGTCAAGTTTAATTTCATTCCCTTGTTCGAAATACCAAATTAATAATTAACCAATTAACTAATTGGTTAATTTTTTAATATTAAATCTTGCTTTGTCTAGTAAACGAAATAATTGTGCAAAATTTCAGCTTGATCTGAGATCGGGTGTGGGAGAAATAACGTGTACAAAATGTTTACCAGACAAACAGAATGAGTTAATATAAACTTTGTAAAAATCCATTAGTGCATTAGTGAAAGATTTAAGTACATAAATTCCAGCATGTAGTGAATGAAGTATCAATAATTCACTAATACTGTTTTGGTTTACCATTTAGCTGTTTTTTTAAATATGTATTCGGAAACGCCCATGAATTCTGTTTCCTACTCAAAGTTTCAGATATATTTATTGTGTTGTTAACCACGAGATTTCTCCGTCTTTTCTGACAGGATTACGTACTGAATTTCTCCTGAAATGGACTTTCCAAACATTTACCATCTTTTGTGTGATCATACACGCTACACGATGTTTAGCTTTACACGAACCCATTCTGACGAGAAAGATTCCTATTACAGACCTACGTTTTGGGCGCTTCCGAACATGGTTTCCTGGGTTCGAATCTTGATGAAAACTGTAAATTTAATTTCGGGATTTTTTAGGGCGCACCTGAGTCCACCCAACTCTAATGGGAACCTGACTTGAACGTAAAGGCGGTTGGTTGTTAATCTGGCCATATGACTCCATGCTTGTTAACATCATCTGCCCCATAGACCGCAAAGTCGGAAATGGAAACTTTTCTTTTTACGTTTTTTCAATAAAACTGTACAAAAGGAATGAAAGGTTGATAAGCTAGGTATTTTTTTTTAAGGTTCTTGCATTTTTTAGAAGTTGAGAATCATATTTTCTAAGCTCGTATTTTAGTAGCACAAACTATCGCTGTGTTATTAAAAACTTATATCAGAACACGCCATGAGATATTGTAAAATGAAACTTCCGTTCTTTTTTTAGCGGCCCCCGAAAAGGGAAAAGACGCTATTAGTTTAGTGTGGCCTGTCTGTCCGTCTGTCCGTCCGTCCCGTTTAGATTTCAGAAACTAGAAGAAAATCGGACATTATGATATTTTAGATCATTCAAAGTTCTGATGTAACGGCTACTTTTTTCTTTTCTGAAGCAAAAAATCACCTATCCCTTGGTCTGCTTTCTTATCTGTCATTTGCATTTGATATAATTTCATTATGAAATTCTTTCTGAAAATATTGAATTCAGCCTTTTTACCTGCCTGGGTGAACAACTTCTGATAGAATTTAATACCGAAATTCTTCTGAAAATATTGAAACCTGCCTTTTTTCCTGCATGTGTGGACCACTTCGGGGGCCGATTTTGAGTTTGTGTTTCCACACAAACTGTCTTTGTAACCTTGTTTTTAGTTGGTAACAGTAAAATTTAATTGAGCGTCCTTAACATTGTTTAGTTCTCGTGAAAATCTCTAATTGTAATCCTAAATAATTGTGAAAATAGTTTCGTGACAGAGGAGGTGACTATTTCTGTTACATGCAATGCAAGAATGTTTATAAAATAAAACGAAGGGATAGTACGCGTTCTTGACATGGCGGTACTAAGTGTGAAGATAAAGTACAGAGGCTACAGGTATAGCATATATCTCACCAGCTACCTGTTGCTCTTTAACTTACACGATGAGTGTCAGTATATTAAAGACACCAGCTGGAATTAGGCCTGGAAGCTTGCCTGACGTCTGTCTTCTAACACCGGCCTTCCTTCTTTCTGCTTAAGCAGATATAACGATACCCCTCAAGTTCGCTGTACTTTCGAATGTGTTGACTTCTGCAACTAGTCCACCTCCCCTTACATGTTCATTCATTAGAACATATTCTTCTTTTGTTGTGGTTAAAAAGCTTATATCAACTCACTCTGTCTGTCCGTCTGTCTGTCTGTACACGTTATTATTTTTACACATTCTCGGATCAAGTTGAAGCTGTACAATCACTAACAGTACCTAACAAAACACGAATCAATCAAATAATTAATAAATTAGTTAATTAATTATTGGAATAAGGGAAATAAATAGATTGGCTGTATATATCGAGTTATTCCTGTTATTACATTTTGTACACGTTCTTTTTTCATCCCACTTCCCATTCTCGGATCAAGTTGCAATTAGGCATAATTATTCATAGCTGTTGGCAGTAAATGAAGTCATAAACAAGGTTACAAAGACAGTTTGTGTGGAAACACAAACTTAAAATCGGCCCCCGAAGTGGTCCACCCAGGCAGGCTTCAATATTTTCAGAAAGAACATCCAAATGAAATTATATCAAAGACAAATGAGAGATAAGAATGGAGAAAGAAGGTTGACAGATCTTGTGTAGTGCCCCAATGGTGCATCAGATCAAAGGATAGGTGCAAGTGAATGCAAAGTTAGATGTGAACCTGGCCTAACTAGTTCACCTTTCAGACCTTGTGGTCTATAGGGCAGATGATGTAAAGTTCATCTGTTTTTGTGGCCTCCGGTTAACGACCAACCGCCTTTACTTTTCCCCAACTAATGTCAGGTACCCATTAGAGCTGGGTGGACTCAAGAGGCGCCCAGGGATTCGAACCCGGGATCCTCGGTTCGGAAACTAAGCGCATTACCGAGCCTCTCCGGGTCTATACATAATGTAATAATTTTGAAATGGCTTAATCTCTTATTGAGATATGTTGGACGCATTCGTAACAGTGATTAAGAAAATAAAGTTTATAAGATTACTATTCGTTTTAATTTAGGTCTAACTTATAATGCATACTAATTAGCTTTTTCTCTTTAAAAAACTGCTTGCATAACTGATTGTAAAAATTAGATTTTTCGCTTTCAGGAAACAAAAAGTAGCCGTTGCATCAGAACTTTGAATGGTCTAAAATATTGTGATGTTGGATTTTCAATATCTTTTCTAGTTTACGAGATTTTAACGGGACGGACGGACAGACGGACAGACATTTCGCACAAAACTAATAGCGTCTTTTCCCTTTTCGGGGGCCGCTAAAAATATAAACCAGTTATTCATCAGTTAGTTGTAATTAATATTTTGCTGTATATCACAAAAGGGTGCTTATTGCTACACTATTACGATGTATGACAGTGATATTAAGGTTCTTCCAAAAAGATTTTTTTTTTGGTTTTGTGTGTGTGTGTGTTGTAGTTGTCTTAATTTTTTTAAATTATTTTATTGGTAGAAAATGGAAAAGAAAAGTGTTTCCACTTACCGTAACAATGTCTTATTTACTATATCTCGATCAGTGATTCTTAAAGTCATCTGTATAGACCTCAAATGATCTGCGACCACTTCCAGGGGTCTATGACAATGATGAAATGAATGGAGGGGGGGGAGGACTATGAGATGTAAATGGGGGGTACACGATAGCGGATCTCATCCATGTTGTGAGGATCTTAATTTTCAATCCTCATTAATGGTATTACTTAAGCAACAAAGTCTTATACAATGAGTCAGTGAAACCTTTTAAGCTGGACAATCATTTGAGACGATGACCTTTTTTTTAAAAATAAGCTTCAAAATATTCTCTAACACTCCAAGATTAATTTCATAATAGACTCGTAGTGGACAAACCTTCATCTCGACATAACTAAGGGAGACAACAATGAGTTTCCAACAGCAGAATACGTATTACGGCTAACTGCTCAAGTGGTGGTTGTAAAAGTTTTAAAAGATTTTGACCAAATTCTACATGAAGAAATCTTAATCATATAAAGTTATAACTTTACAAAATAAGTACTTTGTTGAACTAACTGTACAAGTTACGGTACTCAGATGACCTAAGTTTACAAAATAAGGTACTTAGTTGACTTAAGTTTCCAAAATAGGTTGTTACGTTGACATACGTTTGCATAATGAGGTACTTATGTTGACCTAAGTTTACTATAAGAATAAACGGCTCATTTTTTTTAACAAAAAGGAAGTACTTATTATGACTTTACTTAATTTTACTAAAGTACCCAGTCTGACCTAAATTTAACTAGGACTCAAGCTGACCTAATTTAACACACACAAAAAAAGAAGTCTGATTTTAGATAAAAAGAATTACTCATAACTTCCCCAATATGTATACATGCACTTGATTGATACGAGTTATGTTCAAGAAACTGTTCGGTATTGCACGTGTACTGTTGGCCTATTTATTTACAAAGAATAAGCAGGCTGAAGATTGAAGCATTCCTAACCTAGTCAAGACCCATCAATCACTTTGTCAGAACTGAATAGATCTGGTTTCCTGACGCAAAATAAAATGACAACATTTAATGCTAGAATAAACTTGAAAGAAGTCTGCACGCTAAGTGCAAATGAAAACCTTACCTGAAGCTCAAACTCTAAGCTTATTTCTCTGTTCATTTCGTTGCTAAGGTCATATCGACTCGTCCTGTCTGGTACAAAGTTTTGTACACGCTAGTTCTACCTCTTCCCATTCTTGGATTGAGTTGAAACTCTGCACAATTATTCATTGTCATTTACAAAATATGAATCAATAAAAAAAAGTTAATTCGTGGTAATTAATTAATTAAGTTTTATATTGATGAAGGGAAATAAATCCTACAGTATTGATATATAAATATATGTATATGGCTACTAAGACACCGTTCTTCCCTTAGATAAGCTTTGTTTGTTTTAAGTATATTCTTTTTAGATTTTGCTAGTTTTGCTATAAATCTCAAGGCAAACTAGACATTTTTTTTTGGTCATAGGTATCTCTCGACAATAATGTTGAAATAAAAAGAGTTAAAGAGACAGAGTAAAAAGAACATTTAGGCTTTAGACTAAGGGATTTTACCAATCTAGTTATACAAGTATTTATTTGTTACAAGTTTATACATCTTAGTCATTGGCCTATGGTTTAGACTATTGAGCGTGGGATCCCAAAGAATTCGATCTATTGGTCAAACTAAATTTAATAGCATTTAGTTTTAGGCTATAGTTTTATTTAGTGTAACTTATTCTAGACCCAATGGGCCCTATATGGCAAAACGACTGAGAATAACAGCATACTAATGTCCAATGACACAGACCACAAGAACTGACAGATCAACAGTGAAAAGTGGATAGAAGAATAATCAGAGATGTAGGGGATGCCTGGACGGTAAAGTTGCAAGTGCGCTGGGCTGCCCACTCGTCAACACTGGCCTCTCTTCCATACAGACCGGGTCCAACGGGATGGAAAACCATCACAGTTTGGGGTCAGATGGCTGCAGGAGTTTGCCAGAAAGCACACTTTTATTTTTGTGCAGAATTTCTTTTCTATTAGGTACACTTTAATTTAAGGTCTATAAATGTCAGTTTAATTTTTTTTTTAAAGAACTGAAAAATGCAAAAGATATATAAGGAATAACTCCGGCCCAATTTCTAATCTTCATTTTAAGTCAATCAAACGAAACGCAAAAGCGCAACATAGTCCGTTCGGCTTAAGCCTTATTCTTAGAACCGTACTGAGGCACATAATGTCAGTACAGCACCAGTAGCTGCCGTAGTGTCCTCAAAAGTCACAGTTCAACGCTCGTCATTATCTTTTTACAAGTTCCTAACTTTCCTTTAAAAATGTCCTCCATACAGACCTTTCGCTACCTATGGCCAGTCTATGTCCTCCATACAGACCTTTCGCTACCTATGGCCAGTCTATGTCCTCCATACAGACCTTTTCGCTACCTATGGCCAGTCTATGTCCTCCATACAGACCTTTTCGCTACCTATGGCCAGTCTATGTCCTCCATACAGACCTTTTCGCTACCTATGGCCAGTCTATGTCCTCCATACACACCTTTCGCTACCTATGGCCAGTCTATTTATATTTTTCCCGACACTCTATATAGCTACTCTTTTTGTAAACTAAAGTCTAAAACCTTAGACCTGACGTCAAGACCAAGCCTAGCGCTAACTATTTTTCTAAACTAAAGTCTTTTCCTTAAGTTTTTATTTTTTATACGACCTCCAGGGTTTCTGATTTTTTTTTTACAAAGCTTTTATATTATATCAACTCACTGTCTGTCTGGTAAAAAGTATGTACACCTTATTTATCCCACACACATTCTCAAATCAAGCAGAAACTTTTGCACAATTACTCATTGACATAAGACAAGATATGAATAAATTTAAAAAAAAAGTCACCAATTAGACAATTAATTACTGGTAATTCATTATTTTGTTAAATTGCAACAAGGGAAACTAATACTTCAGTATTCACAGTTATGGCTAAATGTTTTGGGTTTAGTCTCCTTAAATAATTATTGTTAATGCTATTTCCCCCTCACACATTCTCCAATCAAGTTGATGGTCTAAATAATTATTTAATTGTACCTAACAAAACATGAATCAATAAACAAAAATACTCAATTAGTCAATTAATTATTGGTCATTAATTATTTGGTTTGATATTGAATACAGGAAATAACTTGTACATTATTGGTAGATATAGTTTTAAGGACAGAGTTCTTCCCATTTGGATTAGCTTTGGTTTTTTTTTTTTTTAAGAAAAGGAATTTTAATAAGAAGTTTGTGTAACACCTATTCAGGCCTTGCGGAACACTAGGTTTAGCGCAACACAGTTGACGTATTGTAACAATAGAATTAGAGGTTTATTCATTCTAGTATCGATATATATATATGTATATATATATATATATATATATATATATATATATCTTATCTTATCTTATATAATACAGACGTTACTTCAAAAAAGAAGATGATTACGTCCTACGCGCCATGCATTTAGTCATGCATATTAACCAATGACTTAAATATATATATATAAATCCCATCGTCGGGACACCACGCAAAAGTCATGGAAAGATAACTCTTTTATTTCTGCAAGTCGGACTAAAGTTACGTAACATTCGCGGCGACATAGAGCGAGGCTCAGAAAAAAAGATGGGGGGGGGGGGGGGGGGTAAGGGAACAAGTAATTTTTCTCTTTATACATTCTATATTTGACTACATTTATGTGTGAACATTTTTACACACATCAATATCTGGTGTCATTCAAATAGCTTTTTTTCTGTAGCTTTATTGTAATTTTGTCTCTTCGTATTTCCCTTCGTTTCCTAACCATGGCCACCGCTTCAAATATATATTTCGTGGAGTCGGCGGGTCTTTCAATGTAGTCGAAATTCCTGCATAAGTTAATTGTTTATTTCTATCAGTCGCATATTTCTGGAAAAATGGCATCGACGAAACTGTCGCTCTCGAACTTCGCAAGATGTTTGCGAACATTGGGATAACTATGGCGACGCCCTGTCCGTTGTTCTTACTCACGGAAGCACAGTCATAAACTCTGCTCGACAATACGCTGCTTGCATAAATACTTCCGGCGTCTAAGTTGGTCATTGTGCTGGCCACACAACTCACTGGAAAATTTGTTCTAAGTTGGTCATTGGGCTGGCCACACAACACACTGGAAAATTTGTTCTAAGTTGGTCATTGGGCTGGCCACACAACACAATGGAAAACGAGTTCTAAGTTGGTCATTGGGCTGGCCACACAACTCACTGGAAAATTTGTTCTAAGTTGGTCATTGGGCTGGCCACACAACACAATGGAAAACGAGTTCTAAGTTGGTCATTGGGCTGGCCACACAACACACTGGAAAACGAGTTCTAAGTTAGTCTTTAGGCTGGCCACACAACACACTAGAAAATTTGTTCTAAGTTTGTCAATGGGCAGGCCACACAACACACTGGAAAATTTGTTCTAAGTTGGTCATTGGGCTGGCCACACAACACACTAGAAAACGTGTTCTAAGTTGGTCATTGGGCTGGCCACACAACACACTGGAAAATTTGTTCTAAGTTGGTCATTGGGCTGGCCAACCAACACCCTGGAAAATTTGTTCTAATGTTGGTCATTGGGCTGGCAACACAACACACTGGAAACCTTTTTATAAGTTGGTCATTGGGCTGGCCACATAAAACACTGGAAAATTTGTTTTAAGTTGGTCATTGGGCTGGCCACACAACACACTGGAAAACTTGTTCTAAGTTGGTCATTGGGCTGGCCACATAAAACACTGGAAAATTTGTTTTAAGTTGGTCATTGGGCTGGCCACACAACACACTAGAAAATTTGTTCTAAGTTTGTCATTGGGCAGGCCACACAACACACTGGAAAATTTGTTCTAAGTTGGTCATTGGGCTGGCCACACAACACACTAGAAAACGTGTTCTAAGTTGGTCATTGGGCTGGCCACACAACACACTGGAAAATTTGTTCTAAGTTGGTCATTGGGCTGGCCAACCAACACCCTGGAAAATTTGTTCTAATGTTGGTCATTGGGCTGGCAACACAACACACTGGAAACCTTTTTATAAGTTGGTCATTGGGCTGGCCACATAAAACACTGGAAAATTTGTTTTAAGTTGGTCATTGGGCTGGCCACACAACACACTGGAAAACTTGTTCTAAGTTGGTCATTGGGCTGGCCACACAACACACTGGAAAACTTGTTCTAAGTTGGTCATTGGGCTGGCCACACAACACACTGGAAACCTTTTTATAAGTTGGTCATTGGGCTGGCCACACAACACAATGGAAAACGAGTTCTAAGTTGGTCATTGGGCTTGCCACACAACACACTGGAAAACGAGTTCTAAGTTGGTCATTAGGCTGGCCACACAACACACTAGAAAATTTGTTCTAAGTTTGTCATTGGGCAGGCCACACAACACACTGGAAAATATGTTCTAAGTTTGTCATTGGGCTGGCCACACAACTCACTGGAAAATTTGTTCTAATTTATTCATTGGGCTGGCCACACAACACACTGGAAAACTTGTTCTAAGTTGGTCATTGGGCTGGCCACACAACACACTGGAAAACGAGTTCAATGTTGGTCATTGGGCTGGCCACACAACACTCTGGAAAACTTGTTCCAAGTCCTGAAGCCATGGAATTTAGACGTTATGTGTAATTACTTTTATTCTCAAACAAGGGACATAAACAGCTAGAGATAATTCGTTAGAACGGAAGCGGAAGGGGAAGTAATCATTCAATTTAATTAGAAATCTCAGCTCACTTAAATGCCCGGCGGATAGATTTTTTAAACTGCTAAAACTTAATGTCAATATTTCCATTCAGCATTCAGCTATGCAAGATAGTTCCTTAAAACAGTTTTCTTCATCAAAAGGAAGTGTGCACGGTGCAAGCCAATAGTATTTACTAAATAACCGGATTACATAATGGGAGTTAAATCTAGCTCCGGCTATGTCTTGAATCGGATACAATAGAACTCTATTGATGAATATCTAAATGAATGGTATGTTGAGGTTATTACATTATTAAACGGAGGACAGAATATTAGCTGTGGTGCATTATGATCTCCTTCAGTCGTGAAGCGACTATGGGTCATCTCACGGAAATGACATGAATGCCTGGGCATTAGTTATGGTCGGAACGATGTCGCCCACGCACCAGTTCCCCCCTCTCCAAGCAGCTGATGTATACTAGGGAGCGGGAAAGGCCGATACAGTCTGGGTCAGCGGCTTCGCAGGCTCTGCCAGGGTGTAACACTGAGTGGTGCAAACTGACCAAGGGTCGCCGTCTCCTGATTTTTACTCAGGGTTGACTCTCAAAGCTGTGATGCATTAAAGCTTATCGACTAGTGCAATCGGTTCTGGATACCTACAATATCTTGAGAACTAAAGTTGCTTCAGACTACAAAAATATAAAGCACTAGACTTCAACTGCAGTACGATAGGGTTAATCCAATTGGTAAGAGTTAATACACTCATTTCTTAATTAGATCGCGAACTTCTGCCTCGCCGTTTGAAAAACAAAGGTGCTCATTAACGAACTAGAAGAAAATCTAGTCAGGTGCTGTGTTGATTGCTTACAACCTGACCGCTCCCTCCTACAACAAACCCAAAATGTCTGCACCTTTCTTCTACCCCTAATCCTGCAGCCTGTGATCAAATATAAAGTTTATCGACTTTTTTTTAGGCTAATTATTTAATTTCACTTAAAGACCATACATAATTCATCCTTTTTTTGTTTATCATATTTGTTTTTTCTGCCTATCTGCATTGCAGACCCAAGCAGGCCGCCTCTGTATTTTTTGACTTTGTAAACTTGTATCCTAGTAATTGACCTGGGTTATTGAAACTTTCTGGATCTTTCTTTTGTTCAGTATTCATATGTTCAACTGCTTATATATTCTTATCCATCTCTTATATTTTGTTTCTGTTCAGTTAATTCCATTATAGTCTGGCAAATACTCATAGACTGAAACAAACATATACTCAGAGTTCAGGGGAAACAACTGTGTGATGTAATGGAAGGAAAATAGACGAACTATTATTAACGTTTACTTAGTGTTGCTGTGTTTGTAGATGTTTGTGTGTTTGTAGATGTTTGTGTGTTTGTAGATGTTTGTGTGCTTGTAGATATTGGATTGAATGATTGTAGATATTTGTGTTTAGGTATTTGTTTGCTATGAGATCTATCTTTGCTTGTCCGTTTCTAAATTGTTGTTTGTAGATATGTGTTTGTAGATGTTTTTATGTACATATTTGTTGTTTGAGATATTAGTTTTCTTGTAGAATTGTGTAGGTCTGTTTGTAGATGTTTTTGTCTGTCTCTAGGTTTGTGTCCGTGTAGATGTTTTTGTCTGTCTCTAGGTTGGCGTCCCGAGACAAGACGTTAAACTGCGCTCCTCTTTCCTTAGCACTTTTGGAGCTCAAAAGTGCTCTACTTCTTTTCTATCATTGTGTCTGCCTCCTCCTTTCCTCAATCTGCCTTCATTGATCATCACTCTGTCTCCTTATCTCTAAATATCTCACTACGTCCCTAGACCAGTCCGTTTGCCGTGGACTGCGACGGGTAAGGGGGATAAAGAGATCCTGGTGTTTGAGTGATGGCTATCTGAGGATAAGCCACCACAACACAATACTTTGGCTCCAAGTTCCCCTAGACCTGAGGCCCAGATGGCCCGCTCTGGGTCAACCGGCTGGTCATGCGAGCTTCCAGCATAGGTCTTCGACCCTATGCTGGAGGGCGGTGGCTAGAGGGTCAATCAGGGAGCTGCTGTATCGGGCACATGTCCGATGCAGTAGCTGACTGAGTATAGCACCTGTGTAGCCCTGGCGGGCTCATTCTGGACTTCCGAATGGCCCGTCCCCTTGTTGGACTCGATGGCGGGTGGGGAGCACAGGTGCCGAACTAATATATAACACCCATGGAAAAAAAAACTTCAAAAAAACTACTTGCCCCAGACCTATGTCTGGGCAAGAGACGCCGCATGGAAGACAGAAGAGGAGGCCACAAAAAGCTGTGCTACCTGGCCATCATTTCTGGTGGTTAGGTGCACAGAGGAGGGGAAAAGTCTGACAAAGATGAGCCCTTTTGTCATCTACAAGGGACTTAAGTCAGTAGTGGGAGAGCCCAAGAGTGTGTCTAAGCTACACAAGTCTTTGGAACTTCTAGTAGAAGTTGATAGCAAGATACACTCTGATGGGGTTTTAAGATGCAGAAGACTCTGTGATCTCCAAGTGGAAGTCATGCCACACAAGAGTCTGAACACCAGCAGAGGTGTAATCAGCTCTAGGGACCTACTGGAATGTTCCGAGAAGGAAATAGTGGAGGGCATTGAAGGAGTCACCCATGCCCGCGCATTACCAGGCGCAGGGATGGTGAGGAGGTCAAAACCGCCACTATTATCCTCACATTTGGAACTAGGACACCGCCAGAGTATGTGAAGGCAGGATACCTACGAGTTCCAGTGAGGCCCTACATACCTAACCCCATGAGGTGCTTCAAGTGCCAGGGTTATGGACACGGCGCGGCAGTCTGCAAGAGGAACACTGTGTGTGCCAGATGTGCTGGAGAAGGTCATGAGGACAAGGGCTGCACAGCCAGTTCAAATGCCCAAACTGTCACGCTGCCACTCAGCCTACTCCAAGGACTCGCCCTGTGTGGAAACAGGAGGTTGCCGTGCAGGAGTACAAGGCAAGAAATGGATGTACCTTCAGCAGGCGAAATCGGCTGTATTGGCCCTAGCCAAAGCCAATTTGGCTTGACAAAAACCTATGCCCAGGCTGTTGCTAAGATAGGAAGATCCATAGCCACACAGACGACACATTGACCCCACCACCCCCTCCTCCTCCTCCAACTCAGAAGAAAACACCGCCAAAGAACACACCTCTGAAGAAACAAGAAAGCCCTGTTGTCATGCTAAAGAACAGGTTCTCTGTGCTCGCTGATGAGAGCATGGAGACTGAGCAGCTAGTCAAAACCAATACTCCGGGAGAACCCGGAGACATCATGTCTGACACAGGTTCTCCTCAGAGAAACCAGTCAGACACCCCAACCTCTACCGAACTAGAGGTTGACCAACTCCCTAAGGGGAGAAATCAAAGCGGAGAGGATGCCCGAGGTGAGCGAGGAGGAAATAACCTCCGCTCTAACCAGAGGGATCTCCCCTCTCCAGAGAGAAAGACTTCCCCCAAAAGGGGGTTGTCCTCCTCTCCATCCAAACCAAGAATAAAAATACAAGGTCACTGGAATTAAGGGAAACCCCTCCGGGGGCCTCCCAAAGCCAAATAGCTCCAAGTAGGTCATCTAGAATAAGCCATGGATTCCAGAATTGTACAGTGGAATTGCAGAGGCCTCAAGGCCAATTATGAGGAGATGCAGCTACTGATGGACTCTGAGACTCCTGTAGCTGTCTGTCTACAGGAAACATTTCTGAAAGATAGCATCAGCTTCCGGAGCTACAGTGCTTACAGCAAGAATGTTGAGGATGCAGAGAGAGCATCAGGTGGAGTCTGTATCCTTGTGAAGGATAGCATCCCCATGAGAGGGTTGAACTACAGACCATACTACAGGCCGTAGCAGCTAGGATAACCCTTCACAAGGTTATCACTTGCTGCAGCCTGTATTTACCACCAGGCGCTCCATTAAACCAAACAGACATGGAGGACCTATTGAAACAACTCCCCGGCCTTACATAATCCTTGGGGATTTCAATGCCCATAACACCATTTGGGGCTCCAACAATACCGACACAAGAGGCCGGTATGCTGGAGGATATCTTCCTCCAACATGATTTATGCATACTTAATGATGCATCACCGACCTACTTGCACCCAGGAACTGATCTCTCACATGCATTGACCTCACCGTATGCCGTCCTGGACTTCTGGACGACTTTAAATGGTCAGTTAGCAATGATCTACGGGGAAGTGACCACTTCCCAATCATCATTGCTAACAATCTCCCCTCATTGGGACGACCTCAGCGGTGGAAACTGAACAAGGCCGATTGGGAAGAATTCCAAAAAAGATGCTCAGAGGATATTACAGAAAATATCCTCGATGAGCAGAACCCAGCTGATACCTTTGCTAGCAAGCTACTTAGTATAGCCAGGAAAGTTGTCCCCCTAACTTCCGCAAATCCAAAACGGCCTAGCAAACCATGGTTTGATACAGCCTGCAAAGGTGCTATTGGCGATAGAAAAAACGACTGGCTGCATTTATAAAAAATCCATCCCAGGAAAACCTAAAGCTATTCAGAATAGCTAGAGCAAAGGCTAGACAAACCATACGGTCAGCCAAAAGGAATTCCTGGAGAAGTTTTGTCGGCAGTCTGGATGCCAAAACTTCTGCTAGAGCGGTCTGGAAGGCAGTAAGGCGAATCAAAGGGAAAGAATCAAATGCAATAGGGCATCTGAAAAACCAAGGACGAACTGTCACGTCCCCCAGAGAAATAGCTGACTGCCTTGCATCCTCAATAGCAGAAAAGTCATCCACTGCACATTACACGCCAGAGTTTCAAAAAGTCAAAACCAGGGAGGAAAGACACTCCATTGATTTCAGGTCAGAAAACAATGAAGACTACAACAAACCGTTCTCGCTTGAGGAACTGAGGGAATCGCTAGACAAGTCACATGACACAGCGCCTGGAGAAGATGAAATCCATTACCAGTTCCTCAAGCACCTTCCCGAACCCCTCATTGGCAGTCCTGCTAGGGGTCTATAACTGTGTGTGGCAAACAGGCGCTTTCCCAAACAGCTGGAGGAAAGCCACAGTTATACCGATACCTAAACCGGGAAGAGACGGCTCTGACCCAGCTAACTATCGACCAATAGCACTAACAAGCTGCATCTGCAAAACCATGGAAAGAATGATTAACAGTAGGCTGGTCTGGTACCTGGAGAGGAACAAAGTGATCTCTAACTACCAGTGCGGATTCCGGCAAGGGCGGACAACAACTGACCACCTGGTAAGGCTGGAAGCTTGTATCAGAAATGCATTACTCAGAAGAGAACATCTAGTAGCTGTATTCTTCGATATAGAAAAGGCCTATGACACAACCTGGAAACATGGCATTCTACGTGATCTGGAGCTTATGGGGCTTAAGGGACATCTCCCCCGTTTTGTGGGGAATTCCTGAAAGACCGAAAATTTCAGGTTCGAGTGGGCAACACCACTTCTGACACTCATGACCAGGAAATGGGTGTACCCCAGGGCAGCATTCTGTCAGTCACCCTGTTCAACATAAAAATAAATAGCATCATAATGCTCTGTCCCCTGGCATGGAGTGCTCTTTGTATGTTGATGACTTTGTCATTTTTACTTATGGAAAAACATGAACACCCTAGAAAGAAAATTACAGTTATGTTTAAACAAAATTCAAAATTGGGCAAACGATAATGGTTTTAAATTTTCGGACTCCAAAACAGTTAGTATGCATTTTTGTAATGTAAGGGGACTCCACCCAGACCCTGAACTATTTATACACAAAAAGAAGATCCTGTCGTGAAAACTACAAAATTTTTAGGCACTCTAGATTCCAAATTTAATTTTCTCCCCACATTAAGGAACTTAAGAGAAAATGCCAAAAGTCATTAAACATACTTAGAGTGCTCAGCCATACGGACTGGGGAGCTGACAGAGATACTTTGCTGCTGCTATATCGGAGTCTAATTCGATCCAAGCTAGACTACGGATCCATAATATATGGAGCAGCAAGGAAGTCGTACCTAAAAATACTGGAACCAATACAAAATGCTGCCCTGCGTCTCTGTCTCGGCGCGTTTCGTACATCACCTATCCAAGCCTCCATGTGGAGGCTGGAGAACTCCCCATGGATATAAGAATGAAAAAGCTTGCAATGCAGTATATAGTCAAGCTAAAATCCAACCCTACGAACCTGCTTTCGATTCCATATTTAACCCCACAGAGGTAGAATTATACAATCGAAGGCCTAACGTCATACAGCCGTTAGCCTTCGAATGAGAGAACCCATCCAAAATTTAACCCCACCCATTAACCAAATCTCTAAAATAGAAACCCCTCAGAATCCTCCTTGGCTAATGAATAAACCCAAATTAAATTTATCCCTCCTTAATTTCAAAAAAGAAAATACAGACCCAAGCATACTACAAGTCCACTTTAGGGAACTGCAAGAGAGCTACGGAGATTGTGGCACCATCTACACAGACGGATCCAAAATGGATGGAAAGGTCGCGTGTGCCTGCTCCTTTCGGAACAAAACAATCTCCGTAGACTCCCTGATGGCTGCTCCATCTTTACGGCCGAATTGCATGCAATATCGCTTGCACTTATGGCCGTCAAAGCATCAGAAAGGAGGAAATTTATAATCTGCTCCGACTCCAAATCTGCATTGCAAGCTTTGGGGCGGATGAAGACTGACATTCCACTGGTACATAAGAGCCTGAAGCTGTTGGACCAAATAACAGCCGACCATACGGATGTCACCTTCATCTGGGTCCCTTCTCATGTGGCATTGAGGAAACGAAGCCGCAGACAGAGAAGCAAAGAGAGCCCTAAATCATGCGGTATCAGGAACTCAAATTCCCTGCTCAGACCTGAGACAAAGTATTGCCACTGCCATCTACCAAGAGTGGCAGGATCGATGGGAGGCTGAGACTCACAATAAACTCAGGCAGATTGTGGCGGATGTCAGGTGGCGGTCCACATCTAAGAATCTGACAAGGCGTGGTAGCACGACCATGTCTAGACTTAGGATTGGCCACACCTACATCACGCACTCTTTTGTGCTGAAGAAAGAAGAGCCCCCACTTTGTGAGTATTGTGACTCTCGCCTCACCGTGGAACATATCCTCATTGACTGCCCCAGATACCAGGATGTCAGGGGAAAATATTTTAGAGCCACTAATTTAAAAACACTACTCAATAATGTCGACCCTGGGAAGGTACTGGCTTTATCCGGGAAGTGGGATTGTCTACGAAGATCTGATTTCTAAACTCTGTACTTTTTACATTATATTTTACCAAATTATTAAATTTTTACTACCTCTACTATTTAATTGTAAATAGACCTTGATTTTAATTATTTGACGGTATAGAATCTGACCTTTGTTGTGTGGAGGAGAGTGGCCCTTGAGGGACTGCAGGCACGACATGGCCTAAATTGTGCCGATGTGCCCAAAACCAAAAACCAAAAAAATTTTTACATTATATTTTTACCAAATTATTAAATTTTTACTACCTCTACTATTTTAATTGTAAATAGACCTTGATTTTAATTATTTGACGGTATAGAATCTGACCTTTGTTGTGTGGAGGGAGAGTGGCCCTTGAGGGACTGCAGGCACGACATGGCCTAAATTGTGCCGATGTGCCCAAAACCAAAAACCAAAAAAAAAAAAAAACCTCTAGGTTTGTGTCCGTGTAGATGTTTTTGTCTGTCTCTAGGTTTGTGTCCGTGTAGATGTTTTTGTCTGTCTCTAGGTTTGTGTCCCTGTAGATGTTTTTGTCTGTCTCTAGGTTTGTGTCCGTGTAGATGTTTTTGTCTGTCTCTAGGTTTGTGTCCGTGTAGATGTATTTGTCTGTCTCTAGGTTTGTGTCCGTGTAGATGTTTTTGTCTGTCTCTAGGTTTGTGTCCGTGTAGATGTTTTTGTCTGTCTCTAGGTTTGTGTCCGTGTAGATGTTTTTGTCTGTCTCTAGGTTTGTGTCCGTGTAGATGTTTTTGTCTGTCTCTAGGTTTGTGTCCGTGTAGATGTTTTTGTCTGTCTCTAGGTTTGTGTCCGTGTAGATGTTTCTGTCTGTCTCTAGGTTTGTGTCCGTGTAGATGTTTTTGTCTGTCTCTAGGTTTGTGTCCGTGTAGATGTTTTTTTCTGTCTCTAGGTTTGTGTCCGTGTAGATGTTTTTGTCTGTCTCTAGGTTTGTGTCCGTGTAGATGTTTTTGTCTGTCTCTAGGTTTGTGTCCGTGTAGATGTTTTTGTCTGTCTCTAGGTTTGTGTCCGTGTAGATGTTTTTGTCTGTCTCTAGGTTTGTGTCCGTGTAGATGTTTTAATCTGTCTCTAGGTTTGTGTCCGTGTAGATGTTTTTGTCTGTCTCTAGGTTTGTGTCCGTGTAGATGTTTTTGTCTGTCTCTAGGTTTGTGTCCGTGTAGATGTTTCTGTCTATCTCTAGGTTTGTGTCCGTGTAGATGTTTTTGTCTGTCTCTAGGTTTGTGTCCGTGTAGATGTTTCTGTCTGTCTTTAGGTTTGTGTCCGTGTAGATGTTTCTGTCTGTCTCTAGGTTTGTGTCCGTGTAGATGTTTCTGTCTGTCTCTAGGTTTGTGTCCGTGTAGATGTTTCTGTCTGTCTCTAGGTTTGTGTCCGTGTAGATGTTTTTGTCTGTCTCTAGGTTTGTGTCCGTGTAGATGTTTTTGTCTGTCTCTAGGTTTGTGTCCGTGTAGATGTTTTTGTCTGTCTCTAGGTTTGTGTCCGTGTAGATGTTTTTGTCTGTCTCTAGGTTTGTGTCCGTGTAGATGTTTTTGTCTGTCTCTAGGTTTGTGTCCGTGTAGATGTTTTTGTCTGTCTCTAGGTTTGTGTCCGTGTAGATGTTTCTGTCTGTCTCTAGGTTTGTGTCCGTGTAGATGTTTCTGTCTGTCTCTAGGTTTGTGTCCGTGTAGATGTTTCTGTCTGTCTCTAGGTTTGTGTCCGTGTAGATGTTTTTGTCTGTCTCTAGGTTTGTGTCCGTGTAGATGTTTTTGTCTGTCTCTAGGTTTGTGTCCGTGTAGATGTTTTTGTCTGTCTCTAGGTTTGTGTCCGTGTAGATGTTTTTGTCTGTCTCTAGGTTTGTGTCCGTGTAGATGTTTTTGTCTGTCTCTAGGTTTGTGTCCGTGTAGATGTTTTTGTCTGTCTCTAGGTTTGTGTCCGTGTAGATGTTTTTGTTGTTTTTAATTTTGTTCCAGCTGGGCTTTTCATATCTATAATTAATTATTTGTATTAGTTAAACATATCTCACTGTATCCGTTTTTATCTCTCTTTCTCTCTCATTTTGTCTCTCTCTCTCTCCATTTCTTTCTTTCTCATTTAATGTACTTTCATTTTGTTTGTATGTCTATGCGTTTTTTTTTCTCTTTTGCCTCTTTTTCTCTCCTTTCTCTCTCTGTCTCGCTCTCTCTCTCTCTATCCCTCCTTCTCTCTCTCATCCCTCCTACACATGTTGTGCTCCCCCTGTACATGTTGTGCTCCCCCCTGTACATGTTGTGCTCCCCCCTGTACATGTTGTGCTCCCCCCCCGTACATGTTGTGCTCCCCCCTGTACATATTGCGCTCCCCCTGTACATGTTGTGCTCCCCCTGTGCATGTTGTGCTCCCCCTGTACATGTTGTGCTCCCCCCTGTACATGTTGTGCTCCCCCCCTGTACATGTTGTGCTCCCCCCTGTACATGTTGTGCTCCCCCCTGTACATGTTGTGCTCTCCCCACCTTTGCATGTTGTGCTCCCCCCCCGTACATATTGTGCTCCCCCTGTACATGTTGTGCTCCCCCTGTGCATGTTGTGCTCCCCCCTGTACATGTTGTGCTCCCCCTGTACATGTTGTGCTCCCCCTGTACATGTTGTGCTCCCCCCTGTGCATGTTGTGCTCCCCCTGTACATGTTGTGCTCCCCCTGTACATGTTGTGCTCCCCCTGTACATGTTGTGCTCCCCCCTGTACATGTTGTGCTCCCCCTGTACATGTTGTGCTCCCCCTGTACATGTTGTGCTCCCCCCGTACATATTGTGCTCCCCCTGTACATGTTGTGCTCCCCCTGTACATGTTGTGCTCCCCCCTGTGCATGTTGTGCTCCCCCTGTACATGTTGTGCTCCCCCCTGTACATGTTGTGCTCCCCCCTGTACATGTTGTGCTCCCCCCATGTACATGTTGTGCCCCCCCCTCCCTATACATGTTGTGCTCCCCCCCCCGTACATCTTGCTCATCTCCAGTCTTCCACTGTCTTTCCATCTCATTAACTTTTATATCTTTGAGTTGTCTCTCTTTGACCTAGTTTCTTACTAACCATTACCCTATCTATCTGTCAGTGTTCTTTCTCTCTCTTTCTCTCTCTCTCTCTCTCTCTCTCTTTATGAACACATACATACATGCTTATCACGCGATGTCATCCTGCGTCGCGAGGGAAATGTCACATTATGAGCACCATAGGACCATCGGCCACTTTTACACCCACACACGAAAACCCTCTTACCCTACTCTCACAAACACAACTCCAACCTAGACACACACACAAACACACGCCGACACACACACACGTTCAATAATGGTTATAGTACATACACACTGAACACCCAGCCGAACCAAAGAGTAAACCGTCTCTGGAGCCCTTGATGTTAAATAAAGTAGGGCTGCATGGGATAGGGGGCGAGGGCGGGAGAGGGGATGGGGCGTTGTCAGCTATCACAACAGGGAATCACTCAATACAACGTAATGCGGTTAACAAAATCAATAAACTGAATCCTTTCGTTTCGCCTCGTTGTTATTTCGTTGAGCTGGAGAGGAGAATAATACATGTATGCATTCTATAATATAAGTGTAGGCTATGATAGTTGGCAGCATAATGTTTTGTAGGCTATGATAGTTGGCAGCATAATGTTATGTAGGCTATGATAGTTGGCAGCATAATGTTTTGTAGGCTATGATAGTTGGCAGCATAATGTTTTGTAGTCTATGATAGTTGGCAGCATAATGTTTTGTAGGCTGTGATAGTTGGCAGCATTATGTTTTGTAGTCTATGATAGTTGGCAGCATAATGCTTTGTAGGCTATGATAGTTGGCAGCATTTTGTTATGTAGGCTAGGATAGTTGGCAGCATTATGTTTTGTAGGCTATGATAGTTGGCAGCATAATGTTTTGTAGGCTGTGATAGTTGGCAGCATTATGTTTTGTAGTCTATGATAGTTGGCAGCATGATGCAGCATACTATTTTGTAGGCTAGGATAGTTGGCAGCATAATGTTTTGTAGGTCATGATAGTTGAAGGCATCATGTTTTGTAGGCTAGGTTAGTCGTTAGCGACTAGTTATTGGTCTAAACTTTGAAACACATTTCATCTACATGTTTTTTTCTGTAAAAAAAATGTTGATCGTGTTGATAATCTACATTCTACCCAAAACCTCCCTCAGGACGACGGAGAAAGGCATCCATCTATAGTCTAGACTATTGAACGACAGTCCAGAGCACATTCAGCAAGGCCTGGCAGTTATCATTATTTAATCTTGATGAAAATTTGAGCTTTATAATAGAAAATGAAAGTAAAAATATTTTTCCCAAATGATGTATTTTCAGAGTAGTGATTTAAAACATGGCCAACAATATTGAACAACAAATGATTAGATAACACTAAGTGACAAATACTGACATCTAGGTACCACAGAAATACAATCACATTTATTGAGCTCATGAATTTGTTTTATATCTTCTGACTCCGTCTGTCTGTCTGGCACACAATTTTGTGTAAGCGTTATTTCCCTTTTTCGGGTCAGGTTGAAACTTTGCACAATAATTCATTGTTCCTAACAAAACATGAATCAATTCAAAACATTAAATTAAGTAGTGGTAATCAATTAATTTTGTTTGATATAGAAATGGAAAATAAATGTTACAGTACTGAGAAGAAAATAATACCGTAAATGTGCAGTTCTTTCCATTATATATAAGCTTTTTTTTTCTTCTTTTTTTAAAAAGTATTTGTTATATTGTGCTTGTTTTATTTTCAGATCGTTTGTACAGGATTTGATGGATTAAAACAATGGCCGATGTCAGGTGTCATAGTAATGAATGACATCAAAGAATGAAAATGATTTTATCCATAAAGGGTAAGTTAAAATTCACTATACGGTTCTACTTTCTTGTTTCTTGCTTGCTAACTTTATGACCCCCCCCCCTTGTACAGTGATGCCCAGCTTCTCTTTGGTCCGGGGTCTAATAATTTCCTGACACTTCTGACGGGCCGTAACGAAGTGAATTTAAAAAGCTGATTCTGATCATTACGACTTCATTATGCTCTGTCGGTACCAGCATGGAGGTGCTTGATATCAGCACGTCACTGGCACAGGCCGAAATGTCTGGTCTAGTTAAACAAACGAACACAAGAAAACAAGGAAAAAGTATATAAATACTTTTTAAAAACAAAGATTATATAACCGCACAATCAATCAATATCTCGTGATATTACATGATTTATCTCCCTTTTTGTATGAAATGACAAAAATGAATCACTACTAATTAATGAACTAATTGGTGTTTTTTTTTTTTTTAATTGATTCAAGTATTGTTTTCGACAATGAATTATTGTGCAAAGTTTTAACATGATCTGAGGATGGGAAGTGGGAGAACTAACGTGTACAAGATTTTGACCAGACAGAGTGAGCTGATATAAGTTTTGTTAAAAGCTTTGTTCACAATACACAATCTAGTGGTCTCTGAGTGTGTGTGTGTGAGAGAGGTCATGTTCTACATTCGTCTTGTAAGTCGAAATCTTTTTTTTTATTGAAATGGATCATGTGTAAAAATGTCTGGCAATGATTAAGTTGAAGATAAAACTGACAGACTTTCATTTCTCAGCTATTTGAGGTTTGAACAAAGTATATGTTTCTTTTTTTTTGCACTGCCAGCCTGATTAAATTGTTTTTGATGTTCCCTTGAAGACTGTTCCTCTGGCTGTCAGTGTGACGCTGGAGTTGAGTGACGAATACTATAACACTAGGTTTAGTGGCTCAACGTATTCGGGGGCTATTCAAATCGGTGAAAACTCAGATTCTCTTGAAGAATTGTTATCATTTAATTTTCCGATTTGAAATTTAAATAAACTGAGATATCATGAAAACGTAATTCCCTTGGTCAGTTGGACCTTTGGGGCACAACACAAGATCTGTTCACAGTCTTTCTCCATTCTTCTCTGTCTTTTGCCTTGGATAGAATCTCTTTCACTGACATACCCATCCATTCTTTTATGCTGTCTTTCCATCGCTTTCTCTGTCTGCCTCTTCTTTTTTTTTTACTGCTACTGTTTCCTGAAGGAAGGTCTTTACCAGACATGAGGACATTGTCACATGACCTTAAAGTTTAAGTTTGCTCCAATCGCTGTTTTAATCCTATTTATCATCTCTTCATTGTATGTGTCTTTTGTATGTGACAGCTTCTCAATTCCGTTCATTGGATTATATATATTTTTAAAAAGTCCAGACCTTTCAATTTATGGGACCGATAATGTAAAAGTAATCCGTTTCTGTGCTATACGGGGAGGCTGCCATGTGGCCAGCACAAAGAGAAACCGCCTTTGACTATAAAGTAGGAGTTAATTTTTTAATAGATAAATTAAAGGTGAATTTCTCGATATTGATTTTATCTCATATCAAGTTGATTTTTGTCTATATTGCAATAAACGTTATTTTCAGTATTGTTCACATGGAAGTTATTCAAAGCTATTTCAATTTTTATTAGTTAAGATATATTATGCCTATATTGGTTTAATTGTCCACTAGCAGTGACATACTGCAAATCAATGACCGTCAATAACATTCGCCCTATTTGTTTGTGACAACAAACAAAAAAATCACCCAAAAAAACAACTTCGTGTCGGTATACAATCTTCTTATCTTATATAATACAGACGTTACTTCAAAAAAGAAGATGATTACGTCCTACGCGTCATGCATTTAGTCATGCATATTAACCAATGACTTAAATTCTGCCAAGTCACTGGTTTTTCTGGCTAGCTCAGGCAACCCATTCCATGCTCTAATAGCACTAGGGAAGAAGGAGTATTTGTACAAATTTGTCCTAGCATATGGGACGAGGAATGTGCCTTTATTTTTGTGTCTTTCAGAGTATTTTATTAAATTTTGTTTTTGTATTTGAAGATTATGGTTCAGTGTTTTATGTATGATTGCTACTTTACTTTTGAGTCTTCTGTCCTGAAGGCTTTCTAAATTTAGTGATTTTACTAATGGTGTTACCCTAGTCAAATGTGAATATTCGTTTGTTATGAATCTCACTGCTCTATTTTGTGTTTGTTCCAGTTTCTTAATGTTTTCTTGAGTTGAGGGGTCCCACACGGTGGATGCATATTCTATTATTGGCCTAACCAAGGTTAAATAACATTTTAGTTTTATGTTCTTATTTGATTTATAGAAATTTCTTTTAATAAACCCTAATGCTTTGTTGGATTTTTTTATAGTTTCATCAATATGTGGATTCCATGACAGTTTTTCATTTATTATAACACCTAGGTATTTTGAGTTTTTAGTCTGTGTTACTGGTTTGCCATGAATAAGATAAGTGGAATTAATTTGTTTTAGTTTTTTTGTTACTCTTAACAACTGACATTTTTCTGGGTGGAAAGACATGCTCCAATTTGATTCCCATTTCTGTAATTCATCTAATTCTCTTTGTAAAATATCTGTGTCTTGTTTTGTTTTTTTTGTTCTATATATTATGCAATCGTCTGCAAATAATCTGACTTTTGTTCCTGAACTAATGCAATTTGGTAAATCATTTATGTAAATTAAAAATAGTAGTGGACCCAAGACTGTTCCTTGAGGTACACCTGAGTTTACTGTTATTGGTGTTGATTTAGAGCCATTTATTATTACAGTTTGTTCTCTCCCTATCAGAAAATCTTTAGTCCACTGATGCAGGGACCGTTAATGCCGAAATATTTTAATTTTTTAAGCAAACTATGGTGGTGAACTTTGTCAAAAGCCTTGGAAAAGTCTAGTAAGATAGCATCTATTTGTTCACTATTATCTAAACCTTTTGAGAAATCATCAATTAGTCCTATTAGTTGTGTTTCACATGATCTATATTTCCTAAAGCCATGTTGGTATGGGGTGAGGACATTATGTTTGTCTAAGTGGTTTATGATGTTGCTACATATTATGTGTTCTAGTATTTTACATGTGATGCTGGTAAGTGATACTGGTCTGTAGTTTCCTGGATCAGATTTTTCTCCTTTTTTAAATAGGGGGGTGACATTAGCTTCTTTCCAGTCCTTTGGTACTCTGCCCTGGTTAAGCGATGCCTGAAAGAGTATTTTGAACACTGGGGCTAGCTCATTGCTTAGTTCTTTGAGTAATCTAGCTGGAATACCATCAGGTCCAGACGCTTTATTTGGTTTGGTGTTGGCTAATAGTTTTTTAATTCCATTTTCTTGTACTACTAAATCTTCTATGTTGTCTACTTGGTTCAAATTAAGAAATATGTCTTTGTCTCCTGGGGCTGAGAATGCTGATGCAAAGTATTTGTTTAGGATGTTTGCTTTAGTTTCATTATCATTATGTATTATGTTATGTTCATCTTTTAATGGCGCTATGCCTGTTGTTTCCATTTTCTTAGACTTAATGTATGACCATAGGTTTTTGTTGTTATCTTTAGATATTACATTGTTTATGTATTCACTCTGCAGCTGTCTGCTTACTTTTTGGGTTAGGTGTTTAATTTTTATATACTTTTTGTAAACTCTTTCTGCCTTGGTTTCTTTAAATTTTCTATATAGGTTTTCCTTCTGTTTACAAAGCTTCTTTAGTCTATTATTAAACCAGCATTTATTTATTTTGTTTGATGTGTATTTAGTTGGTATATGATTTTCTATAATGCTTTTAAGATGGTTTTTAATGAAATTCCAGAGGTCATCGACTGGTTGGTTAATGTCTTTTTCTAATAAGAATGTTTGTTGAAAGTTTAATGCAGCTTGGTGTAGTTGTGTTAGGTTACATTTATTCCAGAGTAAGATTTTTCTTTTGGTTTTTGTATTGGCTACTGCTTTTATCTGACTGTGTATTTTTATGATCTCATGGTCTGATAGACCAGGGATAATATCATAATCAACTACTAATCCAGGTCTGTTGGTTAAGAAGAGATCTAATGTGTTGTTTAATCTAGTTGGCTTTTTAATGATTTGATCTAAACTTAGGTTGTGTAAAGTTTCTATGAAAAGCTCATTTATGTCCTTAAGGTTTTGGTGTTTATCTATGGTTAGTGTTTTCCAATTTATATCAGGTAGGTTGAAGTCACCCATAATCCAAAAAACTGCATTTTTATTTGTCTCTTTAAGTGTAGTAATCTGATTACATAGTTCCTGCATGTATTCTAAACTAGAATTTGGTGGTCTGTAAATGCTGCCTATTATAAGGGATGTTGAGGTGGTATTAATTTTACAAAATGTAGATTCTATGTTTTTTGAGTTAGGTAAGGTAATTTCTTCAGCTATAAGAGTGTTTTTTATTGCTAAGAGAACTCCTCCATGATTATCAGCCCTATCTTTTCTAAAAATTTCATAATTACTATTGAAAATTTCTGCATTATAAATTTCAGGATGTAGCCAAGTTTCTGTTCCTGCAATTATGTCTGGTTTCTCACATTCTAATAAAATTTCTAAGTCTGCTGTTTTGTTCCTAATACTTTGAAAATTTATTACTAAGGTTTTAAGGTATTTTGGTATTACTTCTTTAGGAGGTTTGTTTAGTGAGGCTGTTGTATTAATTTTAGTAGATTTAGGTTTAACAGGAGTGGATCTGGCTAGTGGTTGGTGAGTTGGTTTTGGGATGGTGTTTAAGATGTTGTATGGGTTAGAAGTGTCCGCATCAAAGGAATCAAACAGTCCTGATGTAAACTGAGGTAACCCACACGGTACACAGTGCCATGATGCATCTTTGTTGCCTAAGGCATAATACACAGGTGTATTCATATGGAGACATGATGCATGGTACCATTCATCGCAGGTGTCACATTGAATGGCTTTCTGTTTCATGGTGCATACTTTTTTGCAGATGTTGCATCTATCTTTAGATCTAGGCCCTGGGTTTGACTCTACATCTCCTGCTATTAATATTAACAGTGAAAGGTATTTATTTCTACTGTGTCTGATTGAGAACTTCCATTTGTGATGGGTAATCTTCTTTAATGTTATTGATGTGTATGTTAGGTTATTTTTGAAGTTGCATTGATCTAAAGTGTGATGATTGATTATGACTGTTGCTTCATTTTTAAGTTTAGTGTTGACTGAGGTAGATCTAGTTCTGTGTTCAGCTAGTGTGTATTTAGTAATTATTAGGATAAATAGCCAGAGCAATTTCATGATGACTGTTGTTGATTTTAGTTTTAAAAGGTCTAGTCTAAAATAGTTTAAGGTTAAAAATGCCTAAGATGGCCTAAGCTAAGTCTAAAGTGATAGCTAATTTACAATGACAATCAAATGGTTTATTCAAAATATAGACCTAGACTAGATCCAGATCTAATTCAAGATCTAGATCTAATTGTAGATCAATATATTTATGTGTTTAACTAACTTTAACTAACTATATAGAGTATTACTATTAGTTTATAATTAGTAGTATTTGTAGATGATTAGTAGATCTAAGGCCTTAATTAAAGTCTAAGTCTAAGACTGACTAGATCTAAAATCTAAGAATATAAAAATACCTAAACTAAGAGTTGTTAATTTGAATTAATTAGTGGAAATAATGCTAAATTAAGTTAAATCTATAATTTAAAGATATTAGTTTATTAGTTGAATAGCTTTTTAAAGGAATTCTATTTGGTTTATATACAACAAAACGAAAATTTAACTCATCTATGATAACTGTAAACAGGGAGCAGCCATCTTGTCAAGAGCGCGTAACTCTGGTAAATATGGTAAGTATACATTATTGTACAAAATGGCAACCAATCATCCCATTTCCAGCCATTATCGTCTGCTAGCCAGAGAGAAACAAAGACTTCGTCGTGGTGAATCCAAATTAAAACGAATCACCCGCTATCAGGAGCTGGAGAATGGCTTAATGAGACACCACTCGTGTGTCCCCAAGACTTCCGGAATCACGGTGCCCACGTGACCCGGTCTACAGCAATGATGCATTATCGTTTGGAATTTCCGGAAATTTATTTTTAGAAGTGAGATTCCCTCTTTAAAAAGTAACATTTATTGTACCTCTGCTTGCAAGTAACTCGTTCAACAAACTCAAGTAAAGTGGGAAACAAATGCATATGAATACAAATTGAGGATCGAACTCAGGACACTCGCGTTATTAACGAGACGCTCTACCAACAATGACTTTTCTTTGCGTCTCAAATTTGTGTCTCGCGGCTTTTGTGGGAGCTGTCTCTTTCATACGCCATCGGCTACCATCTATTTTCTTCTGTGCCTGTCAGGGCCAAATGGCGCTAGAGTTGATCTTTATGGCGCTTACGGTGCGGGAGAGGGCATCTCTGTTACGCCGTCCTCCTTAAGGCTACATTACAATAAGCGAAATTATAAGTTGTGCTTTAGACCAACCTTCATGTCTGTGTGCCGTTTTTTTTACCACAAAGAAATCGTGAGCTGAGAATATATTATAGCTTTTATATAGCGCTACTTTCATGCTTATGTTTGTTGTTTGTAAAATGTTTTACGTTTCGGATGTTCCTTCAGAGTTGAAGATAATTACTTCCTAGTCCAAACCTCCCGCAGGACGACGGGGGATGGGAGCGGGCAGGGTTTGAACCCTGGACCATCGATAAATCTGAACGACAGTCCAGCGCGCAAACCGCACGACCAGTGGACCAGTGGGGGGAGGGGGTATCTAGGAGTTGGTTTTCCGTGCTGCCTTTAGGCGTTCAGTAAACACAGCTCTGCCCGAGTCGGGTTCGAACCTCAAGCCCCCTTCTAGGTAGCCAAGCCAAGTTCAAGCGCACTTGGCCTCTCGACCACGCTTCCCACAATGTCTTCGATTCCTAGGATTAAGGATGAGTGCAGTGTTTCACATGACTATGCAGACCCAGCGACAAAGCTAATAGTAAGAAATAAAAGGCAGAATATGTAGGTAATAATATATCTATAACTCTAGATCGACAGCAAAGCAGTATTGTGATAAGCTCCTTCGTGTCTAGGTAGCCTATATTTCAGATTGTGTCGATTTCTTTAAAGGTTGAAATATATTATTGGAAGAGCGGTGGCTGAGCGGTAAAGCGTTTGGCTTCCGAACCGAGTGGTCATGGTTTCGAATCCTGATGACGAGTGGGATTTTTTTTAATTTCGGGATCTTTGTGCGCCTCTGAGTCCACCCAGCTCATATGGGTACCTGACATTAGTTGGGAAAAAGTTAAGGCGGTTGGTCGTTGTGCTGGCCACAATGATACCCTCGTTAACCGTGGGCCACAGAAACAGATGCCCTTTACATCATCTGCCCCCATAGATCACGCATTCTGAAAGGGAAACTTTACTTTAATCTACAGAAAATGCAGTATTTACACTCTTTCGTTTCTAGGTACATTGCAGATTGTGTCACTTTCGTTAAAGGTTGAAATATACCTATTATTCGAGTTTTCGAAGCTTCACAGTTTAAACACATACTTGCTGTTTCTTTAAGTACTTTACAGAAGTGACACGGGGAAACATTGATTCAAACTGCAACTAAAAAAAAAAGTTCATGGCTGCCTGGTCGTGTTGTATGTGCTCTGGACTGTGGTCTCGATTGGTCCGAGTTCCTGTTTTAGGATTGTGCTAGAGACAAGTCTAGTAGCGATAAGTATCACGTGATCAACAGCAACCAACAACGAAATGAATCCTGATGTCTTGCTCTGTCCTTCTTGAATTGTCTTTTATACAGAATTTTGTCACCTTTTCTACCAACTGAAATGTTTCTTGAATTATCTTTTATACAGAATTTTGTCACCTCTTCCATTAACTGAAATGTTTCTTGAATTATCTTTTATACACACCTTTCCTACTAACTACGGAACACTGAACTGTTATTTATAAACACCTTTATTTACGAGCGGAAATAATTATCTATGGCCGTTTCTTGAATGCTTTTTGGACTATTCCCAAATGGCCTTCTCTCCTGCTATATATCTACACAAGAATTGTATCAAGTGCATGCCCAGAAGTTTCGCCCAGGTCGTAATGTTTTCTGACCTAATTAATCCGTTTACTGGACTGGATGTTCAGTGGAGCGTGTTAAGGATTATTAGCTCTGGGCTTCAGCCTTTATTTAGCCAGTCTCATTCAATAGAAGATAATATAATAGTAGCGTTGTGGTACACTCTTCATGGGACATTTGATCATCTTATAGTCTCCTCTACTTCTTAAGTTGAAATTTCTTATCTTATCTTATCTTATCTCGGAATTCATCATGGTTCAATAACATTTTGTAGTAATGAACCTCAGTGACCGATCTTAAATAAACACCCCCACCACATGCTTCCACAGCTCTTGTTTAGAACTTACAACCTCGTTTGAATCAATAATGGTTATCACGTGACAGTTTTGTTTTCGTTGTTTTTATCTATGGTAATCACGTGACAGTGATTTTTGGTGAATGAGGTCGATTGTATATAAAAATTGCATTCATAGCACCTACCGTAGCACTATCTTATAGAGCAATCTTTCTTTCATAGCACCTACCGTAGCACTATCTTATAGAGCAATCTTTCTTTCATAGCACCTACCGTAGCACTATCTTATATCTTTCTTTCATGGCACATTCTTTTATGGAGCATACCATCGACAATGAGGTTGTAGTCAATGGCACTAAGGCCGTTTTTTGCGAAAAAATTGCTACAAACAGGCACACAATGCTATAAACAAGCAAAGTTACGGTGCTGCATACAGACACACAGTGCTACATTTTGTCACACAGTGCTACATCCTGGCACTCAGTACTATATACTGGCAAACAGTGCTACATTTTAGCAGACAATGCTACAGCTTGGAATTCAGTACTACATCCTGGCGCACGGTGATACTTTGTGGCATACAGAGCTACCATCGTGGCACACATTGCTACACCCTGGACCATATCCTACTGACACCCTGATCCCAGTTTCTGTTGTTCCTTTTAGACTTAGTGGTGCCCAAATATTTTAAATCTAGGGCCACATTTATTTCCGTCGCATATGTTGCGGACCACATCATCGCAAGAAAGAATCGACGAGTCTAATGAAGCCAATCTGCGGCTGCATTACCCGGAAGTATCGAGGGCCCAGAAAGCACCGAGTCACGGGACAGATAAGGCCCGCGGGTCTAAGTTTGCGCGTCACTGCTTAAGATCCAACAGCTGAGAGAAGAAAAAAAAAAAGTGGGGGGGGGGGGAAACAGCTGTCCTGGTGTCAACGTTCTGACCATATCTAATACCTAGAATCATGTCACCGCGCTGCAAGCCAAAGTCTCTCCACGTCTGTCGCTGGACATCAGCTGCTGAATGTGAACAGTAGATCTAGACAACAGAGGATCGTTTAAAGATTCTCTTCTTCTTCCAATGTTTACTTGACTTACAGACACGTCTAAACCCTGGGGGCTGCTTTTATTCCTCGGGCCATCAATTAATACATCTACTTAGTTTAATTAGTACAGCTTACACGTGATTTTAATTTAGTCAATTACTGTCAGCGAGCAGTTTCCTCCCGAAGCTGCTAAGTTGGCATAACTCGAATGTGTTTCTAGAGCAATGAAGAGCAGCTTCTATTATACATGAGCCATGACGTTGTTTTGCTCACATATAAAAATGACTTTGATGAAACTAATTATGTCAGCTGTGTGTTGGAAAGATTATGAGGGGAAAAAAAACAAAAACGAAACCCAACCACGTGACAAGCAGTGGCGTAGCAAGGTACATATGAGCCCGGGTTCAAGAATTTGATTACACTGAGTAAAATACTAACATATATTTATTGAGTATGCATCAGTACATTTGTAAAAAGGCATTCTTTTGTCAGTACAACATTTTAGAAGTAATAGTCATTACATTCAACTCACTTCTTAGACGCTTAATTAGACCTTGTAATAATAATAATAATCTTTATGTCCGTATGGAAATTTGTCTTACAATTTGTGCATTACACCAAACAAAAAACATTATAACTATCAGAAACCAAAGTGTACATTCACACCAGACGCACTCATAATTTACATGTGACAGTTTTTCTTTGTCAAAGCAGGGTTTTATCAAAAGGACACAGTGGAGTTTTCTCTTTGTTACAGCAGGGTTTTCTAAAAAAGGCCCAGCAGGGTTTTCTCTTTGTTACAACAGGGTTTTCTAAAAAAAAGGCCCAGCAGGGTTTTCTCTTTGTTACAGCAGGGTTTTTTAAAAAAGGCCCAGCAGGGTTTTCTCTTTGTTACAGCAGGGTTTTCTAAAAAAAAGGCCCAGCAGGGTTTTCTCTTTGTTACAGCAGGGTTTTCTAAAAAAGGCCCAGCAGGGTTTTCTCTTTGTTACAGCAGGGTTTTCTAAAAAAAAAGCCCAGCAGGGTTTTCTCTTTGTTACAGCAGGGTTTTCTAAAAAAAAGGCCCAGCAGGGTTTTCTCTTTGTTACAGCAGGGTTTTCTAAAAAGGGCCCAGCAGCGTTTCTTATATGCATATCTACTGTAGCTTTTAAAAAAAGAAATGGTGTAAGCTAGTGTTGTCATCTGATTGCGCTAGTTAAGGGTAACGTTTCAATAATCTGAGGTGGTTATAGATTTTAAAAAAAAGGGTTGGATGAATTCTAGCTCATGAGATCAGGGCAGGATTTATTCAAGTTCAGGCCATTAGCTGGATTTTGACGAGAGCCCTACCCTTCTTCAAATAGGAAAAATGTTTGTAACACATATATATATATATATATATTAAAGCGTATCTAATATATAAATTATATTTAAAATGACTATTTTTTATGTACATCTATGATTTTCATGACCCCCCCCCCCCCAAAGGATAAAGCCCTGATGGCCGGAACAGTCTGCACTGTTGTAGTACATCAGATCCTGGCCCATATAGAGAGAGAGAGTAGTTTAGCAGTAAAATAAACTTAAAGGCCTATCACTATAGATCTTATTGCCTGGTGGGGATTCCCGCGTTTGTGTGCTTTTATTTGTATTCTAACCCATCACAAGTCTGACAATGAAGAGATGGTGTACACCTTTTCATTATGAGGTTTTGGAAACAAGGAGGTCGATGTTCAATTCATGAACTCCCTGGGCACTATCGCATGAATGGTCCAGATCCAGGTTAGCCCCTTGTGCGATGCATATTTGATTTGTGAGTCAAACCCACGTATTGAACAGTTGCTACACTTTTTCTGTTTGTTTACTGAACCGTAAACATTTGCTCAGGCTAGTTTGTTCCCTGAAATAAGGAACTGATTCCCTTCCTTTTTGTGTATTGTCTTTTTTAACTTCCTTTTTTCTTTTCTTTTTTAACTCACTCTGTCTGTCTGTGTGTCCGTCTGGTAAAAGGTTTGTACGCGTTATGTCACCCACAACCAATCTTGTATCAAGTTGAAACTTTCCACAATTATTTCTTTTACATTACAACTCTAGAATGAGTCAATCAATTAACCAATTTTTTAATTAACTGTTGGTAATTAATTATTTTGATTGGTATCGAACACAAGGGAAAGAAATTGAATTAGCCCCATTTATAATTTGTATAGAGAAATGACTCGCTACTTTCAAGTTTGAAAGAAACAATAGATAACTATAAAACCCCAATTTTCATAAGGACTCCCCTAGTACAATGGTTACTGTTTTGGCCAAGAGCGGCCTTAGGGGGTGGCAAGTGGGGGCAACCGCCCCAGGCCCGGCGCCTAAGGGGCCCCGCGATAGGATATTGTCTTGTCACCGTCAGATACGAAAACCAGACCAGTTCTCATAAACTAGGACTTGTTGCTTAATATTTCCTGGCATCTCTATGATACCAATTAAATGTAAGCTCTTAAATGACTTTTTTGGTTTCGAAATACCGTTCAGTTTCGGTAAAGACAGCATCTTACGAACTGTACACTTCAAGTTTTTTGTAGTTAAAGGGCCAATAGTACAGTACTTACGTAAAAAATGTTTTGTAACAAAAATAAGGCCTTTAACGTTAGATGCGGACGATCCCGTTAGCTTGACGTAACACGATATATATATATATAGTCTTCCTTTACGGCTCAGGGCCCCCCATATGACATTTTCCAGGGCCCCGCGCACTGCTAATGCTGCCTCTGGTTTTGGCAGGCTTGAGCCTTCGAGTTCGAATTCTGGTAGTTCAACTTTTTTTTGTTTCATTCTTTAAATGCATTTAAACAGCGATCACGGTAACATTCACACAGATATCTCCTTCTTTATTTCTCTCTTTACCCATTTCCCAACTGGTCCAGACAAAGGAAAAGATCAAAGCGTACTGAGAAAGCTTAAAGCATGACATTGCGCTAAGCAAAAACAATTGGTAAACATATTTCTAATCGCACTGATTTGTTATTCTTTTAATATTTATTATAGACGTTCCTTCCAAAAAGGTAATGACGTCCTACGCATTACATGTGCCAATCTAGTCATGCATGTTAGTCAATGACTTAAACTACTTAAACTCTGATAAGTGGTTGGTTTTCCTTATTATTCAGGCAACCCATTTCATTCTCTAGTGACACTAGTTCTATTACAGATGTAATGACATGACTGATCCAAACTAATTGATACAACTACACTTAGTATAAGCTTTGTTGGTTTTTTTTTTAAGTTTTCTTTTAACCTTTTTCTTGTTTTAAACACCCTGTCTTTTTTTTTTATATTTTTTATCATGAACCTGTTTAACCAGAAAAGAAAAGTAAAGATTGAGATAGTCTGTTCCAGTGATTCGTTTTAACTGGGCGTACAAAAGCAGTGGCGTAGCAACCAAGGCGCTAAGGGGGTTCATTGCGCCCGGCCAAGACCAACATGAGCTCAAACGCTCTTTTGTAAGGGAAAACATGTTTTCGTTGTAAAAATAGCAATGTTTCAAATTCTTGCATTATTTAACCATTGCTTATTTATATTTCTTAAGTTTAAAACAGAAAGTACATAACAAAAGAACAAAATATCGAATCAATGTGAACGACGTACATTTTATTATTGAAGGATTAAACAGAATCTATTAAAGGGAGATAAACTTTAAAATTACCACTTCAGCGTTTTGTTCAATTCTAAACAATTTGATCTTTTAAAAATTTTAATAATAATAATAATTGACAAATTTGCAACCAACATGAAAGTGGTGTACTACATAAATCATGTTTAACTTTGATTTTATTCAATTCTTATTGCTTTTGTTTAATATTACAGTATATATCTACTAGATAAGATACATGAATTAATACTATGAGAAGACTGTAAATAATAAAAATTCAATGTTACTATAAACCATACAGTTTGAACATTACACATCATACAATTATCGTTGGTAGAAATTGTGTAACTAAATCATTTAAAAGAGTACAGAAATTTGATTAAGTTGTGCAAGTATTTCACTAGACTGTGCAATTGGGCCAGTTGCTCAGGTTCTGTTCTTTCATTCGAGACGATAAATACAAAGATACGACGTCGTCCAAACTTGCAGAAGAGAATGAATAGCAGTGACCATAGTCACACTTTCATTATTTTAAAATCCATAGATTAGACAAGAACCTCACCCCAACCCTCCCACACCAAGAACCCAACCCTCCCACACCGAAAAAGAATCCTGGTCAAGCGACTCTATGGATCTACTAGATTTTATAATATTCCAATTATAACTCTTTCGATCTAGATTTACTAGAAGATGCGCAAAATGTTCCTGGAGATTAATTCATTAAAATCTTGAAATAATGCAAAAATACACCAAGTCCGTTAAAGATAGAGATTTTCTTGTTCTTTAACCATATCTGTTGTTTTTTTGTTTTTTTTTTTGTTTTTTTTTTAATTTGAATAATTATAACGGTCAAACGAGCTAGTAATTCTTTTCCCAAAGATATACAGCAACAACTAATCCTAGCAATCGAATTGAGACGCTTCAGATTGGATCTCACGATGACCTGCTAACTATTGTAAAAAAAACAAACACTAAAACTCAAAGACCTTCTTTTAGGAAAAAGAAGAATAGGTAGACAGAGAAAGCGATGGGAGGACAACATAAAACAATTGACGGGCCTGTCATTGAAAAAGGCTCTGTCCAAGGCAAAAGGCATGGAGAAAGACGGTCGACAATCTTGGTGCCCTAACGGACTAAGGGGTAAGTGAAGGGGATACAGCAACTGTCCACATTTCTATTAAAATCGATAGAGCCATTTTCGAGAATCGCGTCCACCCATCCACCCACCTTTTACGAAGATACGCTCGAATAAAGGCATTGTAAAAAAAAACAAAAAAAAAAACAGCAAAAGCCAAAAAGTTGCACGTAGAAAACTCTCCGTTTCTTTTCTACGTTTCTGTCTTTCCATTAGACATGGTGATTAATACGTCACAGCCGAAACCTCCTGCAAGCCTGTAGTGGATGGCAGTAGGCAGGACTCGAACCCGGGACCATATTGACGACAATGTGATGCACCTACCATACGACTAAAGATAAAGGCCAATTTCCACGCCCAATATGCTAGGACAAATTTGTACAGATATTCTTCTTCCCTAGTGCTATTAGAGCATGGAATGGGTTGCCTGAGCCAGCCAGGAACACCAGTGACTTGGCAGAATTTAAGTCATTGGTTAACATGCATGAGTAAATGCATGTCGCGTAGGACGTAATCATCTTATTTTTTGAAGTAACGTCTTAATAAGATAAGATACGAATTGATACGATCCTAGAGTATTGAGATAGCTAAAAGCATGAAATTGCGCTAAACGAAAGAATTGGTAAAAATATTTCTAAACGCACAAATTTTTTTGTGTTGGTCTCAAAATCTAGATCTAGTACAAAATTTAATTACTTAACTGACCCAAACTAAAAATGTATTTTTGTTTTGTGTTTTTCATTATGCATATGTAAATACATGAAAAATAAAATAAAAAATGAAATCTAAAATCTTGTATAAAAAGAGGTTTGTAAAAATTGCATGGAAGTTGTTCAATCTGAGATGACCATTTTGAAATACACTACGGTGTGACCATACACAAAATTAGAACTTGTGAACATCACGCCACAACAGCCTAAAGCGCAAACCGCACAACCAGGCAGCCATCTCTTCGAGTTGTACCTATAGTTCTTGCAGTTTCATGTTTACAATAGAAATTTGCCACTCTAATTATTCATTAGACCTTTGTTTTAAATTAATATCTCCGAAACATAAGTGAGTGGTTGGCAAAGACTGACAAAGCAAAAAAATACTAACACGAAAAAAAAAGCCTATAGGGGGAAAAACCGCAAATTTACAGCCATATAATAAATACTGTAAGATTTGTTTCCCTTTTCTAAATTAAAAAAATGAATGACCACTAATTAATCAATTTATTGGTTAATTGTTTTTTATTGCTTCATGTTTTGTTAGAAGCAATAAATAGTTTTGCAAAGCTTCAACTTGATCCGAGAATGGACAGCAGGAGAAACAGTGTGTTCGAAATTCGTATTAGACAGACGGAGGAAGGTTGATATAAGCTTTAAAAAAAGAAGATTGACAATTTGAATTTTTTTTTAAATAAACGGAGAAAAATTGTTGGTTTTGTAGGCGTTCGTCTTGAGATTCGCTTTCCGAATTCTCCCTTGGTTTAAAGGCCCTTTTTAATGATTCTACCGGAAGACTTGGGACAAGCCTCCCAGTGGACCTAAAGAATTCTCATTATGAATTCTGTCATCCAGTCCCGCTAGGACAGTTCCAAAACGAGACTACTAGAGAGCCATAAAGGTGCTTGGGAAAGAAGAGGAAAAAAAAGAAAGGGGGTTGAGCTCGAGAGTATTGCTGGCTCCAACAATGGACAATGACGTCATTCTTGTTTAGTTGGTCGCGTGATCAGAGAGCGGAAGTACGCCTTGGAGGAATGCTGACGTCAGCTCCGGCGGACGTGCCAGGATTTTCTACACGTAATTTGGCCATTCCTTATGACAACGTGTCTTATTGGATTGGACACAGCCCTTTTCTTTTCTTTTCGCAATTTTGTTTGTAATTTAAATTTTTTAAAATAAATTAAACCGAGATAATGAGAAAATAAATGTAATCAACTATATTGAGATTGTATCAGTTAGCACGAAACAATTTAAAACATAAATAAACATAAAAGTAAACCAAAAAATTGAAATTAACCCCCCCCCCCCCCAAAAAAAAAAAGTTAAATATGCGATGTATAAAAAAAAATAGAAATAATAAACGAACATCTGAAGTGGCCTACAATTGTTCAAAAAGTTGTCAATAAGACAGTTATGAAAAGACAAGCAGATACCCTTGCAGCACCTCGTTGGAACCTCCAAATATGGAGAATGCACAACCACTTCTCAAGCCCTTCAGTTATAGCCTTCTCGTCTGCCTACATCATAACGCGCCCACACACGCACAAACACACACACACACGCTACTTGGAAATGAAACGCCTCTTCCCAGCAACAAACCTTTTGCCCTTGTATATTCAGTGGACAAGCCAGCATTCCAATAACATCACATATTTTTATTTTTTTTAGCCTCCTCCAATAGAAAGCCCTCATTCCCAACCACAAACTTTTAGACCAACACACTTTTGTGTGCGTGCATTTTTACATCCCTTAAATTTCTTCTTCTTCTTCCTCGTTCTCATTGTTATGTTGGAGTGTTCAGATGACTAGAGGCCAATATATGAGATGAACTGCACTGTGGTTTCCAAATCAGGGAGCTCTCCATAGAGTTTTCTTTCCATTGGGGTGTTTTGGGGCCAATGTCTTATACGGGCCTCTTGGTAGAGAGAGCAGTTTTGGAGGACGTGGTCGGCATTCTCTGGTGATACTCCACATGGGCAGATTTCACTGGTTCCAATATTGACCTACAGGAACATGTGTTGTCTCATTCTGTTGTGTCCGGTCCTGAGTCGAAAGATTAGACGTTGGTCTTGTCGGGATAGCTTATAGTAAGCGTCATCTTACTTGTGATTTGGATGAGATCCCTTAAATGAAAGTCCAATAAAATTTAGTTGTAACAAAGCATACCTCTTTCTTTGAATCTACTGTAGTGCGTATGTTCGAGGCGTTGCCCCCGCACAGCACACATTTTTTATCCGTAAATTATAGTAATATACTTGGCAGGATATATATATTCATTTTAAATTGCAAGCATAAGAATTTGAAAGATCTTATTAAATATTGACCTCTGTACAGATATGTGATACTTACATCTCTGACCTCTGTACAGATATGTGATACTTTGCATCACTTAACTCTGTACAGATATGTGATATTTACATCTCTGACCTTTGTACAGATATGTGATATTTACATCTCTGACCTCTGTACAGATAAGTGATATTTACATCTCTGACCTCTGTACAGATATGTGATATTTACATCTCTGACCTCTGTACAGATATGTGATACTTACATCTCTGACCTCTGTACAGATATGTGATACTTAAATCTATGACCTCTGTACAGATATGCGATACTTACATCTCTGACCTCTGTTTAAACTCTGATATTTACATACATCGAATAATAAGATCCCCACATCAACGCACTACTCTTGTATCCAATGTATTAACAGGCTCCACCACGAAATTCTTTCACCTTTTCTTGTGATGCTTCTCGGCCTATTGTTTAAAAATGTCAATGTGTAAGAAGCTTCTTTCAAAAATTACTTGATTACATGACAGCGATCGCACAAATTTACTAGCCAAGCTGATTACAAAATGCCAAAATTCAATGTCTGTAAATTGTAATTCTTTTTGACTCGGTAGGAGCAGTGTCACCATTGTATAGACAGTTCAAAGTCGGTCACTAAATGTAGGTCACTTTCGATGTACTCATATTTCTTACGTCACGCCATAAACAAAAAAAATGTTACGCTTGACAGACCTTGATAGAAAATGACTCCATTCAAAGACAGACCCTGAGCCTTTCGTCAACTCCCTCAAGCTGTTGTAGACCTTCCTCCCACACCGTGGATCAATAGTATTCGCTTTTCTTTGTCTTCATATGTCTTCTCTAAAGTCGTCTGCTGCTTTCTTCACAACTTTGATATCATGTCTGACTCTCTTCTTTTTGTTTTACTTAATACACACCTTGTTATGTGCTCTGAGGACATCATTGCCATTTCTTTGAAAGTATTCTGATAGATGTGTGGTAAGTTAAAACCATGCAGGAACCACTGCTAGTAAGATTTCTTTACGCCCCAATAAAACATCTTTGAATGCCATGGCTTTTATTCAATAAAACATCTTTGAATGCCATGGCTTTTGTTCAATAAAACATCTTTGAATGCCATGGCTTTTGTTCAATAAAACATCTTTGAATGCCATGGCTTTTGTTCAATAAAACATCTTTGAATGCCATGGCTTTTGTTCAATAAAACATCTTTGAATGCCATGGCCTTTTGTTCAATAAAACATCTTTGAATGCCATGACTTTTGTTCAATAAAACATCTTTGAATGCCATGACATTTGTCCAATAAAACATCTTTGAATGCCATGACTTTTGTCCAATTAAGCATCTTTGAATGCCATGGCTTTTGTTCAATAATACATCTTTGAATGCCATGGCTTTTGTTCAATAATACATCTTTGAATACCATGGCTTTTGTTCAATAATACATCTTTAAATGCCATGACTTTTGTTCTAGTGTCTGCCTTCGATCCGCTGCTTTCTTTTTTCCATTTTATCAAACACAAGAATTATTGCCGTCCGTTTTTCGTCCCCAATCCTGATGTCCGTGGTAAAGCCCTGTTGGCTGTTGGTCATTATGTGTATGTGTTTTTTTTTCTGCATTTATTTAAATGCAATATACAGAGGAAGTCTTGTCATTGCGACATTATCCTTGCAAGAAAGATATTTAAAAGTGCGGATGAGAGTTTCTCAAACTGTGGTTTTGAACAATCCCCAGTCCCCCAAATATGTTGCTGAAGTATATTGAGGGTCTATAAATTGAGAGAGATATCATTTATAGATTAATATAATTGAAGATTTATATTGTCAAAGAACATTGTACTGAAAACTGTTCACATTTAGAAACATCCGCACAGCCAGACGATAAAAAAAAAGTGCGCGTGAAGTTATGGCAATAAATGTATCCGTCCGCAGTGCATGTCCGAGTCCATATGAATGATTATATGTCAAATTACTGGCTAGGGTTAGAAAAAAAACATGTAGAGAAAAAAAAACTTTACAGAAGCAAGAAAAACAATTTGTCTGCTTTGTTATTGTTATTTTGTCTTTTTTTTTTCATTGCCGAGCTCTTGAATTACGTAACATAACAATCGAACCAGAAGAAAAAATGGCTTTCCCTTGTAGAGTATTTCCAAGTGTTTTCAATGGGTTCGGCTTTACGGAAGTGCGAACATTAAAAATGTGGGGGCCCTTCCGGTCAGCACGGGCATTCCATTACGTCAACGCTACTCTTGGTTTGAGCTCGGTCTCTTAGTTCTTCCTGCGTTCTGTCATTGAAATTTTCCTGACCACGTGAGCACGTCTGGTCGTTGAGGTCTCTGCTATAGTTCGAGGCTGGCATATGAGCATCAATCTGATGTTGTAGTCCTCTCCAGGAACAAACATCATGATGTGCCTTCTGTAACCCGTGATGTCAAATAATGAGACATATCTGTTAACTAATTCTTGACGAGTGTCTTAAATTGAAGATAAGTTGTAGAGAGTCTTTAGTTAAAGACAAGATTGGTGTTTGTTTTAAAGATAAGACTTACAGTGTCTTAGAATAAATATAAGACTTTGTCTTAAATTGAAGATAAGCCGTAGACTGTCTTAAATTAGTTAAAGACAAGACTTGGTGTTTGCTAAATTAACGATTACACTTAGTGTGTCTTAAATTAAATTAAAGATAATTTTAATAAAACAAAAAAGTAAAAGTGTCTAAGAATTAGAGTGTCCAATATAAAAAATAGGGTGTCTTAGATTAAAGCTAAGGGTCGTAGATTAAGGATTTAGAGTATCTAAAACTTATAGCGTCTTAGATTAAGGAAAAGACATCCAATATCTAAGATTAAGACGAGACTTAAAGTGACCAGACTCTCAGAAATAGCGAAAAAGACTGGACTTCTAATCAACAAAAAAGAAAACAGAAGTTATGAGGATCAACAACAGACAAGAGAACCCAATCCTGCTACAGGGAGAGAATATCCTTGATACGGACCACTTCACATATCTGGGAAGTAGAGTTGGTAAAGACGGCGGAGCTGATAATGATATATGTGATGTGCTTGTTTAGACTGCCTTGAAGTCAACTAACGATGACTGTTGGATTTCATCCAATTACTCTGCAAGCGTTTGAGTTTTATTGTTCGGGTGTATTCAGTGTAGTTGATCAGTAGACACAATAAACAAGACATCGATTTAACTAGTGAAGAGATGTGGTCAACACTGATGAACAATGTAACAGATGTTTATTTCATGAAAAGGCCGCAGTAAAAGTCTCTGTCAAAATAGATACGTCTTTACCCTAGAGAATTCTATCGCTAACTGATTTTCCGGTCTCTAACCCAACCAAGACATCGATTTAACTAGTGAAGAGATGTGGTCAACACTGATGAACAATGTAACAGATGTTTATTTCATGAAAAGGCCGCAGTAAAAGTCTCTGTCAAAATAGATACGTCTTTACCCTAGAGAATTCTATCGCTAACTGATTTTCCGGTCTCTAACCCAACATATCCCAAACGTCACTAGTCCCGTTCAATATACGTCTTCTATGGTGCGTCGCTAAATAACTAATACTCTAAATAAGGTGTCTAACAAATAGTACCATTTAGATCCAGAGTTACCAAGAACACTATGACTATGAGTATATATAACTGACCAATTTTAAATTTGATATGACTGAAATGTCTAGAGTCTAGATTAGATAGATCTAGATCTAATCCAGAAATTATGGTTCTATTTAACCATATGAAATAAATATGCCCATACAATATGTATCAAATATATCTTTAATAAGATATATGTCTAGAATGTACTACCTTCATTTATCTTTGCAATTAATAATCAAAATCAGAGTCTAGATTAGTAAATGTAAATTTGTGGATCTAGATTAGCCAGACGACAATGTTTGACTATTATGCCAGTTTCGGCATTATTCTCATGGCAAAATCATATTTGATTTTAACCGCTCAAACTAAAAATGTATTTTAGTCTGATTCACAATAAAAGAATCGTACCTGCACTTTCTATCATTAAGTGAAAAATCAACAGATCTAATTAAAGTAATAAAAATAAATAATATAATATAATATACACAAATGAAATAATTAAATGAGACTATCGCTATGGGTTGGGATATGACAATATGGCACACATTGATAACGTCACGAAGTAACCAAGCAACAACGGATATGACGTTTACACAAACAAAAACAATCACTATCCTAAACGTATAATATAGCTTTTCATCTAAATTACGTCTTTCCCACGACGGTTTAAGGCGCACCACCTGATTTTACTCAGGCTAACGTACCAAATTTAGACGAAATCTATTTCTAAGGGCAATCTAAACATATACTAATAAGAAAAATGGCACTTAGCTTCGATAAGAAAGTTTCCTATGTTCCGATTCCCGAATATGATAGATCTACAGCAAATTCCACTGCCTCTCTTCCAGTTCTGACTCTGTTCTCCGGTACTGCCACTGGATACAATCCGTGTTGAGTATCCCACGTAATGCCCTAGATGTCTTGATATGCCACAGCCAAAATGTTTCAGTTTCTTTGACAACTGTTGATGACCGTATGTAAAGTTCCGACGACTTTGTGTAAACAGTTACTGGCGAATATGTTAACGGTTCTCCTGACGACGACTTGATTTGCGTAGACGACTACTGGCAAATAACAGTCTCTTGACGGCAACTTGATCTGGGCGACTGACGAATAACGAATTTCTTGACGATGACTTGATCTGGGCGAGCGAATAACGACTTTCTTGACGATGACTTGATCTGGGCTGACGAATAATGATTCTCCAAAATAGTTCACTGCTTCTGCTGCTAATATGGTAGTACGACGAAGTTTGCTGTTGTATGCTACTTCACTAGACCAAAATGTCCGTAGTGTCCAATGTAGACTAGGTGAGACCAAGGTCACCTCCGACGACGTTCCGTTATACTATTAACGGTTTCACAAAAAAACAAGTGGACGTAGCTGTTTCCACTACTTCAACACTAACAAGTCTCGATATGGTCTAGATCAACTCATAATCAATAGACCAACATTCAGCAACGAATAATGTGACTTCACTAACCTTCCAAAGGTTAAACGCAGTGACCGTTGAAAAGTGGCAATCAACCGGTTCAATGAGCAAACTGCTCCACACGAATCTCTCAAAGGGTAAGACAGAGCGATTTAGTTAGCTAACAAACTTGTAGTACTCACAATACTTCTTACAGCGGGCAAACTGTCCTTTTCAACTGCCTAGGTAAACTTGATATGCCTATGTGGCTCCTACGACGAAGAAAAAAATATGTCCAACAGGTTTACTGACAAACTCTCACCCGTTATGAATGAACGGTTCCTCTGGCTTCAGGTTGATACAGCATACGAAGATCAGGCGTTGGTGATACACTTGTTGAGTAGACCAGACGTTAAGATGGTCACTGTCCTGACGAAGGTCACCCTGAGTTAACGGCTCGTCGAACGTGCGATCGAGTAGGCGACGACTGCATGTGAAACTGACGACAAAGTCTAGACAAAGTCACTCTGCAACGATGCTGTGTTCAGCCGTACTCCGATGAAACTTTAGATCTTCGAGTGCACGACCCTCACCTGAGTAAACGTTCAGCTTCGAGGTCCGGTTCAAGGTTCGGTTTCGAGGTTCGGTTTCGAGGTTCGGGGTCGCCACTGTGATGTGCTTGTTTAGACTGCCTTGAAGTCAACTAACGATGACTGTTGGATTTCATCCAATTACTCTGCAAGCGTTTGAGTTTTATTGTTCGGGTGTATTCAGTGTAGTTGATCAGTAGACACAATAAACAAGACATCGATTTAACTAGTGAAGAGATGTGGTCAACACTGATGAACAATGTAACAGATGTTTATTTCATGAAAAGGCCGCAGTAAAAGTCTCTGTCAAAATAGATACGTCTTTACCCTAGAGAATTCTATCGCTAACTGATTTTCCGGTCTCTAACCCAACATATCCCAAACGTCACTAGTCCCGTTCAATATACGTCTTCTATGGTGCGTCGCTAAATAACTAATACTCTAAATAAGGTGTCTAACAGATACTAATTCGGATCAATAAAGCTAGGTTTGCCTTTTCAACTCTTCAAACTATCTGGCGCTCTAAGGCATTATCTCTACACAACAAGATACGAATCTATAATAAAAACGTTAAGTCTGTCCTTCTATACGGTTCAGAAACTTGGAGAGTCACTAAAACAAATATGGAAAAGCTCCAGACCTTTGTTAACAGATGCCTACGCCGGATATCAGGAATTAGGTGGCCAGAAAAGATAACTGCTATCGATTTGTGGGAGAGAACTAGACAAAAGCCCATAGCCCAAGACATCACAAAACGAAAATGGAGCTGGCTAGGACACACCCTGCGAAAAACCAGCTACCAATGTTGCAAGGCAGGCACTTGACTGTAACCCACAAGGAAAGAGGAAAGTGGGCAGACCCAAGCAAACCTGGAAGAGGTCAGTGATCAGTGAAGCTGAGGGTACTGGAATGACATGGGAGCAGATGAAAAAAGCTGCTCAGAACCGAGTTCGGTGGAGAGGTATGGTTGCGGCCCTATGCTCCCCTGGGAGTGCACAGGATTAAGTCAAGTAGAGTGCCTTGGGCTAGAGAGTAGACTTAGATTAAAGATGAGGCTTTTGTCTTAAGAAAAAAATGCAATTTGTCAAACAAACAACATGGGTTTCCTCAGGAAATTGTTTTTTTTTAATAGTGATTATTTGACATTCTTATCTTAATTTGTCCTAATCTTTGCTTATTGGTTGTTTTTTTTTAACTCCTGGAGCCTGAACTCCATGCGTCGTTGGCTCTCAAGGGCTGGTTAAATATTTAGACAGTCAACAAGCAAGTCCTCGTGAATTATTTTCATAGGTCTGTATTATAGTTGATCGCAGGGCAAACATGTTTTAAATGTACTTTTTGGTTAGGGAAGTTTAAGATAGCCATTTCTAATAGTTTGCAGTTCATATTCGTGCTTCTGATATCTACACATGAAAGTTCCAAATTTCTTTGTTAATATAAAGGTACTTTTTTATTTTAACAGTTATTTCTATAAATCTTCACTAGTGCCAAAAAGAGAAAACTCTACATAAACTTACTTCATCCTATTGTTTGTCATGCTTAAAAAAAAGATCATCACCATTTCACCCAGAGAGGCTGCCTAAGAGTTTGTTTGAAAACACAAACTCCTTTTATTTTATGCTTTAAAAATATGGTTTTATTATGAGTTTATCTATATTTTTTTGTTTACTTTTTTAGCTTGTAAAATAAGACCTAGGAAGAAGAACTATGGTAAAGTAAAGAGGGGGCTGAGGGGGGAATAATCGAAGACATCGCCAGATTCTGGCTAAGTGAATAAGACGCCGGCGAAACACTCAAATCATTAAGCTGATCCCTCCTACTAGCAGACTATGCCATTAAATCCATTAGTCTCTCGTCTGCAACTGCTCGAGACAATGTTCTGGCTTTTATTCTTATGAACCAAGAGAAATATTTTTAAGTGATGCTAGCATGACTGGAGGTCTAGGTTGATTTTGACAGGACTTGAATTATTATTTTTTTAAATCGGGATTGGAGTCCTCTGGTTCTATCGAATAGAAGAAGTATTTATAAGAGATTTCCTGGTGTCTCTTATCTTATAAACTAACCCAGACGTCCCTTCAAAACTATGATAGTTACGACCAAGAAAGTGCACTTGTACGAACTGGTTCTAGCGTATGGAATAAGAAATGTGCCTCTATCTTTGTGTTCTTCTGAGTCTTTCATTAGGTTTTGTTTTTCTATCTGTAATTTACGGTTATAGTGGTTTTTTTTTTAATGTAACTACTTTCTCACAGAAGACAAACAAAATACCCTAACCATCGAAAGGTCACCTCTTAAGTAGAGAACTCTACGGCATTGTAACTATAAAATACTTTTTTAATCAGTTTTAAAGATTGTGTATGTATAAACAGAAATTACATATCTAAATTAAAAAAAACAAATGTTCGTATTTAAAAGACCAACGTTTCTGTTGCAGCTTTTTTGTACGCGATGAAAACGAAGAGAAATTGGATTTTCAAGAAGTCTTTTTTTTTTTACAAAGCTTATATCAACTCACTCTGTTTGTCTGTCTGGTAAAAAGCCTGAACATGTTATTTCTCTCACATCCTTTCTCGGATCAAGTCGAAACTTTGCATGAGACATCACGTGAATCAATCAAAACATAAACAAACAAACAAAAAAAAAGCTAAGAAAAATAAGGGTCATTAATTAATTTTGTTTGGAATCTAAAAAGTGAAATAATTAGTATATTGATCCCAACGATGCAGAGTAGAGACTTTGTTGTATCAGTGGCGTAACTAGTGGAGGGCGTTGACTCATAAGGGGCGCCAATAGGGGAATCAAAACACTAAACGAAAATCAAAATATGTCTGTAGCTAATTTTGTTCACTTATTTCTATATTAGATGAAAGATTTGCATCGCTGGTGACATTCTGATGAATTACTTACACTACGGGGACATGGCGGAAAGGCCTTGCATTCCCTGGTTCCCCCGGCCGTCTGCTACACTCCATACGCCACGGGTTTCTGTTGTTGGAATGAGCAACAAGGTCCCCATGATGAGTAATACGTCCTTGACCTCAACCATAACCTTTTCTTTTTCAAAAGATTGGGTTGATCTAAGCATAGTTGTTTTTTTTTTACCTCTGACTAGAGCTACTTCCTATTTCATTGGGAATGACCGGGGTAGGGGGGGGGGGGAGGAAGACTTAAGTCTACTGAGTAGAAACTATTTGTCAGACCTTCTTCGCCCTTGCCCTTGTCCCCCCCCCATCACCACCCTCTCTTTTATTTTGGACCCCTCCCCCCTTCCCGTCCTCGAGTCTTTTAAACTATTCGTGCTTAAGTCATCAGGGAAATTCCGGTGTCCTGTCCGTCTCTTCTTTCCAGGAAAGATAATTCACTGATTATGCATTATACTCACTTTTCGAGTTCCTTTAGACAACATGGGAAAAGATCACGTGATCTCTAATAATAACTTTTCTCTTTTCGTACATAATTACTTGGTAATAGTGCCTGGCCGCTGACATTAGAAGGGAACTGCAATGACTAGATTTATGCAAAACGAAACAAAATGAAAGTGCTACTCTCTTAAGAATATATGTATACTAGCCGGACATTACCTGCGGCCTGCAGACCTTAGTTTGTGTATTACTAATCTAGTGGATTGGATTTAGATGTATGTTAAACTTAGCTAATGATCCTTTCAAGTTTTTTTTCTTTCTCTGCAAAAATAAAAGTAGTTTTGCGAAAATGGGTTTACATCCATATTATACATAAAATGCAATGGAAACGGGTTTGATACTGATAAATTTAGCTTTTAAAACGAAATAATTGCATTACTTCAGGAACAAAAGTCAGATTATTTGCAGACGATTGCATAATATAGAACAATAAAAACAACACAAGACACAGATATTTTACAAAGAGAATTAGATGAATTACAGAAATGGAAATCAAATTGGAGCATGTCTTTCCACCCAGAAAAATGTCAGTTGTTAAGAGTAACAAAAAAACTAAAACAAATTAATTCCACTTATCTTATTCATGGCAAACCAGTAACACAGACTAAAAACGCAAAATACCTAGGTGTTATAATAAATGAAAAACTGTCATGGAATCCACATATTGATGAAACTATAAAAAAAATCCAACAAAGCATTAGGATTTATTAAAAGAAATTTCTATAAATCAAATAAGAACATAAAACTAAAATGTTATTTAACCTTGGTTAGGCCAATAATAGAATATGCATCCTCCATATGGTACCCCTCAACTCAAGAAAACATTAACAAACTGAAACAGACACAAAATAGAGCAGTGAGATTCATAACAAATGAATATTCACATTTGACTAGAGTAACACCTATAGTAAAATCACTAAATTTAGAAAGCCTTCAGGACAGAAGACTCAAAAGTAAAGTAGCAATTATACATAAAACACTGAACCATAATCTTCAAATACAAAAACAAAATTTAATAAAATACCATGAAAGACACAAAGATAAAGGCACATTCCTCATCCCATATGCTAGGACAAATTTGTACAAATACTCCTTCTTCCCTAGTGCTATTAGAGCATGGAATAGGTTGCCTGAGCTAGCCAGGAAAACCAGTGACTTGGCAGAATTTTAAGTCATTGGTTAATAGGCATGACTAAATGCATGAGGCGTAGGACGTAATCATCTTCTTTTTTGAAGTAACGTCTGTATTATATAAGATAAGATAAGAAGATAACGGTTTTGATTTCTATGCGGGACATACATACACCTTATTTTCTGCTTTATAGTATAAGATATCTATGTATATATGTATGCATGTATGTGCGAGCCTGTGGTGTGTGTTTGCGCCTTTGAGAGCCGGGTTTAAGCATGTGGGGGCCTCGAAGCAGGATTTTTATCGAAGCCTCTATACTTTATTTGAAAGCCTTAATAAAAATCCACTTATTAATAATACTACTTAGCCTATATCTGAGAGCAGTATTCTAATAGAAAGAAATAAGGTACTTGTCCATTCTCATTTTCCTTCTTTTTTTGTATATTTAATATGCACATTTTACTTGAAAAAAAAATACTTTTTTTGAGTTTGTGGAGGGTAAGACCCTAGGGTGACGTACTGCCGTAAATCCGGAGCTGCCTAAGTATATTACGAGCACACTATAAGCGGACACTTCTTAACCACAACAGTGATTCCAACTGTAAGATTTAAATTAGTGTCGGTAAAAATGAACACAAGCATACACAGAGGACATAACGTAAAAGTTTCTGATCCTTCCAAGTTGGTCTATTTTTTTAATCTATATAGGACAGCCGCTGTCTTTTAGTTCCCAGGGGCTGTAGCCCTGCCTACGCTCCCTTAAATCTGGCCCTGATGTTATGGTTTGGAAATGCTTGTGTGTTTGAGTGTGTTTATTTTTCTGTGAGTGATAAAATACTTCCTTGTCAGTGTTTCAGCCTCTTTTTGACAACAAGCATCAGTCTAACTAGTGATGGGTAGACTTTTAAGAAGCGGTTCAAATACTCATATGAAAACGTTTGCTGTTTGTTTCAGAGTTAAAGGTACTTAACTCTGGTAAATCTATCACAACTTTTTCGGAGTGATGTAGTCCTAATTTTTTTTTTAAAGTTGCTTTTAAAAGTATAAAGATACAAACAATGCATATAATAAATTTGGAAAATCGGATTTAGCCAGAAAATTGCCTCAAATTATTTTCATAATTCCTAACTAGTTTTCATACACATCAGTCATTAAATTTACTTCACTTTGAGCTGATTGTTGATTAAACTATTTAGTGTAATATCTTCACTAATTGATCTTTGACTTGTATCATAACATTTCATTTCTTCATTCGACAAGGGTCTGTGAAAAATTAAAAATTCGAGACTAACCTAATTTTCAAAGATTTCATATTCAGAAGATTCATTTTTCTCTAAGAAGAAATATACTGTTTTTTGTTGTTTTTTCAGTTTCCGAATTTTTACGACAGCTAAGTTTTAAATTACCAAAAAAAAAAAAAAAAAAACAACAACACATAATTAAAAGACTTGTTAATTAATTTATTTTGTACACATAAAGGGTGGCATAGGATTTAGCAAACAAGTTTCAAACTTGAGTTCAAGGATGATAAATAGAATAATAAACATGCGAACACAAAGACCGGACAAAACATAAGGAAAGGGGAAACTATATAAGACAAAGACAGACGAACAATTCGACATGTCTCGAGTCCTACTTCTCTATTTTAAAGACATGTCGCTACTTATGACTTCCCACAATGCCATTTAGGTCCAAACAAAAAAAAGGTTCCGAGAAATGTCGACCTGGATCTAGCAGACCACGTGACTTTGTATGAAGTCAAGATTGCAGTATCAAAAATATGATTGATTGATTAGTAAAGTAACTAATAATTAAGCGCATTATAATTTTAATTAAGAAATTTTGATCTAGATATATTATTTAATGATTTAAAAAATAGTACCCTGAGAAGCAAATGCATCAACAAATGTGTCGGTTTTAAGGGGACATAAAAAGGTGTCCATAAGATTATTAGATCCAATGACAAGATTTCTCTCCCTTAATTCTTTTAATTGTAACCGTTTATAATTTGTCTTTTACGGGCATTAGTTTTGTCTACGTTAGGTGTGGCCAAACATGTAGGTCACTGCATTCACTGAAAATAAAGCACCAACAGTGCAACAATCTAAATATTACTGCTCTATCTTCTTTCTGTTCTTTCTTCTCTCTCTCTCTCTCTCTCTCTCTCTCTGTATCTCTCAGTTTCTCTCTCTCTCTCTCTCTTTCTCTCTCTCTCTCTATCAAGAATATGCTATATAAAGAGATATATACAATAAGTGCATCCAATTATTAAAAAAAACAAAACTAGACCATGGGGAAAAAAAACTAAGTAATTAGTTGGCTTATTCCATTCCTCTACAAATCTAGTTTTTTTTTTAGATCTTTACACAGAAGAAAGGGAAATAACCGTGTTCAGAATTGTCATAGGCGGTCTCCAGGGCAATAGAAAGTTTTAATTAAAATTATAAATATCACAAGGGAAGCGAAAATTGAAAATAATTCTACAAGGAAACACGAAAAAAAAAAGAATCCAAATAAAATATTTCCGGTATTTGTCCGGCCTGAATCTGGATGCAAAGTTACTATTTCGTTATTTCGTTGCATTGTCGTAAAAACGATGTGTTTCGCAATTTCTTCACTGCTAAATTGGTGTACACCATGTATAACATTAGGAGATATTAATATAATGAGTCAAATATTTATAAACAATGCATAATGTGAATTGAATTTATGAGAAAAGCCAGGGATCGTAAGGTACAATACAACGATTGTCCATGTCGCTTTTCCCACAATGACAGTTGTGCTCTGTCTCCAGCGATATATGGGGTACCCTTGTGAGTCTCAGGGTTGAATTCGTTTGGGAAATTTCTGATGCACTTGGCGTGTTTCATGCGAGGACCATGTACCATGCATTTAGTGACGATTTGGAAAAGTCGAGGGTGTATTTCGGGATTTGGACGCTCATCTTTGGTCCTTATTTTGCACTGTGAATCAAGCAGTGGCCATGGTTACAAAACAAGAGTCAAAATCAAAATAAAGCTACAGAAAAAAAATATGCACCTATTTTAATGACACCAGATATTGACGTGTGTAAAAAATACACACATAAATGTAGTCAAATATAGAATGTATAAAGAGAAAGATTACGTGCTCTCTGGCGCCGCGAAAGTTACGTGGGGTAACTCTAGTTCTACTTGGAAAAATAAAAGAGTTATCTTTCCATGACCTTTGGGACCGACCCAAGGCGTAACATATGCCCCCCCCTTTTTTTTTTCGCTCTGGCACCGCGAAGGTTACGTGGGGTAACTCTAATCCGACTTGCAGAAAAAAAGGAGTTATCTTTCCATGACTTTTCATCGTGATGTCAGCGTATGGTTGGGACATGAAGAGAAATATATATATATATAGAGAGAGAGAAAGATAGACGGGTTTCTTTTAAATCTTTTTCTTCATATTTTATAATGTTTTTCATTAGCTTCCATTATATGGCCAGCACGTTTCGTCATATTTTTTCTTCTTTTTCTTTCTTGCTGAATTTCATTGCTTTAAGACAGCAAAATGGTTTTTTATTTTTAAAAAAATGAACGTGTAAACAACGACAAGATTTCTGTGATTGGCTTTCAATGTGTAAAAAAAAAAAAGCCAAATACTGAACGAAGAGATTTTAGTCTACTTCTCCATCGTGGCATCTTGTCATACATATAAATATTTATATAATGTTTGACAATGATTAATTCTAAGACTGTTATAATGATGTCACTCAAAACATGTTTCTCTAGATATTTTAAAGTATCGTCTAGAGGTCAAGAGGTCAGGTTTGATCTAGAGTAACTTGCCGTGTACCATTGCGCAAAAAAAAAAAAAATTCATGGAATGTTTTGGTGAGACCAATTATAAAGTATCGATAAGCTGCCGGACCCCCCACAGGAGCTGATCGATACCACTATCATCGATATGTTGGTTGTACGGAAGCCAAGGTCTCATTAAAACCTGCTTCCAGGGATTGCGTTCAAGAGCGTCTCGTGAAACTCTTTGAATGTTCTGAGTTCAGAACTACATCTAGATTCTAGAACACTCCATTACTAGAACACTCTTGGATACAGAACATTCCTAGAACATTCTTGGATACAGAACATTCCTAGAACATTCTTGGATACAGAACATTCCTAGAACATTCTTGGATACAGAACATTCCTAGAACATTCTTGGATACAGAACATTCCTAGAACATTCTTGGATACAGAACATTCCTAGAACATTCTTGGATACAGAACATTCCTAGAACATTCTTGGATACAGAACATTCCTAGAACATTCTTGGATACAGAACATTCCTAGAACACTCTTGGATACAGAACATTCCTAGAACACTCTTGGATACAGAACATTCCTAGAACATTCTTGGATACAGAACATTCCTAGAACACTCTTGGATACAGAACATTCCTAGAACATTGTAACATGAAATGTGGATAATAAAATATCGGCAGTGAACAAAAATGTGTATGACATATTGTCTGTCTAAAAACACTCTTTTTTTTTTTTTCGCGCTCTCTCTTTCTCTCTTCTCTATTATTTCTTTCTCTTTTTCTCTCTTCTCGCTATTATTTCTCTCTCTGTCACGCACTTCTCTCTCGCTCTTTCTCTCTCTTCTCTATATTTTTTCTCTCTCTTCTCTCTTTGCTCTGTTCTCTCTATTTTCTATCTTTCTATTCTTTTCCCATCTCTCTTCTCTCTTTTCGCTCAGCAGTATCTCTCTCTCTCTCTCTCTCTCTCTCTCTCTCTCTCTCTCTCACACACACACACACTTTTATCTTTATTTGTCTTCCTCTCTTTCTTCATCCTTTCTTTTTTTTATCCATTCCATCAGCTTTCTCTTTCTCTCTTGATTCCTTTTTTCTTTTCTGTGTATTTGCATTGCTCTCTCCATTTTTTCTTTCTCTCTTTTCTCTCTCTCTCTCTCTCCTTTTCTTTTAAAAACAATTCCCCTCTCTCCCTGCTAACATCTACAATGACCAACTCTCTTCTTGCGTTTGATGTAAGACTCTGGTCTACTAATTCCCTAATCCGATTTGTCAGCTCCAATGAACGACATCAAACTTCAAACACAACATTTTATGAAACGTAAACAGAAATTGTTCACAGTTTTTGTTTAGAGACTTTCTTTAAGAACAAAACGCGTTACGCGCTCTTGACAAGATGGCTGCTCCCTGTTTACAGTTATCATAGATGAGTTAAATTTTCGTTTTGTTGTATATAAACCAAATAAAATTCCTTTAAAAAGCTATTCAACTAATAAACTAATATCTTTAAATTATAGATTTAACTTAATTTAGCATTATTTCCACTAATTAATTCAAATTAACAACTCTTAGTTTAGGTATTTTTATATTCTTAGATTTTAGATCTAGTCAGTCTTAGACTTAGACTTTAATTAAGGCCTTAGATCTACTAATCATCTACAAATACTACTAATTATAAACTAATAGTAATACTCTATATAGTTAGTTAAAGTTAGTTAAACACATAAATATATTGATCTACAATTAGATCTAGATCTTGAATTAGATCTAGATCTAGTCTAGGTCTATATTTTGAATAAACCATTTGATTGTCATTGTAAATTAGCTATCACTTTAGACTTAGCTTAGGCCATCTTAGGCATTTTTAACCTTAAACTATTTTAGACTAGACCTTTTAAAACTAAAATCAACAACAGTCATCATGAAATTGCTCTGGCTATCTATCCTAATAATTAATAAATACACACTAGCTGAACACAGAACTAGATCTACCTCAGTCAACACTAAACTTAAAAATGAAACAACAGTCATAATCAATCATCACACTTTAGATCAATGCAACTTCAAAAATAACCTAACATACACATCAATAACATTAAAGAAGATTACCCATCACAAATGGAAGTTCTCAATCAGACACAGTAGAAATAAATACCTTTCACTGTTAATATTAATAGCAGGAGATGTAGAGTCAAATCCAGGGCCTATATCTAAAGATAGATGCAACATCTGCAAAAAAGTATGCACCATGAAACAGAAAGCCATTCAATGTGACACCTGCGATGAATGGTACCATGCATCATGTCTCCATATGAATACACCTGTGTATTATGCCTTAGGCAACAAAGATGCATCATGGCACTGTGTACCGTGTGGGTTACCTCAGTTTACATCAGGACTGTTTGATTCCTTTGATGCGGACACTTCTAACCCATACAACATCTTAAACACCATCCCAAAACCAACTCACCAACCACTAGCCAGATCCACTCCTGTTAAACCTAAATCTACTAAAATTAATACAACAGCCTCACTAAACAAACCTCCTAAAGAAGTAATACCAAAATACCTTAAAACCTTAGTAATAAATTTTCAAAGTATTAGGAACAAAACAGCAGACTTAGAAATTTTATTAGAATGTGAGAAACCAGACATAATTGCAGGAACAGAAACTTGGCTACATCCTGAAATTTATAATGCAGAAATTTTCAATAGTAATTATGAAATTTTTAGAAAAGATAGGGCTGATAATCATGGAGGAGTTCTTTTAGCAATAAAAAACACTCTTATAGCTGAAGAAATTACCTTACCTAACTCAAAAAACATAGAATCTACATTTTGTAAAATTAATACCACCTCAACATCCCTTATAATAGGCAGCATTTACAGACCACCAAATTCTAGTTTAGAATACATGCAGGAACTATGTAATCAGATTACTACACTTAAAGAGACAAATAAAAATGCAGTTTTTTGGATTATGGGTGACTTCAACCTACCTGATATAAATTGGAAAACACTAACCATAGATAAACACCAAAACCTTAAGGACATAAATGAGCTTTTCATAGAAACTTTACACAACCTAAGTTTAGATCAAATCATTAAAAAGCCAACTAGATTAAACAACACATTAGATCTCTTCTTAACCAACAGACCTGGATTAGTAGTTGATTATGATATTATCCCTGGTCTATCAGACCATGAGATCATAAAAATACACAGTCAGATAAAAGCAGTAGCCAATACAAAAACCAAAAGAAAAATCTTACTCTGGAATAAATGTAACCTAACACAACTACACCAAGCTGCATTAAACTTTCAACAAACATTCTTATTAGAAAAAGACATTAACCAACCAGTCGATGACCTCTGGAATTTCATTAAAAACCATCTTAAAAGCATTATAGAAAATCATATACCAACTAAATACACATCAAACAAAATAAATAAATGCTGGTTTAATAATAGACTAAAGAAGCTTTGTAAACAGAAGGAAAACCTATATAGAAAATTTAAAGAAACCAAGGCAGAAAGAGTTTACAAAAAGTATATAAAAATTAAACACCTAACCCAAAAAGTAAGCAGACAGCTGCAGAGTGAATACATAAACAATGTAATATCTAAAGATAACAACAAAAACCTATGGTCATACATTAAGTCTAAGAAAATGGAAACAACAGGCATAGCGCCATTAAAAGATGAACATAACATAATACATAATGATAATGAAACTAAAGCAAACATCCTAAACAAATACTTTGCATCAGCATTCTCAGCCCCAGGAGACAAAGACATATTTCTTAATTTGAACCAAGTAGACAACATAGAAGATTTAGTAGTACAAGAAAATGGAATTAAAAAACTATTAGCCAACACCAAACCAAATAAAGCGTCTGGACCTGATGGTATTCCAGCTAGATTACTCAAAGAACTAAGCAATGAGCTAGCCCCAGTGTTCAAAATACTCTTTCAGGCATCGCTTAACCAGGGCAGAGTACCAAAGGACTGGAAAGAAGCTAATGTCACCCCCCTATTTAAAAAAGGAGAAAAATCTGATCCAGGAAACTACAGACCAGTATCACTTACCAGCATCACATGTAAAATACTAGAACACATAATATGTAGCAACATCATGAACCACTTAGACAAACATAATGTCCTCACCCCATACCAACATGGCTTTAGGAAATATAGATCATGTGAAACACAACTAATAGGACTAATTGATGATTTCTCAAAAGGTTTAGATAATAGTGAACAAATAGATGCTATCTTACTAGATTTTTCCAAGGCTTTTGACAAAGTTCACCACCATAGTTTGCTTAAAAAATTAAAATATTTCGGCATTAACGGTCCACTGTATCAGTGGATTAAAGATTTTCTGATAGGGAGAGAACAAACTGTAATAATAAATGGCTCTAAATCAACACCAATAACAGTAAACTCAGGTGTACCTCAAGGAACAGTCTTGGGTCCACTACTATTTTTAATTTACATAAATGATTTACCAAATTGCATTAGTTCAGGAACAAAAGTCAGATTATTTGCAGACGATTGCATAATATATAGAACAATAAAAACAAAACAAGACACAGATATTTTACAAAGAGAATTAGATGAATTACAGAAATGGGAATCAAATTGGAGCATGTCTTTCCACCCAGAAAAATGTCAGTTGTTAAGAGTAACAAAAAAAAATAAACAAATTAATTCCACTTATCTTATTCATGGCAAACCAGTAACACGGACTAAAAACTCAAAATACCTAGGTGTTATAATAAATGAAAAACTGTCATGGAATCCACATATTGATGAAACTATAAAAAAATCCAACAAAGCATTAGGGTTTATTAAAAGAAATTTCTATAAATCAAATAAGAACATAAAACTAAAATGTTATTTAACCTTGGTTAGACCAATAATAGAATATGCATCCACCGTGTGGGACCCCTCAACTCAAGAAAACATTAAGAAACTGGAACAAACACAAAATAGAGCAGTGAGATTCATAACAAACGAATATTCACATTTGACTAGGGTAACACCATTAGTAAAATCACTAAATTTAGAAAGCCTTCAGGACAGAAGACTCAAAAGTAAAGTAGCAATTATACATAAAACACTGAACCATAATCTTCAAATACAAAAACAAAATTTAATAAAATACTCTGAAAGACACAAAAATAAAGGCACATTCCTCGTCCCATATGCTAGGACAAATTTGTACAAATACTCCTTCTTCCCTAGTGCTATTAGAGCATGGAATGGGTTGCCTGAGCTAGCCAGAAAAACCAGTGACTTGGCAGAATTTAAGTCATTGGTTAATATGCATGACTAAATGCATGACGCGTAGGACGTAATCATCTTCTTTTTTGAAGTAACGTCTGTATTATATAAGATAAGATAAGATAAACACATTGGAAGATTTTTTTAAAAAAACTTCCCTAACAAACAACGAATCAAATTTGTTGTTTTGTTGACGCGTTGTATAAGAATGATTATATTTAACCCTTAAAACGCGTGTGGTAGTTTAGCCTCTAAACATCAGAATAGTAATTCCATTTTGTAAGCACTCATTTTAACGCAGCTCAGCACTTTAAGGGTTAAACATGTCTGAGACGAGAAAATCTGTCTTTAAATAACGTGAGTTTTATTTACATTTTCGAATTGAGCTCCAGTAATGTTTACTAGGTGTGTGTATTATGTCATAATAAAAATACATATTTGAGCTGTGGTTAAAATTGATAGTGTAAAATTTAATAGGTGAAAAGCTCCGATTAATCAACAAGTTTATTTGTGATAGTTGTGTGGTAGATGTGTATTAATTGATAGTTGTGTGATAGCTGTTTAATAGTTGATCGTGTGGGAGTTGTGTGATACTTGATAGTTTTGCTATTGTTGTGTTGTTGTTGATAGTTGTGTGATAGCTGTGTTTTTATTGGTGTATGTCGATAATTGTGTGATAGTTGTTTGATAGCTGTATGATTGCTGTACAATAGTTAATAGTTGTGTGATAATTGTTTGATAGTTGTGTGATTGTTGTATGGTAGTTGTGTGCGATAGATGATAGTTGTGTGATAGTTATATTTGTATGGTTGTTGCGTAATAGTTGATAATTATATTTGTATGGTTGTTGTGTAATAATTGATAATTGTGTGTTTGTTGTGTGATAACTGTATGATAGTTAATAGTTGTGCGATAATTGTTTGATAGTTGTGTGATAGTTGTATGATAGTTGATAATTTTGTAATTGTTCTGTGATAGTTATGTAATTTCTTGATACATGTGTTTGGTTACTTTAAATCCTTGTCAGCGTACAGCAAAAATGATTTCCTTGGTCCAAAAATTGACCTAAATCTTTTCCCGCCACGTCAGTACTTTCACTAATATCTCATGCAGGGCGACAGACGTCGACGGGGAAGGTTCGAATCCAGGAATATTGCGATACCAAGTCGGTAGCACCTAACACACGACACTGCTACCATGAATGTCCAGTGGTTTAAACCCTAACTCGAGACATTTAATGTCAACATGTCAAGCTTTAAATTTGAAACCGTTTTGTGTGGAGAGTTGTGTACTCTAGTGAGTGTTTGTTTATGAACAAAGTTGGGAAACAAAAAAGGGGGAGGGGGGATAGTGTGACATGCACGGTGAAAGGTGAAATGCCACTCCAACTGTCATCAGGCAATAATCAATAGTGAGATACCAAGGGACACCATCACGTGAGAGAGAACAAAATAAAAAGCTAAGGGCAACTCGGAGTTGTCAGTCCTTGATAGCTCGACTGCACTACCCGTAAACGTTTAGGTCCATACAATAAGAGGGGAAGAGGAGAGAGAGAGAGAGAGTGAGTAAGAGGAAATATAAAGAGGAAGAGTGAACAAGGAAGACTAAAAGCAAATGTACATCGAATGACACAGCCTCATTGGCGGCCCTAAAGGGTCCGTGGTTTTGGTAGGCAGACCAAAAAGGCATAACGTTATACGAGATTGGGGGGGGGGGGGGGGGAGGGAGAAACGGTTGAGATCCAGGAAAGAATACAATCTAGCCCATGGTGTCAGGCACCGCCGCCTGTGGTGGAGGCCCAACAGGCCGGAGCCATTGATGATCGATAATAGCGCAGCGCATATCGGAACGCTGCCCCCTAAGGTGCATATTATTTCCGGTTCCGGCCAAACTTTCGTTCCCATTGTCATCTGCAGGAAGTGACGTCTATGTGGCTCGAGTATCCCCCAGCTTCAAGACCTGAGGGTGGCGTGTGGACTACAGTCAGCGCAACTGCCTAGGGCCTTTGATAAGTGGGGGCCTGGCCTAAAAAAAATGTGATTAAAAAAAAAAAAACTGGGATCAAATCTCAAACCTAGTAAAGATCTATTGCTCTATGTCTGCTAGATTAGCTTAAAGTGTATCATGACTCAAGGTTAAAAAAAAAAGTTTATTAACAAAGGTTTAAATTTACATGTTAGACCAGCAATATAAGAAGATCTTTTAGTGAAAATGTGTAGACGTATTCCGAGTCTGGTGCACCAAAAAAACAAACGAAAAGCGGATAGATTTAAAAGAAAGTGGTCAAGAAATCGGGTAAGGCGCCAAGAAACAGATATGATCACGACCACGGAAGATGCAGGTTCAAGCGATGCAGACGACAATCAGTGCAGACGACAATCAGTATATCGGCAACAATTGGGGAGATCTAGTCTTATGGTCATCTTCAATTAGCAATTAAGGACTTGCCGAAAACATATTGATTGATTTTGATTTAGATACATATGCCTGATTTTTTCGTTGTTTATTTTTCATTTTCATTTGGGGGGACATCAAACTCACTTGTCCTAGGGCCTCCAAGTACCTAAGGCCGGCCCTGCTACAGTGTTAGTCAACGTGTATTGAAGCTTCTGAAAGATGTAGACATTCCGTTCTGATGCCAATCGGATCTCAAGATTCTGAGACAAGTCTCTACAAACTTAGCACAAAGAACTTGAGGGATAGAACCGACTATAATAGCGCTTTAAGTCTCTACAAACTTGGCACAAAGAACGTGATGGTGAGAACTGACTATAATAGCGCTTTAAGTTTCTACAAACTTAGCACAAAGAACGTGAGGCTGAGAACTGTCTATAATAGCGCTTTAAGTTTCTAGAAAATGGACGTAATACTCACTTCAATTTCAGCTCCAACGTTCGTGCAAACAGTGTTACAGAAGATACAGTGGCGTAGCTAGAGTTAGGGGGCCCCGGGGGCTTGACCTCTTTAGGGGCTCCTGCATTTTGACATTCAACGTCATGACATGAGATAATGGCGTAATATTTAATGTAAAAACAAATTTCGGACAATCATTTGGGGGTGGAACCTCAAATGAGGGCTCGTGGTGATTTTCAAATTTGAAGCCCCCCATCCTAGCTACGCCACTGAGAAGATATAACTTAGGTATGAAGACTATAAAGGAAAACATAAGACATATAATACAAAAGTGCTGTGGCAAGGAGAAGATAACTTTGTTACTGAGGTGATATTCAAATTTATTAAACAGTCTAATTTTAGAACATAATTGTTTTTGCTTTGTCTTCTGACCTCGAGTAATAAACATCACAATTGGTTGACTTTTAACAGTTAATTAATCCAATGCTGTTGTTTTTTTTTCCATTAAGGTTTAGTTAGTTAGTCTGTAAATAACAATTCAATTATGAAGTTAATAGAGTTAACCTCCGGCTGCACCTGTTAATTCGTTCCCATGCTATACATTGCTGTGTTATGTTTTTTTTGTTGTATGTTTTTTGGCCTTGAATCCCTTTCTTTTTATTAGTGTCTTATATGAATAACATTAGGGCCCACAAGTAGGCCTAGTATGAAATCATTAGACACACTTATTATTGTAGGCTGTGTTATGGGCTAATCTAGTCTGACTTCGACTATGTATCATTTATTACTCAACATTAGCCACAGAACATTACAAAATAGATATAGTTGATAACAACATTCAGTTCTATTAAATGAGACTTTATTAACCACTGGGAAATCCGTCCGGTCTTCCTAAAACGTCGCTATATCTAATTACTATTCAACTACTATTCAAAACACAGCCTACTTCTAACGTAACGCCATGTTGGTCTCTTGTTCGCCGAAGTCTACTACGTCATTCGTCTGTCTGACTACGTCACTACTTTTACCGTCGCTAAAACTATACACAATATATTTGTCTAACAAAACCAACCTACTCTCTAAACTAAACAAAACTAGCCTACTCTCTAAACTAAACAAAACTAACCTACTCTCTAAACTAAACAAAACTAACCTACTCTCTAAACTAGTATATTACAGTTGTTATCGTTTCTTTCAGAACCATAGCTCAATATTTCTTTCCTTATCTGCTCCAAGTGAAAGATGGGCTCAGTACAAACACGGATTTGGATGAGTAGAACTTAGAAGCGGATCAAACTATTGTGCTGCTATCAAAGATTTTGGACATTTTCATTGTATGCGTTCACCAATGTGTGCGTGGAATCCAATCGCCGCTTCTTTGATTGCCGCCATCAGTCAGAACCGCGGGACATTGCCAAACTCATTACATTAAATTGTATTGGATCGTCCAGACCAGTTCGATACGTCTGGAGTCAACAGAGCAAACTGACATTCATTTAAAGCACAGCTATCAGATCGGAGGGCGATTTGTTAAAAGAATACATCAAAGACTTTTCCATCTAATGAAGTTAGGAAGATTTAAAATTGATAAACAAAAATTAAACTTTTTTATACAGCAACATTTAGTTTTCTAATTAAACTTGCCATCCCCTGCTGGTATGGTAATACTTCACTGGCACAAAGACATAGACTAAATAGACTAATTTAAAAAAGCATCTCATATCACTAGAGCAGCTACCATCTGTTGAAGAACATTTTTCATGAAAGATGCCTTTCCAAAACATATAAAATCCTGAAATAAAATGTGCACCCAATAAAGCTACATCAGATCTGGACGAAGCGGTCATCTCCTATTTATTGACGCTGAACTAGAAACATTTAGAAACTGTTTCTTGACATTGTCAGTCAGGGTGTTTCAACGTCATTCGTGGATACAAAGAAGTACATAAAAGCCAAGTCATCAAGTGCTGGTTGTTTGTGTGGGAGTGAGGTGTGAGTGAGTGTATGTTGTTTGTTTGCATCTATATCATTTCCTTAATAGAGGTTATGTTGAGGTCAACAAATGTAGCCGATGTGAGTGTCGACTTCTTGTGATCAATCTTAACTAATGGACTTAACAGTTCTAAAACAGTTATCCCCTGTGTATATTAAATTCTCACAGTGTTAAAATAATACAAGCACTAAATAAAATTATTTTTTAGATATTAAAACACTGTACCCATAGACTTATGTCTATTTTATCAGTACTGGAAATCGGAAACAAATCCTTATCCGTGATTGATCGATTCACAGACCTATGTATAAAGATTTTTTTATGTACGTAACTCTTTTTCAAGCTGTAAGGGAAGTCGCCCCAATCAATCTTTTCTGTCTTAGAAAAGTAATGATCTTTAGTTTTCAAAGTTTAGAAATAATGCAAAATCATTTCTCGGATTTTCTTTAGAGTGGATATTAATCACAGAACTATATATTCACGCAAACATATGTTAGTTTCCATTGAGATAATGTTTCAAAAATTCTAGATCGAAATAATTCATGTCAGTTGATTTTAATCATATTATGTACATTTAAATAGATTGATTACCTAGATCTTTCTAGATTATGTATCTGAAAGTTGCAATATAATAATTATGAGACGAGAGTAATCTTAGTTTTTGATGTTCAATTACTAGCTCTAGATCTAAAATTAAATTATATACTACATAAGTTAGGATTGAAAAAAAATATTTTTTTCTTATAACTACTTTTTAAAAAGTCGCCTTGTTTCAACTTTTAAAAACATTTTCACATTTTATTTAGTGTTAAAGGATCTTCATGTCCAGTCTAGATATAATATATTTAAGTCTATGACTGTACCATTGAATTACTCTTTATGTTTTTTTCTTTTCTTTTTTTCCCACAGGTCATTTTTGATATGCGGAACAAAATGAATTGAAAAGATGTGAACGTCAAGCGAGACAACTCTTGTAGTTTTCTTAGAATAAAAGAATGTTCTAGTTGTATCCCTTTCATCGATATGTTTAGATTTTTGCTACAATTGTCAAGGACTACTGAGCTTGACCTTCGAAAAAAAATTAAAATGATACAAATGGAATTGACATCATTGTCTAAAAGAAAGCGGCACCGATATTTCTTAAATATCATCTGATTACTTCTGATGGATACACATGGTGATTAAAAATATTCTTTCCGTATCACCCTTCCACCATCTTCACAGGGAGGCCCAGTTCACCATGGCCTTTGACCTCAACTCGACCCTGGCCTTCAGCCGCTTCAAAAACGCGAGTCTGTCGGAAGACCCGGAGGAGATCCTGCCTGATTCGGTCAAGTACGTCAGAGGGGCTTGTCTCGTTGTCATCAGCGTGCTCGGTGCGAGCTTCAACACCTTTATGATCATTGCGATCGTCCCGAACAGGCGACTGAGGACAGTACGAAATATCCTATTGGTGCATCTTGGGGGTGTCGGCTTATTGTCCTCTGTCTTTACCACATTGTATCCTGCCATTAGCATGTTTCATGTAAGTGCTTTATTTAGCATAGTTAAATGGGGGCCATGGGATGTTAGGGACTTCAATTTTCTTCTCTACGTTCTAGTTCTGCTATCAGACAGTGTTTGCCTTTAGCTGTGGTGAGTTAAAAGGACAAAAAAGTGGATTGTCACATCTTGATATGAGGTAAAGAGAGACGGGGTATTGTTTCTGTCTCTCTTCATTAAAAGCCAGCGGTTCTCAACCTTTTTAGCTCCGCGACCCCCTAATTCAATTTTCCACTAGGCGGCGACCCCCAACTATATCTTTTTTTTCGTTCATTGGCTTAGGTAAATGTGATTTAGATAATGTTAAATTTTATACATGACGTGATTAGATCATCTCCATAGAAATGTTTCATCCCGCAATGGCGTTACGACGCATTTGATGGACAGTAATTTTAGTTGTTGAAAAAGTATTCTGCAACAACGAAGATGTGGTCGGCAACAAATATTTTCGAATAACAATTTAAAAGTAACTACGGCAATTGAAATATAAATGTATAGCTTATTGGCTAGTGTTTCGACTATAAATCAATTATCCGTTCAATGATGATACATTCACTTAAAGTGTTATTCGTATCCCCTTGCTGTGTTCTTAGATCTGTAGTTGTTATTTCCACTATTTCATTGATATTTGACGATCGTTTTATAATTTGTGTAATAATAATGTAATCTGAATAATTTTCTAATCCTACATCAATTGAAATATAAATGTATATCGACTATAGAAAAAATAGGCTTGTTACAAAACCTTAGAGACACACACAATATATATATATAACAAACCTCCGATGAATAATTGCCCCCACAACAAATATTAATTTTCCGATTGCCTTAAGTGACCCCTCGCAAATCGTCATTCGACCCCCAAATGGGTCGCGATCCACAGGTTGAGAACCCCTGATTTAAGCTAATGTAGGCCCGTATTTTAATTACAAAGCTTAAATCAACTCTCTCTCTCTCCCTCTCTCTTTGTCTCTCTGTCTCTCTCTCTCTGTCTGTCTCTCTCTCTCTGTCTGTCTCTCTCTCTCTGTCTGTCTCCCTGTCTCTGTCTCTCTCTCTGTCTGTCTCTCTCTCTCTGTCTCTCTATCTCTCTCTGTCTCTCTCTCTGTCTCTCTCTCCCTCTCTCTGTCTCTCTCTCCCTCTCTCTGTCTCTCTCTCCCTCTCTCTGTCTCTCTCTCTCTCGTTATTTCTCTCGCTTCTCATTCTTGGACTGAAACTTTGCACAATTATTCATTTTCAATAAAAACCAGGGCCGGTCTTAGGCCACTGCAACCTATGCGGCCGCAGTGGGCCCGCACTTTAATAAGCCTCGCGCTAACTCTAGTTGTAAATTATTAAATTAAACCATTTTAACTTATAGACAGGGTTCCCGCGGCCTGGAGCTCCTGGAAATCTCCTGAAAATGTAAAGTATACAAAAAAAAGTCATGAAAATATCCCGAAATTATTAAAATATCCTCAAAAACTCATACGAATGTCCTGAAAAATAGACAAAATTGTCATGCAAAGAATTTATTTTCTAACAAAAAATCTTAGTTTTCATTTTTTTATCCTTATCCATAACCAGACTGGGCTCCGCGAAATCCGTTTCGCATAGGGCCCCGCAATCTGTAGGGCCGGTCCTGATAACAACACATGGATCAATAGAAAAATGACCAATTTGTGTTTTATATAGAGACCGTACTGCTAAGGGGAGATAAGCCTTGTGTAGAGAATAAGGTCGTTAGCTAAAAAAAATTGAAACTAAATATAAAACGTTCTATTTTTATAAGTACTTGTCTAGCTTATTGGCTAGTGTGTCGACTATAAATCTTGAAGGCTGGAAACTTCGAGTTCGATTTCAGACTCCACAAGTTTGTTTTTTTAATTGCTTAAAAACACAACACTTTTCTCAGATAATCCCTTTCTTCCTCCCCCCCCCCCCCCCCCCCCATGGGTTCACAAAAGTGATTGAAGTATTTTTTTTAATATGTTACTTGTTTTATTTAAGGACTAAACCAATTTTGACTATAGGACAGAAACGTGTTGGGTTCGTTTTGTTATTAAGTATTCTCCCTGCACCTGTAATATCCTAACAAATTGTTTTATTGTGTTTCATCTTCTTCAGGGTGAGTGGGTCGGAGGCACGCCTATGTGCCAGGCCTACGCCTACATCACAAGTGTCTTCACCAGTGTCTCTGTCTGGACGATAGCCGCCCTCAGCTGGGACAAGTACCAAACGATCGCCTCTCCACTGCATCACTCTCTCACGGCCACTCTCCAGAAGATGCTGCCCTGCTTCGCTGTGTTCTGGGGCTGCGGCCTTGTGCTGTCCTTGCCGCCCCTGTTCGGGGCGAACGAGTACGCTCTGCATAAGCCCATGGCGATCTGCGGGGTGAAGTTCTCCAGTACAGACGGCAGGTGGTACACTTGCGTCCTGCTGTGTCTCTCCTTCATCTTCCCGTTCTGCCTGATGATCTACTGCTACGCTCACATTTTCCGCATCGCACGCACGCAGAGCAGCCGCATCGCCGCCACCATGCTAAGGATGGTCAGCGTCATCCAGGCGCCCATAGCGCCCACAACGCAGAGCTCCCTCTCCCTTCGGGGGACCAAAGCCATGGGCACAATACTCCAGCTCATCGGATCCTTCGTCCTGACTTACCTCCCCTATTCAATCATTATCATCTACGAGGTCATCTTCGCCGTGAAGGCTAACACGTTTTTCGTTTCCATAGCGACCACCCTGTTTCAGGCCGCCCCCTTCATTCACGCCGCCATTTACGGTATACGTAACCAAATCTTGAGGACTTCGTTCTACAGGTACGCCCGCCGCAAGTTTCAGCATTGCTGCGCCAAAGACAAACGCCGCGGCAGCGTGAAATCGCTCAACAGAAAATCCCCATCGAATATGAAAATGCCCATGAGGTGTTTGGTTCGTGCCGATGGCAAGCAGTACGTCCTTCGACGAACGCTGTCCTACCAAGGCGACCCGCCAGCAGACGGCGCGGGAGAGCTGACATCGACCGGCTTTCCTCGGCCGCATTCTTTCAACGTGCTGAGAAAAGCCAACGGCTGCTCTCCTCAGCTTTCCAACGGGCTAGCATTACACAACGGGAATTCCCTAAAGGACGAGGGCAAGCAAGTCAAGGAAGTGTCGTTCTCGGAGAAAGATGAGGTCTCGTACATTCATCCCGACGGGATGTCACGGGTCGCCCGGGAAGAGGTGTCCTACTACAGCCGGGACATCATGAAAGAGATGAGTGCAATGGACTGGGAAGCGGACGAAGTGTCCAAGTACGACCGGGCTGACCACGACGACGGGGAGCCACACGCCAAGAAATCCTTCTCCTCCGCCAAAGAGAACGGCCCGGACAACCGAAAAGACGAAATGTCCAGACTGTATAAATTTAAAGATGATATCACCAAGCTGGCGCAGTCAAGGGTTAAGAAAAAGTTCACACCTGGCAAGGAAAAAATGAAAAAATCCAGATGTCGCTACGATCAAGAGGAGTCCTCCATCTTTCACGTCAACGAAGATTCCAACTACGACGTGGACTCAGATGACGGTGTGTCGTGCACTTGAAGTCACTTTCTTTGGCGTAGTAATCTGAAGATCTTATTGTCAGGAACAATAGTGTCAATGCAGTCTCTCCAAGGGGCTGTTATTCGTCTACTGATAATCCAGTTCCAGATTCGGCTCAATGACGCATTTTTCTGCTTTGCCACTTCTGATGCGCAAAGATATCCTACAACTTAAGAAGGAGCCGTGATTTGTTTGGCACTCTAAGCAACTCCTTAGAAGCGTTCCCAATTTAAAAAAAGGGCATGAAAATCGCTTCAATTAAATGCGTAAAGCATGCAACCTGTTTTAATTTCAACAAAAGGGTTATATGTAACCTACTAGAAACATGTCTTTGATTTACATGTGCATATGAAGTAAGCCTCAATACACACATATATTCATCCACACAAGTTTTGTGGAATCCAACAGGGTCGATAGCAACATTTAGTAGTGTGTTTGCTTTCGCGTGTGTGAGAGGGATTAAAGGAGAATGTACTATCGTACAGAGATACCAAATCACGCGTGACTCTCGAGATATCGAATTAGCTGAATGATCTCTTTCAATGATTCAGGATCAGTGATTATTTGATTTCTACTAGCATCGAATTTATGATGATACGTATTTATGACCACCACGAAATCTCATTATGAACTTTAAAAAAAAAACAATTCCAGCTCACCAAAGTTTGCTCACTAAGACTATAATATATTTTTTTTATTTTAAACATCAATATCCTAAACATATCTTGATGTATCATGCTGTTTATATTTTTACCTATGGGTGGTTTACTTTTGAGACCCGAGTGAACTCTTGAACTCTTCACTTCTGCTCATTTATTTATTATTACTTATTTTAATATATACATAAATTGTCTCCCCTTCCGCCTAAAAAAAAGGAAAAAAATAATAATTGGCGCATTGTCAGCAGTATTTTTGTAAGTTTTGCAGTGGGGAATGGAAGAATTGTTGATTTGCATTGTATATTTGTTTTGTTGTTGTGTAAACCCTTTACAAAAGATGAATGTAATTTTTATTGACATCAGTGGCTGAGCTGGTAGATAGCTTGGTTACTTTAGACTACTCTAGACTTACATGAGGGTTTAATGGGTTAATACACAAATCCTAAAATTTAAAAAACGGCCCTTTTTAAACCTAGCCCTGAAGAGACCAATTAAGGCAAAGGGGATAAGCCTAATCAAAATATTGCAGGCCCCTAATGGGCATGTTAAGCCATGCTTATAGGGTGCACGCCGGATATAAATTATTACATTCACACCGTCCTGTTCTCGCAGTGAGACACTAACAAACACTTCATTGAAGTATAAAGAAGACTTCTATGCTTTAAACAGCTTTTTTTTCTTAGTGCGGGCCGCACCGGGTGACACCGACCCTAGTGACGCTACTGATTTAAACTCTAACCTCTAAACCTCATGAAACGTACCGTTAATAAAAAGCAAGCTCAATCTGTTATAGGACTAGTCTCTTTTAATTGTGCGTTTGTTTTTCCTTAAACCTTAAACAACAGATCAAACATTGGAGTAGGCTTAAATAACGCCTGTATGTGCGTTTGCTTGTGTTGGCAGAGAAAGTTAGGCCTAAATTATTAACTGCCACAATAATTTGCTAACTAAATTCCGCTCAGCCTGTCCCCTGACATAAATGAATAATAAATAATTAAACAATAAATATTACAATACCTAGCTTAATTGTAGTTGTTATATATTGGGGGGGGGGGGGGGGATGGCAATAAGAATCCAAGAGTGGCCCAAAACCTAGAAGATGTTTTTTGTAATAATAATAATAATAATAACACTTTCACACACGCAATTTAAAAGAAGCAAAAGAACCGATTCTTTTCTAAAATTCATTCAAACAACAATTCAAACAGGAACTGGCTGCCTCAGCTCGTAGGGAAAACTAAAATTAGCACCATGTTACTCTTTCATACACCCATATTGACACAAATGACTGACTAATATGTTAAAGATACCGCATGTCACAATGAAAGTACATTTTTGTCTTTGTAGACTATTTTTTTTACTTTACGGAAACAACAATGCTTTAATTAGGACTGAGATATATCAAAATTTATTGATGCTGCTGGGGTGAACAACTATTGACTAGAATATAAGACATCCATATACGAAAACTTGCTAAAGTAAATTGTAGAGACGCACTTTAGGTGACTGCTAGTGAACGCATAATATGACCACATAATTTCAACACGAGACTGTAGATTTGACAGAGATAAAAGGAAAATTGATGCGAGGCTTTCTTAGGATTAATATCGTCTACTATAGCACTATAGCGACTGAGACTATGTCAATGCAATAGTATAGATCTATGTAACAACATGTTGACTATTATATATGCTATATTTATATGGAACAATACCTGTTGATATTATTTATGGTATATTTTGCTCTTATTGTTAATTTCCTTTATAATTTTAATATTATTTGTTTTTATTAAGTAATTGATTATTTTTCTTCAAGAAAAGCCAAGCAATAAAGAAATGTCTAACTTCTATAACTTACTCAAAGCCTACAAGAGTTTATCAGGGCCAAAGTTCTTAAGACACACAAATCTAAGAGACATTCTACTGCAATACTTTATTATATATAGTTATACCTTTTTTATTTTTCTAAAACACAATTTGCTTATAATTTTCTTACTGTCGTCTCAATTTAATAACAGGTCATTATTTATTTAGTAAGATAATTAGCCTTCATATTTTACAATGTGCTTTATCAGAGATACCAATGTAATGCAATACACTCTAGAACCAATGTATCCTGGCAATACACTCTAGAACCAATGCATCCTGGCAATACACTCTAGAACCAATGTATCCTGGCAATACACTCTAGAACCAATGCATCCTGGCAATACACTCTAGAACCAATGTATCCTGGCAATACACTCTAGAACCAATGCATCCTGGCAATACACTCTAGAACCAATGCATCCTGGCAATACACTCTAGAATCAATGCATCCTGGCAATACACTCTAGAATCAATGCATCCTGGCAATACACTCTAGAACCAATGTATCCTGGCAATACACTCTAGAACCAATGCATCCTGGCAATACACTCTAGAACCAATGCATCCTGGCAATACACTCTAGAATCAATGCATCCTGGCAATACACTCTAGAACCAATGTATGCAAAACATTCTAGAAGAAAGTAAAATTAGTGAAAAATATTGCATTGAAAGTGACTATTTCTATCAAATTTTTTTTTAATAATTACAATCCAATGTTTTTCCAATTTGTCTTTGACATAATTTATTGATTGTATTACTTTTTCCTTAAGAAATGATAGTAATGATTAATGAGCAACATAAAACTCTGTGACTGTGATACTTAAAGGGACTTATAGTGCAATCATTTAAATGTCTAGCTCTCAAAGAGCAAGTTACTCATTCATTGATATGCCACTTTGTGTATTGGTAAGAATGAGATGTGGTCAAAGTCTGCATTTCCTTTGACTGTGTACACATTTATTATTTCAGGATGTTTCCTTCCATTCGTTGAGTTGCATCATAGCAATAATAAGCACACCATGTCAAAAGTATAAAAAGAATATTAACATCACATCAAAATTTGTTACTTGCCCTGCACTTTTTTGGTTTTGTTTGATGACAGAATAGAGATTAAATTCCTTAATGAAAACTAAAAAAAAAAAAAAATTAAAATTCCTTAATGAAAACTAGCAGGCGCGGTAGCTGCACGGTAAAGGGACCGGGGGTTCGAATCCTGGGATTTTAAATTTCGGGATCTAGGGGCGCCTCTGAGCTAGTCCACCCAGCTCTAATGGGTACCTGACGTTAGTTGGGGAAAAGCAAAGGCGGTTGGTCGTTGTGTAGCCACATGACACCCTCGTTAACCACAAAAAACAGATGACCTTTACATCATCTGCCCTATAGACCACTAAGGTCTGAAAGGGGAACTTTACTTTTTTTTTTCTTTAATGAAATCTAGGGTATCAGTCTTCAAACCCTGATAGCAAATATTCTTTTATCAAAATTCTGTATTAACCTGGAACTAAGTGGACTATACTAAAGTGTAGAAGCAGCATGAAAACTTTTCCCCTGATAATTTTCTTTTAAGACTTACAAGCAGGGCCGTAGTTAAGGGAGGGCAGGCAGGGCTACTGTCCCAGGGCCTCCAAAAGAGAGGGGCTTCCATAAAAAAATTTTTTTAAAAATATTCAAATTTCAACCGGTCAGAAACTTTTAACATTTTTTTTTTAAATACAATTTTATATTTCACATTTTAGTGACAATACTTTTTATCTTACGGTTGGCATCAATGTCGTGGTTAAGAAGTTTCCGCATTTAGCTGCTTGTAATATATTAATGAAGCTAAGGATTTAGGACAGTTCGTCATTTCAGGGCCTACTGAAAAATATACATTTTTCAAACTACAACATGCATATTAAATATTTTTTTTTTAAAGAAAGAAAATTAGTTTCAATTGACAAATACTCTGTTTCTTTCTTCTAAAATATGTCATGCTTTGAGATATTAGCTTTATTATTAATAAGGGGATTTGGATCAATTCTTTCGCTCCTAATTGATGATGCCAACATTGATTTTACCCACATTAAACTAAATTGATTTTGGATTTATAAACTTTTAATTTGTGTTGTGTAAAAAGAGCATGCATTCTTCTACAATTCAATACCAAATAGAACATTTTCTGATAAAAATAAAAAAGTGATTGAAGTTCAATCAGAACAGGATAGAAGTGAAATACAAATGAGCAAAATGAATAATACTTTCGAAATGAGAAAATTAATTACGGAGAGAAAGAGTTAAAGGTTTTGAAAAGTGTAGGGGCAGCCTCCACAAACATTCTGCCCAGGGCCTCCACATACTTAGACTTAAACCCTGTTTACAGAATCTCCCTAGAAAGTGATTTGACTATGTCTCACTGGGCAAAGGTCAACATAATATCAATGAATTAAAACCAAGGAACAAAAACTATTGCTTAAGGGCCTCAAGAAATATTTATCACTGACATTTAATATCTGGACTTATAAGAGGCCCCAAATCTCAAATAGCTAAGGGCCTTTTCAAGTCTAAATTGGCACTGCTTGTAGAAAATGATATGATGTAAAAATCATGTTTGTGATTGATACCATAATAAATAGTGCTGAGAGGCTGACTATAGAGAATCTAAATGTCCAATTAGTGGTTCTGCTGATACTTACAACTTAAAAGTCTCTACATCACAAGTTAATTCATGATTATTTGTGAACATTGTAGGTGTTGATGATTATTTGTGAACATTGTAGGTGTTGTTCAGCGTTTTTTGTTTTTCCCTAACCATCAAAAGTGATGACCTATATCTGTACAGTATTTGTTCCAATGATACTAAGGGCCTGAACTTGTGATAACAAAAATCTAACATATTCATGATCATTAAGATAACTCAATCTGACCACAGATATAACGATGTGATACTGATCTTGATAACTCATAATTGTTTTACTTTGATGGCTGTGACTATTGATTTTTCATGAAGATATTTTATACAAATGATTTTAGTTTTCATTGGCCAAGCCTTGTTAATCAAAGTTCATTTCATATAAAGCAGTGTTACCAAACATTTTCCTCAATGGAACTTTTCACACATTCTGACTATATTACGGAATACTTTGCATATTTTTTTAGAGAGATTAATTCATGTGGTGGCCAACTAGTTAATTATTCCAGTAGTTTGTGTAACAACTATTCAGGCCTAGCGGATAACTAGAGTTCCACAGAACACAGTTTGGGAAACACTGAAATAAAGCATTCTTTGGAGCCATGTATTTTGAATTATGATCATAACTATGTTTTTAATTTTTATTTTGTTGTCTTTAACGAATGTCTAATTTGTTTTGAGCTCCATATGTCTCATGTATAGCATATATTCTATAACAATAGTGCTACATCCTAAGGTTTGTAATTGACTTTATAGTTATCAAATGTTCCAATGTTCAGTCACTATCTCCAGACAAATGCTTGTAACTGGTTCTTTCCCCCTCCCCCCCCCCTCAATTTTCAGTTCACATTATACTTGAAACCACTAATTGTACTGAATTAATGAAATGTTAATCAATTACTGGTGTACGGTTATGTGTACGAGATAGGCATGGTGGACGCAAGAACAAAAATTGAAAGCAAGTTAAAAAAGAAATGATTCTGGTTTCATGATTTCTAAAGTTCTAAAACATTTTAAGTTCTGGGGATGTTTTCTGTGATTCTAATGCATATTATTTATGTTGAATATTTGTAGAAAAATGACGAGGTTTTCTCAGTTGATTGAATGGATGCATGCATACTTGTTGACTGAATGTTTGCATAAATATTTGATAACATCTCTCTCCCCCTCAGGAGAGTTCTAAGAAAAACCTAAAAAAATAAATAAGCAAATCAGGAACTTACAAGTCACTGTCAGAGCCAGTAGATAAAGAAAGAAAGCAATATTGGATGAAGCTACACAGACACAGGTGTGACATGAATTCCAAGAAAGAAAATATTTAATGTCGTTTATCTGGCTCTACCCCCCCCCCCAACCCATTTTCCACTAAACTCTATAGAATAAATACTTTGAAGATAAAATCATCATTAAAAAACGTACTAACCTTCAGGAAGGGAAAAGGGGGTAAGGCAGGCACACACACACACATTTATATAAACATATAACACACATTTATATACAGAGAGAGAGAGAGAATAATGTTCCCCATCATGCTTCCCATGTCTGTTTCAATGTCTAACTTCTGGCCAGGTGTTTGCTGTTAATTCAATCCATATCCATGGCAGGTTTGTACAGTTGAACAAAAAAACATTTCTGTTGTGCATTTTTGTGATAAAAAAATTAATAATACCAGCAATATTACTTGTTTTTTGGTTGAGTTCTTTGTTTAATTTGTATATGAGTGTATGTTATTTGTATATGTGTGTCTGCCTACTGCTTAGTGTTGGTATCACCATGGAGAATGTTCTCCACATTGAACTGGTTTATAAGATATAAAGTCTTAACTTGTTTCTGGATCTGTATAGATTCCATCATCTTTATGGCATACAAACAAAAAGGAAAGGAGAACAGATGACAATCCAATTAAACAAAATACAAACTTGTCAGTCATAATCCATTAGCTAATTAGCTTTGACAAGTCCAGACTACCCATGGATGTCAGCCCTAAATTAGAGGGCTCCTAAATGTCAAGGTTCTAACAGAAACAAGTGCCAACTGATCCATCCAATAAACATTGTTACCATTTTACCAAGAGCTATATTTGAATTTTTAACCCAGACACACAAAAATAAATGGTCGGTGGAGATACTCAAAGCCCTATAAGGGAGACAAGCATGGGAGATGTGATAACCTCATAGAATGTTTAAGCTTTATAAATAGTCCTTATATACACACCTAGATCTTAACGAGAATGGGTTCCAAAAGTTGTTTTCTACACAGCTCACTCTACCTGACTGATGATAAGTTATTTCTCTCACACCAATGCTCAGATCAAGTTGAAACTTTGCACATTTATTCATTGGCATAAAGCAGACATGTATCAATAAAAAACATTAACCTATTAGTCAATTAATTACTGGTGATTAATTATTTTGTTTAATACTAGCAAGATAAATTAATCCTTTAGTATACAAAAATATGTTTAAATAGGAAGGGTTTCATCCACTAAATAAGCTTTGTTTTTTAAAAGTATTTCATATTTTTTGCTAGTTTTTTTTAGTTTCTTTGTAAATTAAATTTTTAATTTAACTGTATTTTATAAGAAATTACGTTTCATAAATTAAAAGAGATCACAATAAAGACAAACACAAAAATAATATTTCAATACCAGTAATCATTTTAATAAAATTCAACAAACATATAATAAAATCTATGTACATACTATTAAAGACTTTTGACTATATGCCCTTGCATAATTAAAAAGTCGTACAGTTTTCTGGTTTTGTTGACATCTATCTTGATGAGACTCCTTGCCTGAGCCAGTTTCAAGCAGCCATGTTTGGCATTTTCTGCAATCAAGATCTTTGAAAAGTCTAGGTAAGCCTGGGGCACTAAGCGGGCTTCAGAGCAAAGCTGAGAAGAATTAAATAAGTCTTATAAAAAATTAGACATCATGAATGCTTAATAGATAAGTACAATATTATAAACTTTAGCCTGAAGCACCTGCTAATCCCTAATCTATCTGCTAACTGAAGAACTGCATCTGCTCTTCCCAAATCAGTCTACACAGACTAAAGCTGCACCTGAAAGGTCAGTCCAATATCTCAGAACATGAAACTTTGGCTTTAACTAGGTAAAAGGAACTTTTTTATGGAGGCAGATGATGTAAAGCTTATCTGTTTTTTTTGGCTGATGGTTAATGAGGGTGTTGTGTGGTCAGCACAATGACCAACCACCTTTACTTCCATAATATATCTCAGTTATCAATTAAAAGTGGATGAACTCTGGAGCATCCTGAAGTTAAAAACTCTCAATATTCAACAGTTCAGAAGCCAAGTGCTTTACCACACAACCAGCATGTCTCCTGGCTTTTTCTAAGGCTGGTTATGTTTTATAACATTGAAAAAAGCATTGATTTGACTCCATAGAGTGACACAAGATCTTTTAACAACCTAAGACAGGCCAAAGACAAGACAAGTATCCTCATCAAATGAGACCAACCACAATAAATGGCTTGTATTAATTAAATTTTGTAAGATAATTGTAGAATAAAGAATTTTTAATAATAATAATAATCTTTATTTTTTCTAAGGAAATTTGTCTTATCTATCTGGTCTTTCTATATTCTGACCTGTTAAGAGATATTGTGTAGAGAATGTACTTAAAGATTATCTGGCAAAAGCATTAAAGAGTTAATCCAGGAATAGAAGACGTACTACTGCAATCTCTCTACCTTTTTTTGTAACTGTGGCATTTTACGTCTCGAGAGACGATCTTTTCCCTTTGCAACTTCTTGTGTGACTAAAGAGGCCAATCCTTGATACACAGCTGCGATCGCAGGTTGGGCATATATAATCACCAGGCGCCGTTGCATTTTCACCCTTCTTTCTGCTTCTGTTGTGTATGGCATCTGCAATCTTTGACCCTTCCTTTATGCTCTCTCTCCATGAGGATCTGTCCAGTGCCACCTCTTCCCAGTTGCCAGTGTCGATTTTGAAGAGCTTCATGTCGCGTTTGCATACATCCGTATAACGTAAAAGTGGGCGACCAGCGGCTCTCCTGCCTTCTATCAGATCGCCATACAGGATGTCCTGTGGAAGTCGACCTTCTGGCATTCTACGAACGTGGCCAAGCCAGCCAAGGCGTCTGCTGCTGATAACAGAGCGGATGTCCTGGCACCCTGCTCTTTGTAGCACTTCCTCATTGGTTATCTTATCTTGCCACCTTATTTTAAAGATCCGCCTTAGGCATCGGAGGTGGAAAACATTCAGCTTTTTTTCCTGCCATGAGTAGGTTGACCATGTTTCACTTCCGTACAGCAAGGTGCTCAACACACAGGTCCGGTAGACTAGGGCTTTAGTACTGTTAGTCAGCAATATGTTGTCCCAGACTCTTTTCTGCAGCCGTGACATGGTGGCCATTGCCTTGGCTATCCTGTTGTTTATGTCTTTATCCAGTAGAGTGTTGTTGGATATGATGGAGCCAAGGTAACAAAAGTGATCAACAATTTCTAGTGGTTGGCCATTAATGCTTACTTGAGGTGCAGTGTTTGTGTTTTGGACAAGTATCTTAGTCTTGCTTTGACTGATGTTTAAGCCGAACTTCTGGCAAGCAGCAGATAATTTGTCAACCAGGCACTGTAGCTGAATATCAGAATCAGCCACAATAGCTGCATCATCAGCATACAGGAGTTCCCTGACGAGTAGCTTCCTAACCTTGGTTTTTGCCCGCAGCCTTGAAACATTAAATAGTTTTCCAGAGGATCTTGTATGGAGAAACACACCTTCGTTTATGTCGTTGTACGCATAATGCAGTAGACAGGAGAAGAATATGCCAAACAGAGTAGGTGCGAGCACACATCCCTGCTTGACACCACTGCAAACCTCAAAAGGTGCTGATTGGGCTCCATTGAATTTGACAGTGCATTTAGTTTCCTCGTGAAAACACTCAATGAACTGCAGTAGTTTGGGAGGGCAACCTATTTTCCTCAGGAGTTTGAAAAGGCCACTTCTGCTGACCATGTCAAAAGCTTTAGTCAGATCAACAAAAACGATGTAAAGGGGTCTGTCTCTCTCTCTGAATTTCTCCTGCAGTAGTCGTAGAGAAGATATCATGTCTACAGTGGATCTACCACTCCTGAATCCACACTGAGACTCTGGGTAGACTCTAGAAGCTATCACTTGCAGCCTGGATAGTGCCACTCTAGCAAAGATCTTGCCCACTATACTGAGGAGAGAGATACCCCTGTAATTGTTGCAGTCACTCCGATCCCCTTTGTTCTTGTATATTGTGACTATAGTTGCGTCACGCATGTCCTGTGGGACATGACCTGTTTCCCAACAGCGGCAGAGGAGAATATAGAGTTCAGGGAGCAGGAGTGATTCGTTGACTTTCACTACTTCCACTGGGATACCATCACTCCCAGGAGATTTTCTATTTTTTATGCAGTTAATTGCTTTTTTAAGGTCACTGAGGTTCGGAAGATCATCTAGGCATTCCAGTACTGGAAGATCTGGTAGAGAAGCCAGGGCGACATCATCTACTGTGTTCTGTGTGGCATAGACTTCGAGGTAATGTTCTGTCCAACGTTCTAGCTGCTTGGTTTGATCTGTAATTTTTTCTCCTGATTTGGATAGAAGGGGGGCAGGCTTAGACACTGTTGGACCCAGGGCCGCTTTAATGCCATCAAATAGAGCTTTGCTATTTCCTGAGTGGAGACTGTCTTGGATTCTGTTGCAGGTATCCCTCCAAAAGTTGTTAGCACATTTTCTAGCCATTTGTTTCGCCTCTTTATTAGCACTTTTGAAGGCCTCCAAAGATCTTGTACTTGGCTTTGTCTTGAGAGCGAGTTGTGCAGATCGCTTTTTCTCGATGCAAGGTTCCATTTGTGCTAGATTCGCCTCAAACCAGTCTACATTTTTGTGTTTTTGAGGCCCAAAGGCGGTGATTGCCGAACTGTAGATTACATCTCTTAATTTCTCCCATCTGATAGAGATGTCTTCTTCATTACTTAACGAGGAGATTGAACTGTTCAGGAGCTCGCCAAAGAGTGCACACTTCTCTGGGTCACCTACATGGTTGACGTTAATTCGCCTAGTTCTGGGTTGAGTGGAAGTATAAGCCTTCTTGAGAAGTAGTTTGATTTTGCTTAGCACTAGTGAATGGTCTGAGTTGCAGTCCGCACTATGGTATGAACGGGTGTGGATGACACTTTTCAGATCCATCCTTCGGGTGATGCAGAGGTCAAGCTGGTGCCACCTTTTTGAGCGTGGGTGCTGCCAAGAGACTTTATGGCGTTCCTTGCCAGAGAAGAATGTATTTGTTACACACAGTTCATGAGAGCTACAAAACTCGAGTAGCCTTTGGCCATTGTCACTATATTTAGATTAACTACCAAATGCACTCTACAGATTTCCATGCCAAGAAGTATGTTCAAGGTGCAAATAGAGGTATTCTTGAATTTTTATTTCTATTTCTTTTATTTTCTAAGATTACAACCTGCATCCTTATACACCCCACATGTGCAATGTGTAACGTGCCCTAAACTACTGGTAGATAGTTGTAGCTCATCAGAGGTCTGTCCCTCGAGACGCAATCATACTCCAGGCATGTGAAATACAAGCTTAAGGTTGTATCTGTCGGATTTTGTTTTGAAAGAAAGTCATTGACATAGCTATCTTGTGATGGTGGAGAAAGATTAGCTGCAGCAGCAGAGCTGGGCCCTAAGACTGGCTAGATTGTGCATGTGCTGGTGCTCAGCCTTATTGTGTAGACAATTCATTCCTGGGACAATCAGCAGCACAGGTTTCTTGTAGTTCAAACTTTATAAGCAAAATAAAAAAATAAATTTTGTAAACCCTGCACTTTTGCTGTCATTCAATTGTAAAAAACCTGTATAACAGGCAGGTTTTATGGGTAAAAACACAGTAGTCTTCAAAAGTTTTCTTGTACAGAGTGTAGCCAAGATCAAACAAAGCATTTTTCTATTAATATCAGCTAATTAAATTTTCATGTCTCAACTAGACACTATTAAATGGTCCACTAATATATTTTGAGCAGTTTCACCAACCTCTTTCTCCAAGTCATTAAGTTTCTCATAGCCAGGCAAGTTTTCAATCTTTAGACGGGGAACAGGCTTCCTGTGAAGCGGTGGAAGCGTGTTGCCGAGAGCTACGGGTGCTCCATCTCGACTGGCTTGCTTTGACAACCATGTTTGGAAGTAAACTTCATCCTGGAGCAAAAGAAGAAAATGAATAACTAATTGTGACTAGATTTACTGTCAACAAGTTGTGGGCAACAGTTAACATATCAGACAGTAGATGAACATATACCATAAAACAATGATGTGCAAATACATGAACATACAGTTCAACATCTAAAAGACATACATTCACATGTGTATACAGTCATATGTCAATCTAAATAAGTAAATAAAGTATCCCTTTTGAGACCCAAAGGCACATGATATAATAGTCATCAGCCTTTATTGTTTATAATGCTGCTAACATAATAAAACAAAAATACACATTTATTCTAAAGCTGAGCTAGTTTGGTCATATTGTAAACCATACTCACTATCAAAAATCATTCTTCAAAGTACAGTGAAGGAAGCACAAAGAAAAGGTCATCCAAAGAAAAGCTGGCTGGATTATATAAAAGAATAAACCGGCTTCTCTCTTGTTATCCTGCTAAGAACAACTGCAGACAGGTTAAAGTGGAGGGATTAGCAAACTGTTACAGCACCCCTACACCGAAAGTCAAGAACGGATGAGATAAGAATGGGGTAAAACAGGGTTGTGCCTTAGCACTCACACTGCTCAGCCTCATGTTTTCCGCTAAGTTGACAGATGCAGTCAGGAATAGTGATGGAATAAATATTATTGAAATGCTGGGGGCATCTCAAAGTCAAAGCAAAAACAAAATTTGGGACCTATTACTATTATTTACTAATGACTTGGCTCTTAATGTAAACAGAACTACAGAACAGTGTTATTAACTTTGCAAAAACATATGCGGATTTTGGTTATCACAATAAATACTAAAAAGACAAAAGTCCTGTGCCTGCCAATTCCAGGAAAAACCTATTCAGACCCAACAATCAAAATAAGCAGATGATTAATGCAGTGGAAAGATTTATATACCTTGGCAGTACACTCTTTACAAAAAAACATTGATAATGATATTGCCTTACAAATTGCCAAGTGCACTGCATCCTTTGGCAAACTGTCCAGAAATGTGTGGAACAGACGAGGGAGGCATCAACACATGTAAAAAACTAGGGCTCTATCCTCCAAGCATTGCTGTAAGCCTCAGAAATGTGGACAGTATACAGATGGCATGTGAAGTAGCTGACCACTTCCATAAGATCTGCCTAAGAAAAATTCTGAACATAAAGTGGCAAGATACCTGACACAGAGGTTCTCAAAAGAGTGGGCCTTCATAGCATCCACAAAATCATTATGCAGTCCCATTTGTGATGGGCAGGCCACCTCAGAATGGACAACACCCACATCCCTTAATGGCCAGCTAACGAATGGAAATTGAGATGTGGATGGTCAAGAAAAAAAAAGGTCAGTGACACCTTCAAAGCCTCCCTGAAAACCTTCATTACAGACCCTGCCACACATGGGAGACGAAGCTAATGATAGAGCATCATGGCCCCACTCTGAAAACTGGTGCAAATATTGCTGGGGAAAAGAAATCAGTCTTGGCTGAAGAAAAGTGGAAAAGAAAACCAAGGCGACTTGCACAAGTTCCAGCTGGACTACTTGCCAAGTGTGCAGCAAAAACATTCCAGGCTCACATAGGACTCTCACCAGCCACATGATACAAAACTGCAGTGCTAAGCTCACAACCATCTGGATGCCAAAAATGGTCATCACCATAAAATGATGGACAAACTATCTGAATAATTTATCAAATGAAGACAAATGGCAGGTGAAAAAAAGTTTCAATGCCACTCATTGTATAGAGTCATTGTTTAAAAGCAGTTTAATTAAACAATGTCTGAGTTACCAAGATTGTCAATTTCAAAAGTATAACTCAAAAGTTTTGGAAATGTTTCCTTTGCTAATTTACATAATGAAAGTCATCTTTAAGAAATATCAACTGATAGTTGATTAATGCTTTTTAACTGTAAATTGGTAAATTAAATTTTTTTTTATAGATCAAATAATTAGGTGAAAATTTTACTAAATAAATGAAGGTAAGGTTACAGCTTTTGTGCTGAACAAAATTTTTTCTTTAAAAAAAAAATACTTGGTACAGAAAAATCTGCATAAAACATTTCAAAACCTTTCCAACAATTGTATTATAATATCAGGCAAATCTAAAATAAGACCAATCAACATGTAAAATAAGATTTTTAAAGTGAATTATTTTAAATAATAAAACAATGTTTTGACAATTATTTATTTTTTAAAAAAAGGATGTCACAAAAATTGAATTTGAAGTAAATATGTAAACTGAACATAATTGAATCATAAAGACTGTTTTTGATGACTTTTATCTAGTGCTCATTATGGTAAATACAAATCTGTTTCAATAATAAAATTTTTGGGTAAAGGTAAAACTGAATTGGTTTAAAACTAAGTCTAATTTTTTTAGAAAGTGAACAATTTGTTTTCAAGCCTTTGTTTTAACCTATAAAAATAAAAGTTGACTTAAAAACAGAGCCAATAAAACTTCAGTTCAAAAACGTCACTATCATACCAGTAAAATTAAACTTTGTGTAAAAATAGTAAAAAATCATAACGATGAAAAAGAACAGTGAAATGGTGAGACTGACCTTCACATGAAGAAGGACATCAGACATTAGGTGGCGCTGTGTTCTAAGGAATTCTCTTCTTTGTTTCAACGCTTGATAAGTTTTGACAGAACGAAGTTTGACTATACCATTATGTCTATAGTTCTGTAGGTTACTGATATCAGACTTGAGTTGCCTTTCATCTTGTAACACAAATTTTGAAAAGAGAAATGAATAACTAAACTTTGTGTTAAAAAGACTTATTCTATTGAACTAGCTCACCACCACAAAAAAACAGGTCCATATGACGCTACAATGATAAAGCTGTAAATGTTAATACAGATGTGAAGCTAAGAGCTGAAACAATGAATGAACATAAATTATCATGATAAATATTGTAGTGTCTGGCTAAAGGCATAAATGGCTTGGTTACCCATCAAGGGGGCTCGACTTTGAAACCTGGGGCAAGTTAGGCTGTTTTTGATGAGTGCTTACTTCTCCAAGATACTGAATCAGAAACCCCATTAGGAACAAACCATGCTGAGAATTACTCCTTTAAAGCATGTAATAGAAAGCAGGCAGTGAGTTTTAAGGTCGCCTTGGCCCCGTACAAGGACAGCCCTAATGCTGCACACAAACCAGTTTTCTCTCAAATCCTATGTCCTGATCGTCCTTCATGCAGAAAAACATTTGATGAGATTTCTCATTAGCCACTTTTTATTTTATTTACACAATATCACCAGAAAATTCTGAGTATTTTATAAGGTTTTGTATTTAAAGATCTTATCTTATGAAATACAGACATTACTTCAAAATAGAAGATGATTACATCCTACATCAATCTAGTCATACATGTTGGGTGGTTGCAAAGGCAAAGCATCCACACAATCCTGATGCAGTCCCAGCTGCGATGGGCAGGTCACGTCTACAGAATGGAAGACCACCACATCCCTAAATGACCCTTGTATGGCCAACTAAGCAAAGGAAAGCGCTCGCAAGGTGGTCAAAGAAAGCGCTTCAGGGACACCCTCAAAGCTTCTCTGAAGGCGTTCAGCATAAACCCAGGCACCTGGGAGACAGAGGCACATGACAGAGCATCATGGCGTCGCGCTGTGAAAACTGGCGCACAGGTTGCTGAGGAAAAAAGAACAACGCTGGCAGAAGAAAAATGCCAGAAAAGAAAAGCAATCAAAGGACACTAGCTCCAGCTGGAATAACCTGCCCAGTGTGCGGACGAGCATTCCGGGCTTACATAGGTCTCACTAGCCACATGAGGAGGCATAAAACCCCAGTGCAAAGCCTTCAGCCCCCTGGATGACAAAGTGGTCATCATCGAACCACGATGGACGAACTATATATATATATATATATATATATATACATGCATGTTAATCAATGACTTAAATTCTGCCAAGTCATTGGTTTTCCTAGCTCAGGCAACACATTCCATGCTCTAATAGCACTAGGGAAGAAGGCGCATTTGTACAAATTTGTCCTAGCATATGGAACAAGGAATGTACCTTATTTTTTTCTTTGTGTCTTTCAGCAGATGGAACTCCCTTAAAATGATGTTATAATAGTGTGAAGCACCAAGTTATGAGACTGAGATTTAGTTTGGTTCATAAACTTGACAGTGAGATAAATATAAGCTTACAAAAATACTTACAAGAGAGGCTTTCTAGGTATTTGTCGAAGGTCAAGGATGGAAAAAGTCTCATGAATGGACGCATGGCATCTAGTGAAAAACTCAAGTCAAATCTTCGTTTCACAAAACCTGTAAAACAAATAATTGTACAAGTTTGAGTCAATGATCTTTATTGAAAGATATTCAACTCAGTTTTTTATTGCCACAAACTTTGATGAATAAAAAATATACTGAAGTAGACTGAAGTAGATTTAGTTAGTGAGAATAATCTGATCTAAGAAATTTAAGCAGTTATGGTTCCTTATAAACTTTCTGCATATAAACAAAACATTTATGAGATAATTAAAGAAAATAAATAAATTATAGCTCTTATGATAAAGATACTTTCATGCTTATAGCATGCTCAGAGCGCTATGGTCCAATCTCATTTGTGGACCAGAGAGGGTGGGGGTGGGTATCTGGGAGAAGGTTTTCCATGCTGCCTTTAGGCGCTAAGTAAACACAACTCTGCTCGAGTCAGGTGTCAAACCTCAAGCCCCTTTCATGGGTAGCCAACCAAGCCAAGTTCAAACATACTCTCTACCACACTTCCCTCAGATTATATAATAAAACAAAAAAGGTTAAATCTAACACATTATAATGCAATCAAACATTTAAATTCCACAACAGACACTACATAACATTTCATTTGACATGAGCTTTGTAAACTAGAAATCTACTCCATACCCAAGGAGATGCTATAGAACTATGACATACAAACACATTACACTTTATTGTATTCTTTAGTATGATTTTCTTGAAGTGTACATCACATGTAATTCACATTTAAACAGAATGCTTACAAATGAATTTAATTCATTTTTTTTCTTTATTGAATAGTGTTTTGATTTGAGGAAGCTTTCAGATGTCTTTCAGAAAGGATTATTATATATCAAACCTCCTGCAGGATGGAAGAGGTCAAGGTTTGAACTAGGACCATCTTTACAGCAGTTAGCTGTATAAATGAGAAAATGAAACTCACTTACCAGACAAACAAGTTGCCAGCTTACATAGTTAAACCATTTGAAAATCAAGAGTAAATACTTAATTTAAAGAAATCAAAAACTTAATTGACTTACCATACCATCTACGGCTATTGATGAGGCCAATGTCTCGAACAATTCTGAAAATAATAAAAAAAAAAGAAGTTGACATATTTAGAGTTGGTTTAAATTTTATATTAATAAAAAGTAACAAAATAATAATCCTCCAAAGTTTTATGGTAATTATGCATGTGCCTATCTAATCATGTATACAATTTTTTAAGGGGTGATATTCTTTTGAATATTTAGGATTAGTGCTTTTGCTTAATTTATGAATTTCTTTTAATGGTATGTTTTCAGACATTTCCATTTAAAACTTCAACACAATTTTTATTGAAAAATGTACAAAAAAGAACGTAATTTTCTTTTAATACAAAATAGTATAAAACTGAAATGCAGAGCGAATTCCTCATTAAAAGTTCTATTTATAGAAATGTAAAACTTCAAATACTTTTTTTTACGTTGTCTTTCAATCAAACTATTTCTGTAAACATCTAGTGCGGCCAATTTCAGCTCTGAAACAAACAAAAACAATTGATACCTGTATCTGAATTTAAATGTGTAAAAAATTATACAAAATGAATATTCTTAGAAGCAGAAATTCTTTTAATATGAACAAGTAATTCCCCATTAGGTACGAACCATGCTGAGAATTAGAGCATGTAAAAGAAAGCGGGCAGTGAGTTTTAAGGTCGCCTTGCCCCCGTACAAGGACAGCCCTAATGCCACACACCAACCAGTTTTCTCTCAAATCCTATGACCTGATCGTCCTTCCATATCTATCATTACAAATGTTTACATATGAAACGCTTTACTGACAATGTGAAATGTATTCGTTACTTAAGCGTTTGTCTGGAGCCTTTCACAACTGAAGCCAAAACCAACAGAGTTTTATGCTGACAAGTAAGTTTACATTGTCCTTCTGCTAAACTGAATTTTCTTCTCAATAGCCAAATTAGATTCAAAAGATAGTTTGTCTTTTTTTATGGGGGAGTGAATGTTTATGCTAGTAACTTTGGGGCTTTTTGTCAAGCACATTACTTGCAGCATATAAACTATCTTTCCTCTATGTTAGCACACTTAGCAAGAAAAAAGTTTTATGTAGTTGGTGTCTAATTAAAAAATAATGTAAACACTTGTAAAACAATTAGATAGGTTTCAAAACCTACAAACCAGCAATGCCAATCTGCAAGGTTTAAAGGTATAACGATTACATGAATTTCCAATAACCTAACCTACAAACAAAAATTTCAATCACTTAAATTTCACTGTAAACAAAAAGAATGCCTGCCTGATCCTGTGGTATGCCCCTGATATAATGAGCCAGAGTAGGATCTTTGACAGCTGCCATCTCCTGCCATTCTGCGGGAGTCTGAACCAGGACATAATCTTCATAATTTTTTCTGAAGGAATGCCCAAAACTTGTTTTTTAATATATACTATTTCAATGAAAGCTAATTCCCTTTTTTTTTGTGTCACCGATGAAGTCATTTAAATAGGTTCCTCACCTGTAAACAAGTTTCTGTCTCCTTCTTCTTCACCTTCCATATTGTCCTCATCGTCATCCTCAAAGCTCATTTGGCAAATGTCCATCTCTATAAAGTTGTCATGCTCAATGTTGAAATCTCCTCTAGCTGCAGAGTAGCCTCCCATTTCATGCCACAGGGCTGTGTGCTCAGCAGGTCTAGGTGGGTTGTCTGATACTGATAACAATCACAAAGAAAGTTATTTTAAGGTGGGCTAATACTGAATAACATCCCTAAAGAAAGTTATGTTCTGATACTAATAATCACTAAGAAAGTTTAGTTCTTGGTGGCTTGTCAGACAAGGTATTTTTGGCTGCTGACTGTTACATTTTTCTACATCAATGTTAACAAAAGGAAGTATATTGTAGCCAGCTATATTTTTTTTTCCTCAATAGATGTCTACTTTTAGACTCTGACATCATATAATCTTCATTAAAAATCCCTACCACCAGAATAGGAACATGAAATATCAGCTACCATGTTCCATTTCATGAAATAAAGATTATCATAAATCACAGACTATCTATAAATGAGAAAATGAAACTCATTTACATTATTAAATTAGAGAATTTAACAGTTCATAATGGATGCTAACATAATAGAGGTTTCAGTTTTGAGGTGGTTTTTTATTATTATCCTTTTCTTAAGCAATTTTTTTTTCCTTTTGATATGAAGAATAAAAAGTTTTATTTTAAAACTTACATTTGTACGTAATAGGAGCTCCTTCGTTTATAACTGGATCTGGAAAGACTGGTCAAAAATACAACAAAGTTAAAAAGTGATTAAGCTTGCTGTCTCAATACACTTTGACAAAATAAATGTAAACAAAAAAACAAATACATGCAGCCTAACATTGTGCTCAAAACATTCATTTAAGTTTAGCAAGAGCTTCAACACATGTGTGCATGAGTTCCATAGCCATAAATATATGCTGGACCAACAAGCACATATTTTAAACATATATATTGATGATATGGAGGCACTGTGGCTGAGCTGTATAGCGCTTGGCTTTTGAACTGGGGTCCGGATCCTGGTGAAGACTGGTATTTTGTATTTCGGGATCTTCGGGTGCCTCTCAGTCCACCCAGCTCTAATGGGTACCTGACATTAGTTGGGGAAAAGTAAAGGCAGTTGGTCATTTTACTGGCCACATGACACCCTCGTTAACCGTAGGCCACAGAAACAGAGGACCTTTGCATCATCTGCCCTATAGACCACAAGGTCTGAAAAGGGAACTTTACTTTTTTTTTACTATTGATGATATATATTTAGTTGACAATTAAGTATAGTTTTCTTTTCAATGTGCCTTCAAGATTGAATACAATTACATTCTAGCCTAAACAATTTGCAGTGTTTATACCCATGACCATCGAGATGACAGAGCACATATAATACAACCAAACAGCCATCCAAATACAAATTACAAAGTATAAATAGACATTGACAGAAGACAAATAAGATTTTTTTACTCTGTAATAACTTGAACTTTACCATTATAGAGTACTAAAAATGTTTAAAATAAAAAAAAAAGAATTTTTAATCTTGAAGAGTATGTTCATAGTAGGGGTGCACCGGATAGTCCCTCCGGCTCCGGCTTCTGGCAAATATCCGGCATTTCTTACTATCCGGTGCTATCCAGCTCTGGTCGGATATCACTACCGAATAGTAAAAAATACACCTATTTAATATGCATAAAGTGGACCTCGTTCCATTACTGTCTGTTATAGAATGTATTAATGTTTATATGAAAACAAAATAATGTGCTTAAAAATAGAGCCATTATAAATATGCACCAAACATCGTTTATTATAAAGACAAGGCATGTTAATAACTTAATATAAATAGAGATGAAACTTTACATCATAAATGCGCTTTACATACAGAGATGCAATGGCTGGCACTTTTTTCAATTTGTCTTGACCTTTGAGTAAGTTAGTTAACATGTTCAAATGTTACATTCCTTGACTACGTCATGCTGACCAGACGTCTGTCTAGCTGTGCGGGTATATCTCCAGAGGTAGAGATGAACAACTCCCACCCCCTTTTATTTGTTTAGTCCATCACATTGAGTTTTTTATAGGCAGGTAACCACAAGTTAAATACGATGGACGTAGGTTTAATGTCAGCGTATAGACACTCTCTAGTGGTTACACCTTTCGAGGAAACTGAGTTTGTTTACTTAGTAGTTAATCTTTATTTGGGGGGGGGGGGGGGGGGGGGGGGGGGCAGGCTGGACTACAAGAGCCACACCTCTAAGGTAACCAGGTGTATTTCTAGATGAACAACTCCCTCCCCCTTTTATTTGTTTAGCCCATAACATTGAGTTCATTGATTGACAGGTGACCCCAAGTCAGATACGATGGACGTAAGCACTCTCTAGAGGTCACACGAGGGAACTAGGTTTGTTATGGGGGGGGGGGGGGGGGGGGACTAGACTTTACATTATAAATTCGTATTACATACGTAGCAGCGATGTCTGGCACACTGGGGTGTCTTGACCTTTGAGTGGTCTAGTAAACATGTCATATTCCTTAACTACGGCACGCTGATAATCTGTCTAGATGTGCGGTAATATCCCCAGAGGTAGAGATGAGCTAACCCCACCTCCTTTTGTTTTTTTAGTCCATAACATTGAGTTCACAGATAGGCAGCTGACCACATTAAGCCAGATGTCAACGTGTTGACACTGTCTAGAGGTCACATCTTATGAGGGAACTGAGTTTGTTTACTTGGAGTAGAATTTTTATTAAGGGCGGGACTACAAGCCAAATCTCTATAAGGTTAATTTGGTATGATTGTTTAATCCATGACAATGTATTGATAGAGAATATAGACATTGACCATTCTTAAGCCAGAATGGATTAGCGCAAATTGTTAAGACATATTGACATTGTCTAGAGGTCACTAGATGATGACACTAAGTTTGTTTACTTGGAGAGAAATGTCAATTAGAGCGCTGAACTACTGGACACACCCCTACAAGTATTTTGTTACACAAGCCATGGGTATAAAAGTGGCTTGCAAGGGCATTTAGTAAATTGAAAAGTAATAATAATGGCTGATAAAAAGTCATCACTTATATGGCATTACTTTAATGTCAAAACAATGGACAACTCTAAAGCAGTTTGCAATGCTTGTAAAATAGTTCTGTCACGTGGTAAACTAGGCAAACCTAAAGACTTCTCAACCAGCAATATGATTAGTCATCTACGCTCGAAACACCCAGACTTATTCAACGAAATGACTGCATTGAAATCAGCATAAAGTAATATCACTGCCTGTGCCAGTACGTCTATGAGCTCCAGTGATTCGTTAAGCCTCACACACAAGCAGCAACCAGGGATTAAAGAGGTCTTAGACAAAGCTAAATTGTGGGATCTTAATAGTGATAATGCTAAACGCATTCACTTGGCCATAGCAAAGATGATTGCAACTGACATGGAACCTTACCAAGTAGTTGAGAAACCTGGATTTATTGGACTTTTAAAGTACTGGAGAAAAGATACACGCCTAGTCGCAAATATTTTACAGATCGCGTTATTCCAGATATCTACGACAATATTTCCTCAAAGCTTCGTGAAATGCTGTCTGAAGTTAAAAGCATCGCTTTCGCAACGGACACTTGGACAGCTGATAATACCACCGAATCATATTTTGGTTTAACTACCCATTGGTTGAATGAGTCATTTGACCGAAGCAGCTATGTTTTGCATTGTACAAAATTTAATGACCAGCATACGGCTGCAAATTTGCTGTCAGCATTTGAAACATCGCTTGAAAATTGGAACATATCTCGAGAAAACTGTCATTTGGTTCTACGTGACAATGCAGCAAACATCACCAAATGCTTTCGTGATGGTAAATTTGCAAGTGTTGGTTGCTTTGCACATACAATACAACTTTGTGTAGACGACGGTGTTTTGAGTCAGCGATGTGTAGTGGATATGATTATTGCAGCACGAAAAATAGTATGCCATTTTAAACATTCGTCCTCGGTATCTGACCGTTTACATAACCTACAGAGCAAACTCGACCTTCCAAAACATCAGTTGATTCAAGACGTCACTACCCACTGGAACTCTACCTTCCTTATGTTAAAGAGGCTGTTGGAGCAACGTCGAGCCATAACACTGTACTGTGCAGAAAATGAAAAATTAAGCAATTTATCTCCAAGCCAGTGGTCTGTTGGTGAGAAAGTGGCTGCTCTTCTACAACCTATTGAGGAAGTTACCCATGAAGTAAGTGCAGCGGCAGCTTCTATTTCCATTGTGAAGATATTCCTGCAGCGTGAGGGTATTGATAAAGGAATTAAAAATATGAAAAGTACATTACTGGAATGCTTGAACAGCAGGTTTGAAAACTTAGACAACAACCGTCTGTACAGCATAGCAACATTGCTTGACCCTCGTTTTAAATCTCTTGTACTAAATGAGAATGCATGCACTGAAGCAAAGGCAGGAGTCCTAATTTATGCAACACGTCACCAAAATCCTGTCACAGAAAGTGTAACACAAGCACACGTCTTCTCTGTAGCAGTTGAACCGCCAACAAAAAAGGCCAGGTTAGCTGATTCCAGTTTGTGGGTATCACGATCATCAATTAATATGGATGTCAGATGTCAAGATCTATGAAGATGCAATGATAGATGTCACGTTGAAGATTATCTTGACCTGTATCACACTAACGATGATGGTGATTGCCGAGGATCTTGAAATCTTCTTTTAATAAGATGATCGTATAGAAGTAGCTAGATCTAGTTGATTATACGATCATTCAAAATGTTGCCAGTTGACCATCTAGAAGTTGTCACTCACTAAGTCGATCTAAGTATGTTACTATATTCAATGAAGAAACTTCTCTTCGTCTAAAACAATTACTTTAATTCAGAACTTGAAAAAGCTATTCACAAATAATTACAATGGTTAAACGTACTTGAATAAAATGATAGATCTACACAATGATATAACTGAGTTCTAATACAAAGCTTTAGTAGATGTTTCACTTCCAAGTTCCATACAATGACTGACTAAAAAAACAGAACTTTTCCCGGGCTCCAGCTACGTCACGTCTCCCAGGCAGCTCATTGCAGTGCCAACCAATAAATGCAGCCCAAGTTACACTAATTAACATATCTCCACATGGGAAAAAACCCGAGGTACTTGACGAGCTAAAAATAGATACTGTGTACGTGACAGTGGGACTGTTTTGATGAATTGGTGGCACAAGAAGAAGCTAGTGTACCAACGGACGTCAAAGTACAAAGCCAGCAAGATATAATTAATGAAGAGCTGTCCAAATACCTGAGTGAGCCACTGATTCATCGAAAAGATGATCCAGTTTTATGGTGGAAGGTTAATGCCAGTAGATTTCCTGGATTAGCAAAGGTTGCTCACATCTATCTAGCACCACCTCCAACCAGTGTGCCATCGGAGAGACTGTTCAGCGTTGCTGGACGAATTATCAATGATTATCGTACAAAACTTATACCAGACAATGCTGAAAAACTTATTTTTCTGAAATATAACTCATCTTTAATGTAACAAACAACTAATGAATTCAATTGAAACCTAGTTCTTGTCATATCGATCCATTTTCTTTTTGCTGTGCTTTAATGCTTTAACTTTTAAAGGATGTGTATATTATTATTATATTAAATTAGCATTATGTATTCTTTTGTAAATAAATAAATAAATATCACTGTTGAATTTCTTTTTCTAACGTGTTAACTTTAAATCTTACTCTTGTGTTATGTGTGTGTCTTGATTGAATCACAATATTCTTAATAAAATTTAAGAGTGTCAAGTAACTCCTCGTTATTACTGGAATTACTTAAGATATTTACTAAGCCACTATCTGTATAAGGTACAAACCAGAAGCGGTTTGTGGCCTTTAAAACACGAGCCTACTGACAAGTTGATGGTGTAAAATACATGAACACAAACATCTACCCACTATACAACTTAGATTGTACTTAAGAGAGATTTACGCTATAAATCCAAGATTGAACTTTACCTTTGAAAGATTTACATTAGTTACATATAAGTTTATATATTCTGCATGAGTTATCCCACATTCTACTTTACAATTAGCGGCCTCATGCATACGCACACACCCTCTCATGTTACAAAGATTAGTTTATGATAAGCATATCTGTAAAAAAAAATGCTGTTGATTTTAATTTATCAATCAGTGATAGAGTTTAAAGTAAGAAAGTAATAACAAAATAATATGAATATAGGTATGTTATATAGAAGATTTGCAAAAACTTCAGTACAACGAGCTGTTTGAGTCATGTAGGTATTCGGCTCCAGCCGAATATCTAATTTTACTATCCGGTTATATCCGGCCGGAAAAAAATTCTATCTGGTGCACCCCTAGTTCATAGATATATTTAGAAACAGCTTTCATGTTTAATTTAAAAAACAAAAGGTTTCACTTTTAGAAGAGCAAAAGGATTACAATAATCTCAAATTGGGTTTTCAATATTGCTTTTAGTTTTGAGATCAAAATGCAAACAACAGACTAACAACCAAAAAACAATGGTGACTTTTTCTGTACTGGGCCCCCTAAAAATAGGGTGAAGGAACAAATAGTAACTTTTTACACCACAATGTCTACCTGGCAGAGGGGGTTTTGGATTGTCTACGTAGCAGCTAAAATAATGTCGCTCACAGTCTTCTGGAGTTTTGGTTCTCATTCGAGTACTGATTGTTGGCCTGGAAGGAAAAGTATAATTCAAAGTGTTATCACAACTATGGCCTCCCTCAAAGCGACTATGGATTATCTCATATACATATAAATTCTTAAAATAAAAATGTCACTCTAAACTGCTTACCAATTACCCAAACCATATTCACAGATTGCTTCCAACAAGCGTATTTCTTCTGTAGCAGTCCAACTTGGTTCATATAGTGGAAACTCCAGTTTCTGAAAGTCCAAATCTATTTTTTACTCTAAAATCTTTTTGATAATGAATAATTTAGTTTTGAACACTAGACAAGAAAAATCTATCAATGTAAAGCATAATAGGAAACACTAAGTGACTTATGAAATAACACTCTCTAGAGCCCCCTTCAATTGTGAAACGGCTATGGGTCATATCATACTCTTAGAAATGAGATGAATGCCTGGGCATTAGCTATAGTCAGAGCGATGTTGTCTACACAGCAGCTTCCCCTCTCCATGCAGCTATGTCTAGAGGAACACCAAGTGCCGATGCAAGGTGTAACACTGTGCAGCAAGCTGCCTAAGGGTCACCAGCTCATGATTTTTCCAAGGGGTTGACTCACGAAGCCTTTCTCAAGTTTGGGTCCTGCTGCTCTGCAAGGCAGCAACGGTTTCAATTCAGACGAGCCCCTTCTGCCTGAATCTTACTTCTCCTGTTAGTGATAACAGATTCCCTGGACCCAATATCTGAGTCACACATGAAGGCCAAGAATTGGACTGAAACATATTTGGTGAATAAATTTGAAAAGTCTTAAAAGTCGATACTCTTTGACTATTTACCACAACACAATAAGGATGATCATTTGAATGTTGCTCCAACTGGATCCCCAATGAAAAACACTGGATACATATGTTCATATTTGGCTGACAGTGTTCTGCAGCGCAGCGTATCCAGGGAGTTAGTAAAGGCAAGCCACATGCTCGACAATTAGTTCCAAAAGCATCTAATGCATCATCATCATACTCCATAGGAAGTGATCAATCTGTAAAAAAAAAAAAACATTTCTTATGTCACATGTACTTTAGAATATTTTAGTGTATTATATGTTACAAGACAATACAACAAATATTTCATCAATGTCTTCATCATTAAATGCGATGGGTTCACTGAGTCAGACAGGAAAACCAATGACTTGGCAAAGTTAAAGTCATTGATTAATATGCATGACTAGATAGACCTAAGTACAACACATGCAGGATATAATCATATTCTTTTATGACATAAAGTCTGTATTTTGTAAGATAAGATTATAAGCTAAATGTCAAAATAATTTGATTAGGGAAATTTTATCAAAGAAATAATCATCTTCTTTTTGAAGTAACATAATTTGTATTTTATAACATAAGATAAATGTAAAAATATTTTGATTAGGGAAATTATATTAATATCAAATATCACTGACTAGGTCTGGATCTAATTAATACATTTAGTTAGTAATATACTTCCTATAATCATAATGTTACTGACAATCATCACATTTACAATGTTACAGTTAGTAGGTCTAGATTCTAGATTTAATAGTTTTTGACAATTATTTGTTTTTTTGTTATAGTTGTTAGTCAACTGAGTCTGTCCTCTGCTCAGCTGTTGCTTTAGAAACTGTTTAGACTTTTAGATCTAGATTATTATAGTGTATTCTACCCTAGATCTAAATAATCATAATCTATTGTCTGTTAGAGCCTAGCACTAGCTAGACCCGCAGAGGCCTAGTAGTAGTAGTAGACTACAAGTTTTAGTAGTAAAAGAGCTTCAATTCATATTCATCATCTACAATTCTACTTTCTACATTTGTCTACATCCTCTAGTTGAGTATAGGTATAGACGATAGACTTGCTTGCCTTATAATGCCTCTTATCTACTATCTGGATCTAAATTTAAACTTTTCTAGGGAGGTGAACAATTGTTTTCTTTCATATATGAATTTAAAATAATTCCAATGGTATATTTAGATATTTATTTTTAAAGTACATGCTATATTGATTAAAATCAATAATTCCCATAACTAGCAATCGCAAAACGAATTAGAGTATATTTAACACTGTTCTAGGGAGGTGAACAAAAATATTTAAAAATAAAAAAAAAATTTTGCTTAGTAAATCATTAAAGTACTTTATTAGAACTTTCCACTGATGTAAAAATTATGTTTGTATGTTTAACGGGTAGAAAGTTATGATTTTTTTAAATGCGTTTTTGCTTAACATTAAACCCAATGGAAAAAGTGAGACGAGATTTTGTGCCCTACACAAGCCTGTTATTAATTTATATAATGCTTAAGTAATTAAGGTAAAAAAAAAAAAAAAATAATGAGGTCACTAAACATTTTTTAAAACGATAATGCTTATAATTTCGTTATTTTTAATAAACAAACACAAAACCATGTATCAGAAGAAAGATACAGGTGTACATTATCTATGTATATATTGATTTGTATATTAATTAACATAGAAAAAAGTTCAACTCATCAATGATGGGTAACAAAGTCACTGATGACAACTTACAATCAATTGCTTCATCTGGATATAAAGTTTCTGATGTATGATACTGAAGATGACATAGATGATACAGTTGATTCAGTATGGTAAGATGAGGTATTAGCCATGACATGATTTGTAGGCAGTAGTTGAATATGATACAGTTGATTCAGTATGGTAAGATGAGGTATTAGTCATGAAATGAGTTGTAGGCAGTAGTTGAAGATGATACAGTTGATTCAGTATGGTAAGATGAGGTGTTAGCCAAGACATGAGTTGTAGGCAGTAGTTGAAGATGATACAGTTGATTCATTATGGTAAGATGAGGTATTAACCATGACACGTGTTGTAAGCAGTAGTCGAATGCAATGAAGATCTAGAGTGTTAGTACAACATTCATATAATACTGTTGATGGTGACATACATTAATACAGGTGATTCTTAGTAAGTTCAGGTGCTAACCATAGCATGAGTTGTAGCCAATAAACGATAAATACTTGAATTCAATGATGGTCTACTGTTAGTACAATACGATGAGGTGTTGGCCATAGACGTGTAATTGTAATAATGAGTAAGAAAAATAAATTACGAAGAAACATTACACCCAAGAAAACAAAACCATTTCTTTACTGCACGAGTCTTGAAGAGAGGACTAATAAAATTTATTATTAAATCAATGGTATAAAAAAAAATAGCAGTCAGTGGTCAGAAAAATGAATGTTTAAGCACTAAATAGTAAAAAAAAAAATTTCTTTAAATTTAAAATATTTAATTTTGTATAAATATTTTTTTATTGTTTAATGTTAAACCTTCTTGAAGAAAACAATACAGATTTGTAAGTATAGAGCAAGAGACGTAAACCAAAAGAAATTTATACAAAATAATTGGTGTGCATAAAATAATATGAAGTACTAAACATGTAAAAGTAAGAATAAATTTAATTATATATATATTGATATTAAAGAACTATAAAATGGAAAGTAGAATAAGTTGAAATATGCCACAAGGCATAATGATTTCAGCATGAAATAGGAAGAAAAGTAGTAAGGAAGCAAAGCTTAGTAATTAAAAAATTTGAAAAGTAAATGAATATGTACTGTTCAATATGTTACATAAACAAAAAAATTCAGAATTAAAAAAACAAAAATTATACTGAAACTGGCAAAGAAAAGTGTTATATCAGAGCAGCACTGCGAACTAGAGAATCACAATGTACTCAAATTCGTTTTGCGAAAGTGAGTTATGGAAATTATTGATTTTAATCAATATAACATGTACTTTAAAAGAAAATATCTAAATATATCATTGGAATTAATTTTAAATTCATATATGAAAGAAAACAATTTAGTAAAATGTAATTTTCACGAATAAAAAAATTAATGAAAGATTTAAAAAGGTAAAAGAAGATCAATATAATCAAAAGTAATTCTAAAATTAAATCCTTGAAAGAATGTTCTTTAGAATTAGATAGTTATATTTGTGACTTATTAAACAATTTTTTAATTATTAAGTATTAATTTTATAGTTAGTAATTAATTTGTTGTAAGGTACATTTGAGGTTACGAATGATTGTATATTTATTAATTGTTTGTATTTGTTTGTGACCCAATTCAAAAGAATACCCATTTGCAAGACAGAAATCAAACTGCACAATTATTGCCAATGGATAGAAAAAAAAACATGATGTCAATAGTGTCTAATGTCCAGTCTAATTTACATTAAAGTCAGGTCTTTAAATAGTACGTCACAAGCTAATTCATATTTATTCATGTCATAATCAACACCGTCACTTTCATCCTCTTCAATCGACCAATAGGACACCTCAAATACATCTTTATTATATACAACTTTCTTTCCTTTCCATTCTTTCTTCACTCTCATTATCCTACCACAATGTGTACCTTCGTCAAACCAGTAATGGCAAATCAACCTCCCAAAAATATTCCCTGATAAAATGTCCACAACATTAGTCAAAGTCTCTTCAGTCACATCCTTCTTTTCTGTCCTTATTCGGTCAAAGTTTTTCTTTCTAATCAGGTTCTCAATCTGTTTCCTCTCTCTCTTCTCACTTTCTCTGGCCTTTTGCTCTGCCCTCTTAACAATCTCTTCATTCACACTAGACGACCTCACTTTATTAGCCCGCTTCTAATGCGTGCAGCACCCATGGCCCATTCGACCCTTTCTTTCCGAGCTGATTCCGTCAGGGAATCTAGATAGGCCACAGTTTTGTTCTTTTTGGAACGGACTTTAGAAGAGATGTAGCACACTGTTGCACTGGGTGCATGTTTTTTTTCTGCACTGAACATGCCAACTACCTCTTCTGAATCCATATTATGTGACCTAGCAGATTCCGCTTCAAGCTTCATCTGCTCAGATTCATCCATACAAAGAAAACTTTCATACTGCCTCTGGATAACAGACGCAATAGAAGACAGGCAATCTTTCAATATACACTCAACTTGCATATCTTGAGGGCAGAGCAAAAGAACTTGCAGTACAGGGTCATTGGCATCAAGGTCTTCATCAAAGAAGTCTAAGCTCCTTGTAAAAATGCTGAAAGGATTTTTCAGACATTCATTTACTCGGGCTAGAACTCCTTTAATGACTGTGATGCCCTCATAATAAGAAATATTTCTCACATCATCTTGGGATGTGTAAAATTTTCTCATCCAAGGGCCAGTCAACAGTTTTCCTATTAGGCCCATGACACATAATTGCTTTTTTGCAGTTTGAAGTTGGAGGTCATACAGCAATGCTGCAGTCAGACCTCCACAAGGAAGGGCAGAGGCAGATCCCAAAAAATCTAAAATTTGTTCCGAATGAAGGACCAATATTCCACTAGTATGGAAAATACATGGAAACGATTACCCCTATACTGTGGAATAAGGCCCTTACTTAATTTTTCTTTTACTTAAAATGAAACAAAAGCTTTGGGATTGCCTGTACCCATTTTGGTCAGCTGCAAGACAATGTTACCTGCCAAGCAGTCACAACCAAAAAGCTTACCTTGTTCTGTCTGCAGGGTCTTAAGTGCCTCTGTGCAGCCTTTAGCAATGCTATCAAGCGGGTGCACGTGGCAATTAAGCTCAGTCAAGGATTTGTCCCACAACTCAATCGCATCACAGTGGCATGGTTTACAGGAGCCCGGTCAGACATTGTGTTCGAAATAATTTGGATAATTTTATCCCGGCACTCATGTAAATCTGTCTTGTGAAAATTAGAGTACACTTCTGCCAAGTTTTGAATTACTTGACAGATGTGATTCCCATAATCCTCAGCCGTCCCACCACTCAGGTCATCTAAAGCAATTACTAAAGTATTAGACTTGGTGGTGAGGTGCACTGAGTTGACATGTACACTCTCTTGGGTTGTGGCATCAAACCCAAGAGTTAGGCCTGGTGTAGCCATGAAAACTTCAGCGGCTTGCAGGTCTGATATAACACCAAGTTCTCTTACACAGTTTTCAATAGAACTTTTGTCAGGGACAGAATCAATAAGGATCCCCATTCTGTGTGACAAACTATCAATTACAGAGGGGATTCTTTTGGTGGGGACATTGTTAGAAATACAATCATAAATAATCAATCTGGCTATTACATTATAAGTTTTTTTGTCTTTTTTAAGGGACGTAGCATCAATATTTTCTAATTGTAAAACTTTATCTTCAAGAACCAGTTTGTCACACTGAAGGGCCTTAATGATTGTGTCCCTCTCAGACAATTCTTTATTATAATTTGATTTAATTTTAATTATTGAATAATTATACTTATTTTTTGTGGCTATTAATCTATTTTTCAAGTTAGTTATTTCTTCTTTGCCAGATTCAGTTTTTTAAATTCCTTTTTAAGTTTTATAATAGGTTGTTTTTTTTCTCTCCACTGACTGCTTAAAGTTTTTAATTATTTTAGGCTGATCATTAATTTGTAATTTGATTTGCTTCATTTTTTGTATGTGCCTGCTTCTTTCCTCACTCCTAGACTTGGTGAGCAAAGATAAACGCCTTTTTAAGTCTTTTTCTCTGGGTGTAAGTCCCTCTTTTATGTTTAAAGCAGGGGGAATAAATTCATTTACTGGTTGTATGGTTTCTACAGCTGGTGTTTGAATGTTGGAATCAGGATTAGGGACAGTATGAGAGGGTAGTTGGTGAAATATTTCAGAGCACTTATTTTTATTTTCCCAAGATTTCTATTAAAATTTTTGTGTGTGTTTTGTTAGTGTATTGTAAATTAATCTTCTTAATTTAATTAAAGTTTCTGGCGAAGGAATTCCAAAGGATGAACTTATTATATCTGTTGAACTTGTATAACATGATTCATTGGCTATAAAAATATGAAGAGCATGGCCATTTAGGCAGATTTTATTAGTAGTGCCAGATCCAGGCTCTGGTATATCACTATATTTATCCAAGAGAAACTGAAACAGTTCTGAGTCTTTGAGTGACCAAACTATTGCAGTCCTTGCTTTAGACATGATTTCTGTAAAATAAAACTGCATATATTAATATTCTGCTGAATTTAGTGTAACAGAAATTTTGCCCTAGACTTAGCCTTTTAGCAATTAAAAAACTGTTATATAATCATAATGTAGGGAGCCGAAAATACCAGGAAGTGAAAAAGTAAAAAATGACCGATAAACTTGAGATTGCGTTTTTGACTTTTTTTCACATAAGCCACTATTGCAAATTTATTACACTTTTGAACGAAATGTGAGAAGTTTTAAACTTGTGTTATCGATTACTTAAGACTATGGCTTACATAAAGCTTAATTAAGGTTTTTTTTGAAAGTTATTTGTCATTTTTATATTTATTATAAAAAATACTCATTTTTTGTTTTTAGCAATACAGGGTCCAGGAAAATGATCAAACATTCATTTTTTTTTTCACGGTAGATATCATGCCTGGCTATAATTCTACCAAGTTTTGTCCCGATTTATCCGTCGCATCGCCCAAAAACTTGAAAATACGGTTATCTTTGTAGGCTATGGGATTTTTACAGTTTTTGTGAATTTTGATAAGGAAATTTCATCATCAACTTATAACCACTTGAGGTCATGTAAAGCCTAATATTCTGGATATATTCAAATAGTTTTTGTGTATTAATCGTCGTCGCATTAATTTTAAAGCGCATTTGAAAAATAATTGTTTCAGACGATTTTGATCCCACTTTTTAAATATTTTGTTATTTTCTGCCATCACAACGCCGCCATTTTGTCCCCGCCTCTCTGACATTTCTTGTAGATCTAGACCCGATAATTTGTTTATTTCATCAATATTTACATTTTAAACAAGTAAAGTTCATAAATATAAATGAAATCAGATTTGTGAGCTAGAAATTCACTATGAATACTAAATCTACTATTAAATTTCTTATTTAATAAGTAGATTTATCCTCTACGAAACTCAATTCCAACTTTTTAAGTTTTTGAGCGGGGGGGGGTGTCTCGCTGGCATAGCGAGCGAGACGCTCTCATCTCACTTGTTCCATGTCAACCTATGTTAAGCCAAAACGACACAAAAAAAAAAATAACTTTCTAACTATTAAACATACAGTCATAATTTAAACACCATTGGAAAGTTCACCTCCCTACATAATGTTTGTAAAATGTTTTACATGTTTCGGATGTTCCTTCAGAGTTGAAGATAGTTTACTTCCTAGTCCAAACCTCCCGCAGGACGACGGGGGATGGGAGCGGGCAGGATTTGAACCCTCGACCATCGATAAATCCGAACGACAGTCCAGCGCGCAAACCGCATGACCAGGCAGCCATCCAATGGCAATGTGATTAATATAAATATTATAAATTAGGGAGCCGAAAATACCCGGAAGTGAAAAAGGAAAAAATGACCGATAAATTTGTGATTGCGTTTTTGACTTTTTTTCACATAAGCCACACTTGCAAATTTATTACACTTTTGAATGAAATGTGAGAAGTTTTAAACTTGTGTTATCGGTTAGTTTAGACAATGGCCTACATAAAGCTTAATTAAGTTTTTTTTTAAAAGTTATTTGTCATTTTTATATTTATAATAAAAAATACTCATTTTTTGTTTTTAGCAATACAGGGTCCAGGAAAGTCATCAAACATTCATTTTTTTTTTCACGGTAGATATCATGCCTGGCTATAATTCTACCAAGTTTTATCGCGATTTATCCGTCGCATCGCCCAAAAACTTGAAAATACGGTTATCATTGTGGGCTATGGGATTTTTACAGTTTTTGTGAATTTTGTTAAGGAAATTTCGTCATCAATTTTTAACCACTTGAGGTAATGTAAAGCCTAATATTCTGGATATATTCAAATAGTTTTTGTGAATTAATCATCGTCGCATTAATTTGAAAGCGCATTTGAAAAATAATTGTTTCAGACGATTTTGATCCCACTTTTTAAATATTTTGTTATTTTCTGCCATCACAACGCCGCCATTTTGTCCCCGCCTCTCTGACATTTCTTGTAGATCTAGACCCGATAATTTGTTTATTTCATCAATATTTACATTTTAAACAAGTAAAGTTCATAAATACAAATGAAATCAGATTTGTGAGCTAGAAATTCACTATGAATACTAAATCTACTATTAAATTTCTTATTTAATAAGTAGATTTATCCCCTACGAAACTCAATTCCAAATTTTAACTTTTTGAGCGGGGGGTGTGTCTCGCTGGCTAAGCGACCGAGACGCTCTCATCACAATTTTTCCATGTCAACCTATGTTAAGCCAAAACGACACAAAAAAAATCATAACTTTCTAACTATTAAACATACAGTCATAATTTTTACATCGAAGGACAGTTCCAATCAAGTACTTTAATGATTTACTAAGCAAAATTTTTTTTTAAAAAAAAAAATTTTTTTGTTCACCTCCCTATATAAATCATCTATCTTTAACTTTAAATCTAGATCTATTTTTAGTACTAATAAAACTATAAGTATAGTCAGTATAATTGAGTATAGACTATTAACTATTATCATTATGACTAGTATATAAGTATTTTATAGATCTAGTATAGTCTTACTATTCTTAGTCTTTGATGTCTTAGACTTAGTCCGGACTTGGTGACTTAGACTTAGAGTAGACTTACGATCTAGAAGTTATAAAAACTTAGAATCGTTTAGATAGTTACATAGTAGATCTAGCTAGATTAGATTATTTTGCTTCTAGATCTAGACTTTATTAGACTCCTATAAATGATCTTGATAATCAATCTATTCTAGAAGTCTATCTAGGATCTAAATTCTAACAACGAGTCTAATAGATTCTAGAGATTTATCTTGATTGTTATTTTGAAGTGAATGCAGTCGGTAGAAGTTAAAAATCGAATTAATTAGTGGTATCTAAAACTACAACCGGCTTATGAAATAAACTAAAGTTTATGTTCCTAAACCCGTGCACAAATCAATCCAAAACTTATTATTATATTATCTTATATAATAAATTACAGACGTTTCTAACAAAACAAAATAATTACACCCTACGCGCGCGAATCCATATGTTAATCTAGTCTTGCATGTTGATAAGACTTAAACTATTCTAATTCATTGGTTTTTCCTGTCTGATTCACAGAGGTTCGTACCATGATGACAATGAGTACACATTATATCAGAACGTCTCTATTATAACTTCAATGACACTAAGCAAAACGTCTCTAACTTCAATGACACAGTATCAGAAAGTCTCTAGCTTTATTGACATTAACAAACACAAAATAGAGCAGTGAGATTCATAACAAACGAATATTCACATTTGACTAGAGTAACACCATTAGTAAAATCACTAAATTTAGGAAGCCTTCAGGACAGAAGACTAAAAAGTAATGTAGCAATTATACATAAAACACTGAACCATAATCTTCAAATACAAAAACAAAATATAATAAAATACTATGAAAGACACAAAAATAACGGCACATTCCTCGTCCCATATGCTAGGACAAAATTGTACAAATACGCCTTCTTCCCTAGTGCTATTAGAGCATGGAATGGGTTGCCTGAGCTAGCCAGAAAAACCAGTGACTTGGCAGAATTTAAGTCATTGGTTAATATGCATGACTAAATGCATGACGCGTAGGACGTAATCATCTTCTTTTTTGAAGTAACGTCTGTATTATATAAGATAAGATTATATCAGAACGTCTCTATTATAACTTCAATGACATTATATCAGAATGCCTCTTTTATAACTTCAATGACATTGCATCAGAAAGTCTCTAACTTTAATGACAATATATCAGAATATCTAACTTTTAATCACATTTAATCAGAATGTCTCTAACTTCAATGACTTTTTATCAGAACGTCTCTAACTTCAATGACTTTTTATCAGAACGTCTCTAACTTCAATGGCTTTTTATCAGAATGTCTCTAACTTCAATGACTTTTTATCAGAACGTCTCTAACTTCAATGACTTTTTATCAGAATGTCTCTAGCTTCAATGACTTTTTATCAGAATGTCTCTAGCTTCAATGACTTTTTATCAGAACGTCGCTAACTTCAATGACATTATATCAGAATGTCGCTAACTACAATGATATTATATTAACGACGTTTTAATCTAATTTTCAGTCTAGCGTATTTTAGATTTTTTTTTTCGGAGCTAAATGAGTTTACAAAATGAGTTTACAAAATAATAGGATTACACTATCGAGCCTTGCTAGTTCCACAAGTCCCATCCGAAATGAAGATTACCACGCCTGATTTATTTCACTTCAGAAACAAGAAAACTATACCTGACATAACAATGACTTAATGGTGGAATGCGCAAATTTAACTAAATTGAAAAAAGAAAGTTAAACTGTAAATGAATATCTAAAAGACTGAACAGAGAAAGCATTAGCCTACATACAGGCATGAGTTCGTATGAGTAATTCAGTTAGAAAAACAATGGTTTTTTATTCAATACGAACAGCATGCAAACCTTTGAAAATCACTTTGAAAGTTTTGGTGGAAAAAGAAAACACATTTTACAATGGCATTCTGCCAAGTGTTTGTCTGTTATGAAAGTTGGACTTTTCACATTAAGACATAGAAAAGCTTTTTTTTTTTTCTTTTTTTTTCTAATGTGTCAAATGTTTACCAGTTTTGTGTTAAGGCTGTGATCTAGCGACAAATAGCTGATCTAATCTTATCTAAAATAAAAATGGAGCTTGGAGTTTTCGGGTTTAGATAACCCTACTTTGAAAAAATTCTTATTTGGGAACCTAGATCGTTAATTCAGATGCCAGGTACCTGCTCGCTGCTTTGCGATGGGGCAGGTTTGGAGGTCCGTGGCTCTAGTCCACCTGGGAGCTTATCTGTCTCACGTCATTACTACACCTTTTTTACTCTTAATAACCTTTGTACCTTAGTGCTGTTAATTTATCTTACATGCCATGTTTATTTATCCAATCTAATGGATGCGTGCAGTGGCGTAGTTGGGGTGGGAGGAGAAGGGGGCCCAAATTTGAAAATCACCCCGGGCCACTACTTGAGCTTGCTTGAGGTCCCCCAAATGAGTGTCCGATTTTTTTAAAAATATTAAATACTAAGCCACTACCCTGTTATCTTCGAGTCCGAAGATTAATGAGGAATGCAGTATTTCCCGTGGATACGCAGCCCAAGTTGTGACCAATATATTTTGCCACAACCAGGGCAAGCATAACCATTGTCCGCCAGTGGTCGATTATTTTCTTTTCGCCGTCTGCGTCTGTCCTCGGCAGCGGATTTATTTTGGTCTCAAATGTGTAACTCGCGGTTTTTGTAAGTGACCTCCAGTTGTCTCGTTCTGAAGCCACATGCAGCCAGGTGATCTTTTCTATGTCATTATCTCTTGTCATGATGTCGAATGTTAAAATACAGGAGCCCCTAAAGAGGCCAAGCCCCCCAGCTCACAAATCCCTTGCTACGCCACTTTGTAGGCATAAGCCTAATGTCAATACTACAAGAAATTTTAAACTGAAATTGAGAATCCGTTTTTAAACTGAACCTTAATTTATTCACAGATATTTACAGACTTTCAAGACTCCAGTGGCGTACCTATGAATTGGCCATCATTTGGGGTCCCGTGGGGCTTGACCTCTTTAAGGACCCCTGCCTTTTGACATTGGACATCGTGACATGAGATCTCTTATCATCATTGGCCTCCTTCAGTCGTAGAACGACTATGGTTCATCTCAGAGCACACTTCCTCATGTGGCTGTGGAGCCCTATTTTGGAGAGACACTCCCGTCCACAGATAGCGCAGGTTAAGGTGGCTTTTGCTTCGGTGGTAGAGGATCTGGCCGTTTTTCGGATTGTACGCATTTCTTCCTGAGCTGAGACCCATGTACTTTCACTGTCCATAGCTTTTTTGGTCACTGTCTCTCTACATCTGTTGTGGTCTAGAGTTATGTCTTCCCAATTGTCAGTATTGATGTTCACTGATTTGAGGTCACGTTTTATTACATCTACGTAACGGAGGTGGGGGCGACCAGTTTTTCTTGTGCCAGTCGCGAGTTGACCATAGAGGATGACTTTCGGGATGCGCTTGTCCTCCATCCGGCGAACATGTCCAAGCCAGCGCAAACGGCGTGTCTGAGGGCTGTAGAGATGCTGGGAATACCTGATCGCGCAGGTCTTTGCTCGAGTGATACTTCCCAGGCTACAAAAACTCGCTGATCGGGTCTATCCAGAATCACAATGCGGCTTTCGCTCAGGGAGATCCACGATTGACATGATTTTCTCCATCCGCCAACTCCAGGAAAAGTGCAGAGAACAAAGGATGCCTTTGTACATTGCGTTATTGACCTGACAAATTCCTTCGATATAGTTAGCAGACATGAGATAATGGCGTAATATTTAATATTTAATGTAAAAAATAATAATTCGAAAACTCATTTGGGAGTCCCCCATTAAGTGGGGGCCAGGGGTGATTTTCAAATTCCCCATCTGAATCCCCCCCATCCCCCACCATAGCCACGCCGCTGCAAGACTCTCAATATAGTAAGTACAGTAATATTTAAAATATAACAAAATAATAAAAAGATGTTATATGATTTTCAATTAGCATTGTTGTTAAATTCTAACAGACTAATATATAATTGACTGTTAGCATTGTAGCGTAATAGTTTTATGCATTAATAATGAAATTACACAATTAGTTCTTCATTTTAGTTTCTATATCAGTTTGTAGCAAAAAGAAACTATAAAGCAAAACCTCTTCGACCTTGTGACTAAACCCGAACCAAGACACATGTGACGTGGCAACACGCTATTGGTCCAAACTGCCCACAGGTTGTGACGTTGCAGGTCAGTGTTCAGGCCTTTTATAACGATTGGTCACCTGACAAGGGAAAAATTTCGGGAGTCAACCTCGAGATAAAAAAAAATATGAGCCGGAGATCTTTAAGCAACTTGAAACAACCAGCACTACATTCCAGACAGTTCGTGTGACGCTGCTGATCCCAAACTGTTTCGGTTATTTGCCTTTCATTTGGACCCAGCTGCAGAGTAGGCCTAAAAAGAGCGAAATGCTGTCTGGGTGACATAAGATCCATCAAGAGATAATGTCCAGGTTTTTCTCTTATGCAAGATCATTGAAATGAACCATAGCCGTTTTACGACTGGTGGAAGCCAAGAACAATTTAGCGGTAGATATTCTGGTTATGTTATTGACCTAGGGGTCAAAACTCTGAAACACTCATTGAATATGACTTGGGCGATAAACAAGAAAATAAAAAAAATACTTTAACAAAAAAGCTTATAACAAGCAAAGTTGTATCAATTAGTTTGGATCAGTCATGTGATTAAATTTGTAATAGATCTAGAGTAATCTAGACCAACGACCAGCCACCTTTTACTTTCCCTAACTAATGTCAGATATCCCTAAGTTCAATATCCCTGCCATTGCCGAGATTCGAACCTGGTTCCGAAGCGCATTATTACTGAGCCACCACGCCCCCCCTCCCTTTCAACTTCGACCAAGGAACAAAGTTATTTATTTATCATGAGCATTAAATGTGCTACTTTCAATGATTGGTTAAATTGATGCATTTCTTTTTTATATATATTTAATACACATACTTTTTTTTATAAATTATTCAATTTTACTTCATTCTCATACATAATCATTGAGTCAAACACGAAAAAGAGTTACGGTACAAAAATAAAACTGTTTATTAAATGTACTAATTAGTTTCCCACGGTAACACATTCTTTAGTAAAACAAAACAACAACAACAACAAAAAAAAAAACAAATCAACCACAAAGAATTAGATCTAGACTAGTTATCTAGATCTAGAGTCCATGTAAACATAATTTATTTTTTACTTCATATCATATGAAAAGAATACAACAAGAGTACATGGGAGTTTTGTATTACCTTGACAGTGCTCAAAAAGTAGGCCATTCCTTCCAAATTTTGGCTTGGTCATTATTTCTACAAAGACAGCTAATTTCACAATAGTTCTTCATCATCTTGCATAAGAAAAAAAGGTTTTCATTTGAGCTTCCTGTGTTTAATGTGAGTGCGCACTGCGTGCCTAATTGAAAGACAAACGTCTGCTAGGAGATCACGCTGAGAGTTATCGTACCTTATGCTTTGGGTTTTTCCGGTCAACCACTGTGCAAGGTTGCGTTGTGACGAGCAGAAGTCAGCGAATGCCCCAGCCTGCAGTTATCAGTGGCACGATGGGTAGTGAGATGGAGAGTAATTGAATTTGAGGGTTTTCCCGAAAAGGTCAAGGAAAAACAGGTCAACATATGCTGTAAAGTTCATTCAATTTTCAACTCGAAACGATGCTGGAACAGAAGCAAAAGGTGGGCGCTGATGATAATTGGAAAGATAAGATAACTCTACGTAATAATAACAAATCTACTTTTCAATAGCAGATTTGCTGGAATAGCAAACCTATATTACAACAGCAAACCAGCATATCAATATTACTATTGCAAACCTACAAAATAAGAGCGATTAAAATTGCAATTACAATAGCAGAAGTATGTGATGGATAATCAATTTTACAATATCAGATCAAAATTACAACGGTAAATCTAAATATAAATTATATAAAATTATAAATATTCGTCATGATGTCATTTATATATACATAATAATAATATAATTTAAAGACCGCTGGTAACAACCAAAATGTAGGCTCAAGGCGCTGTGATTACATTTCAAACATAAACGCGAGAGCTAAAATGACAAACTAATCTAATTAAGTTTTGAACAGATAGGTATTAATGTTCTTGAATGCAGGGAAGTATGTTGTCTGTCTGAGATCAATGGGGAGTGAGTTCCAATCCTTTGGTGCGTGTACTAAAAAAGCAAGCAAACTTTTGATGGAGAAACGTGGCATTGCTAGAGGCGTTGAGTCCATGGAGCGCAGTGTTCCCTGAGGGACATGTGGAGTGATCAATTCACTAAGTTACAATTACTAAATGCATATATCCCTTGTTGTTCTTGTTTTCGAGAATTACTAAATGCATGTTGCGTTTGTTGTTATTGTTTTCGAGAATAAGTACATGCATGCTTTTTTGTTTTATGAGTTTATGAGAGGCTGTCTAGAATATCTGCCAGTTTTTTTAAAATAATCTGCACCAGAGAGGTTGACTAAATTTTCTGCTAGAGAGGCTTTTATAATCTCTTCTGGAGAGGCTGTTTGGATACTGATCCAGAGAGGCTTCAAGGGCTATTAAAATCAGCTACAGGATAATTTTGTACATGAGATGGGGATGGTAATTATAAAATGAGTGACTCTTATTAAAAAGTTCCCCCTTCAGACCTTGTGGTCTATAGGACAGATGATGTAAAGGTCATCTGTTTCTGTGGCCTACGGTTAACGAGGGTGTCATGTGGCCTTACTTTTCCCCAACTATTGTCAGACCTGGGTGGACTCGAAGATCCCGAAATTAAAAATCCCAGGATTCGAACCTCGGACCCCGGTTCGGTAGCCACCGACTATAATTAGTGTGTTTGATAATCTCGATTGGAATGAAGATATACGCCGATGTAAACTGTGAAGATATACGCCTACGTAAACTCTCTACAAGCAACAAGTCTAGATGCAGTTTTGGGTTAACAGCATTTTTATCAATGGAAGTCAATGTTTACATAATAATTTTATTTATTTAGGTCACATGCCTTGATGTAACTAACAATGCGGTGCCATTTTCTCTCTGTAACTATCCCTTTTTTATTCACACCCACGCGACATCAAGTGCCAAGATGTAAACAAATTATATAGATCTGAAACAAGATCTACATGGGAGGATGTGTAAAAACCAACAAACTAAAACGACCTTATTCAATTAGACAAGGAATTACAAAACAAATTAAAGGTAAACACACATACACATAGTTTGACGCTGAATTAGATTTATTCATGTTTTGGGGTAGATTAAAGTTTATGTCTTAAATATAAAACCTAGAAATAAAGGAGGACATTGTCAAAAAACTAGACATTAAAACCAGTCGAGCCAGTTCAAAAACTGCTTTGCACTTAATGGCACAGTCGTACCGCCAAAAGTGGCCAGGAAAATGTCAGCATTGTAAGCTCTGAAAGATTAGAAAGGCAACGTCCTATGGGTCATTCAACTCTAATGAGCATTTGAGGGAACTGGAGAGAGGGGAATGCATTGTTTGATTTTCAACGTCTCTAGAACATTCGACTGAACTTTTATGATGGAAGTATGCATTAATTGCAAATGATTAATTAATAATTAATTTACGTCACAAATTTACATTTTAGGGCCATTGTACTATTCTTATGGTCCGCTAGCCCTACATATCCTACAAGATCACTAATGAGGAGCTGTGGCAAGAATAGAGCATCAGATATCCTTCAGAGACGCTGGCGATGGATAAGCCACACCCTTCGCAAGCCTACATCCAACATCGAAAGACAAGAGGAAGAATAGACGACCCAGAAATACATGGCACCTAGATTTGGAAGCAGATACCAAGCAAATGGACCAGATCAGGTGACAGTTGGAGAGAGTCCGAGATCTGAGACGCCTGGAGATAGCTGATTGATGGACCATAGCTTGGATGTCCGACCGTCTCTCTATCAAAGTAATTAATTGGCTTAACTCAAACTCATCATTGGCCTCCTTCAGTCGTAGGACGACTATGGTTCATCTCAGAGCACACTTCCTCATGTGGCTGTGGAGCCCTATTTTGGAGAGACACTCCCGGCCACAGATAGCGCAAGTTAGGGTCCCCTTGGCTTTTGCTTCGGTGGTAGAGGAGCTGGCCGTTTTTCGGTTTGTGCGTTTTTCTTCCTGGGCTGAGACCCAAGTACCTTCACTGTCCATAGCTTTCTTTGTCACTGTCTCTCTCCACCTGTTGCGGTCCAGAGCTATGTCTTCCCAATTGTCAGTATTGATGTTCACTGATTTGAGGTCGCGTTTTATTACATCTATGTAACGGAGATGGGGGCGACCAGTTTTTCTTGTGCCAGTCGCGAGTTGACCATAGAGGATGACTTTCGGGATGCGCTTGTCCTCCATCCGGCGAACATGTCCAAGCCAGCGCAAACGGCGTTGTCTGAGGGCTGTAAAAATGCTGGGAATACCTGATCGCGCAAGGATCTCAGTATTGCACACTTTTTCTTTCCATGTGACATTCAAGATCCTACGGAGACATCTCAAATGGAATGAGTTTAGTTTTCTCTCTTGCTTTGCGTAGGTGGTCCATGATTCACTGCCATATAGCAGTGTGCTCATAACGCATGCCTTGTAGACTTCCATTTTGGTCACCGTGGTTAGCTTGTGGTTATCCCAAACTCTTAGTTTGAGTCTAGCGAATGTCGAGGCAGCCTTCCCTATGCGTTTTTTCATCTCCTCTTCTAGGGACAGGTCATCTGTAATTGTGGATCCCAGATAGCAGAATTCGTTTACGGCGTCCAGCTTGTTATCGTCAATGAGGATGGAGGGTGGTGCTGTAGTAGGTGGTCCCATAACATTTGTTTTCTTCGTGCTAATAGTCAAGCCATATTCTTTACAGGCCTGAGAGAAGCGGGACATTAGTGACTGAAGTTCCTCTTGTGTGTGTGCCACTACCGCTGCGTCATCCGCGAATAGCATATCTCTTACGAGGGTGGCTCTGATTTTAGTTTTGGCCCTCAGTCTGGCAATATTTAGGAGTTTGCCATCAAATCTGGAATGGAGATAGATGCCTTCAGTGGATTTGTCAAACGCGTTGTGGATTAGCAGTGAAAATAGTATTCCAAAGAGGGTTGGGGCCAGGACACATCCTTGTTTAACTCCGCTGTTTATACTGAAACTTTCAGAGCTGGCACCGTTGAATTGCACTGTGCCCATCATATTTTGGTGGAAAGATATGATTACATTTAGTAGCTTGGGTGGGCAGCCTATTAACTGTAAAATTTTAAAGAGGCCATCTCTGCTAACTAGATCGAAGGCCTTTGTCAGGTCAATAAACGCAATGTATAAAGGCATCCTTTGTTCTCTGCACTTTTCCTGGAGTTGGCGGATGGAGAAAATCATGTCAATCGTGGATCTCCCTGAGCGGAAGCCGCATTGTGATTCTGGGTAGACCCGATCAGCGAGTTTTTGTAGCCTGGGAAGTATCACTCGAGCAAAGACTTTGCCTACAATACTTAAGAGGGAGATTCCCCTGTAATTGTTGCAGTCGCTTCTGTCACCTTTGTTCTTATACAGTGTAATGATTTTAGCATCCCGCAGGTCTTGTGGCACAGCACCTTCTTGCCAACATTTACAAAGCAGTTCGTGTAGAGGTTGGATTAGAGTAGTTTTGCATTGTTTTAGAAGATCTGGGGGGATACCATCGCATCCGGGTGCTTTGCGGGCAGCAATGTTGTCTATGGCTTTGTTGAGCTCTGAAAGGGTGGGTGTTTCATCTAGCTCGTTCATTGTGGGTAGTTGTATGATGGCTTTAAGGGCTGAGTCAGAGACTGAGCTTGTTGTGGCGTAGAGCTCGGAGTAATGTTCCACCCATCTGTGCATTTGTTGGCACTTGTCTGTTATAATTTCCCCAGTGGTTGATTTCAGAGGTGCTGTCTTGTTTTGGGAGGGTCCGAGAGCCTTGTTGATTCCTTCGTACATCCCTCTTATGTTGCCCACTTGGGCTGCGAGCTGAATACTCTCACTGAGCTCTACCCAGTATTCATTGGCACAGATCCTTGCTGTCCTCTGTGCATTGGCTCTAGCTTCTTTCAGGTTTAGCAGGTTGTGTTGGGTAGGTTTTGCCTTGTAAGTAGCGAGTGCATCTCTCTTTGCTCTGATGACAGGTGCTAAAATAACTGCTTTAGAGTCGAACCAATCATTTTGTTTTGTAATTTTTCTTCCAAAGATTTCCAGGGAAGTCTTTTGTATGGTGGACTTGAGGTGTTCCCATTTTTCAGTTGCTGTATTCTCAGAGATATTTTTATACTCGCGTTCAAAAGATTCCGCAAACTGTATCTGGAGATCAGGTTGACACATCTTGCTTACATCCGATTGGGGTCTTCCAATCTGCTTGGTATGGTGGATTTTTTGGGGGAGGAGATTGATCTTACAGCATACCAAGGAGTGATCTGTGTCGCAGTCTGCACTGTGGTAGGACCTGGTAAGCTTGACAAATTTTAAGCACTTTTGTCTTACCATGATTAGGTCTAGTTGGTGCCAGTGTTTGGAGCGAGGGTGCCGCCAAGATACTCTGTGCTGCGGTTTAGTCTTGAAATAGGTATTAGTGACGCAGAGGGAGTGTAGTGAGCAAACCTCGAGGAGCCTTTGTCCGTTTTCATTTACTTTTCCGACACCAAAACGCCCAATACAACTGTCCCATGCAGAGTTGTCAGATCCAACGCGTGCATTGAGGTCGCCGAGGATGATAACCTGTTCCGTGGTTGGGATCTCGCTAAGAGCAGACGAAAGGTTGTCATAAAACATATCTTTGGCCTCTGGTGTGGAACTCAGAGTAGGAGCGTAGGCACATATCAAAGTCACATGTCCAATAGATGTGTTAAGGCGTAGTGATAGGAGTCTTTCTGAACCGTTGCACTTCAGCTCTACTGTGTTCAGCAGTGTGTTCTTAACTGCAAAACCAACGCCATGTTCCCTTACTTCACTTTCGGCTTTGCCTTGCCAGAAGAAGGAGTAGTCTTTTTCTTTGATTGATCCAGAGTCAGCTAAACGAGTCTCCTGAAGGGCGGCAATGTCTACTTTGAGCCTGGACAGTTCATCGTTTATTATTGCAGATTTTCTGACATCTTCTATGTCTGGTAGGTTTTCATTAAGTCCAGTTTGTAGAGTACGCACGTTCCATGTGCCCAGTTTAAGAGTGGAGCTCCTCTTTTTTTTCTTCATGTCGACTGGTACATTGGCTTTGTGCCTGCTTTTCAGATTTTGTCCTATCCTCGTGTACCCAAACGAGGAAGACAGGCATGACGGGACAGCACCTTATTGGCTGGGGGCTGCCCAGCTTGAGGCGGGCGGTAGCTGTCCATTGGAATCCTAGGATCCCTCCCACCGACGAAAGTGGCCCCTGGCGCCCTGCTCTACGTCAATTGAGCATTCGAGCTTATAACCGGTGACTGCCACTTCCCGTGTTTAGCCGACGCCTAAGGCGAAGCTGGAGTGTCCTCTCCAGTTTTTTAGGCTAGGGCTTTGAATAAGTGAGATGAAAGCCTGGGCATTGTTTATGGTCGGAACGATGTCGCCCACACAGCAGTTCCCCCCTCTCCGCGCAGCTGATGTGACCAAAGGAACGGAGTATCCGGTACAGTTTGGGATCAGTAGCGCCGCAGGATCTGCCAGGCTGTAGAACGGTGTGCCACAGTCTGCCTAAGGGTCACCAGCTCCTGATTTTTCCTCAGGGTTGTCTCCCGAAGCCTTTCCCATGTTTGGGTATAGCCGCAGGGCAGCGGAGGTTTGGATTCAGAGTTTTCCTTCTCCTAGATGGGTAGCCAACCAAGGCTAACGAGCCCCTTCTGCCCGAAGCTTACTGGTTTAGGCGCCAGTTGCTCGCCTTTGCCCCTTCTCCTGTCTGTGGTAACGGTTCCGCCAGGCTCAGTAACTGAGCCACACGTGAAGGCCAGGAGTTGGACTGGTTGTCAGAGGCTATTTGAGACGCATGCCATTGGAAGCACTTTGTAGGTAATGATGGGCTTAAGACCATTACCACTTCCGGCGTTAACAACCTTGCGGAACCAAACTACAGAAGTGCTATTTGAAGTTCTGCTCGCGCTGAAATAAAAGTAACGGCCACTTTTGGTGTTCAGAAAAGATACTTTTGTACAATACCTCTTTTCTCGGAGTCAGTTACACAGATCAGGTCTCAAACAAAGAAATCCTATGCCGAACTGGGAGTCGAACACTTAGTGAGATTGTGACAGAGCGTCGCATGAGGTTTGCGGGACATGTTCTACGTCAAAATGAATTACGCACGCCAAGAGTTGCGATAACATGGAAGCCAATACGAGGAAAGCGCAAACAGGGACGTCCTCGTATTGCTTGGCGACAAACCTTCATGGAGGACTTTAGAACAGTGGACACCAGGTTGGAGGAGGCTTCAGGCATTGCCAACAACAAATCTTTATGGAGACAGCTTGCCGCCCAATGCGCCGAACGGCGCGGGAGGACCTAAGTCTAAGTAAGTCTTTTCAACTCGTATCCTCGTGAAAGGTTCGAAAATGGCTCTAACAATTTTACTTGAAATCTTACAGTCGATGTATATCTCTCAGAAAAGCATTACTAGCTCCTTGGGCACACCGGGAAAACTTTAAATTTTATAATATTTTAAAGTAAAAAAGAAAAAAAAAATGGCTGGAGAACTAGGTCTAGATCTAGATCCAACATCGGCTTTGAAAGGACTATCGAGTTCTTAAAATGACAAAATGTACTACTATAAGGCATTATTGATGAAAGAGTTTAATAAATTATTGTGGAGGAAAATTGTGCACATCGTCTTCTAAGTCTAGATACAAAACCTTATTAGAATGTTATAAACTGTAGTAGATCTATACATTCGTTTAACCATGATTTTTTCTCGGGGGAAAGTTGGGGGGGGGGGGTAAAAATGTTCTCTTGTTTTTTAATCATTCATTAGTTATTAAAAGAAAGACAATCGCTCTATAAGATGTATCAAGGAGGTATTGTCTTTTTTAAATTTTATAGTTTTAAAATCTATTATATATTTGTAAAATACCACCGACTGATTCAATGATCACGAGATCTCTTAAACTGTTGTACGTATTCGCATCAAATTTCGTACACAGGTTCCTTTTAACTCCTAGACGCTAACAAAGAACCGGTTTTGACACGTTCGCAAAATGATGACCTCTATCCGCGTAAAAATGCAAGCTTTCAATCACACCTTTGTATATTATTTTCAGTATTTTCCCCAAAAGACCGCAGTCGAATTCGAAAGCATAAATAGAAATATGTAAAAAATTCCCTATTTTTAAAGCAATTATTTTTCTTTTTCCCTAGGTCTACTTTTTTTTAATATGCGTTACGTCATTTCCTCTTCCTTTTAGACGCGGTCTAAATGAAAAAAAAATCCTAATAGCATTAATGAGATAGATCTAGAGACTTTTTCCTTTTTTTTTCGAGAGAGAAAGAGAGAGATAGAGAGCAAGTTACTTTGTAACACTGTTAAAAAAATAAGTAGTCCCTTATTCCTAATAAGGTAATGGTAAAGAAAAGAAAAGAAAAATCTTGATCTATTGTCGTTTCGCTACATTCCAATCAATCTACGATTACAATCAATAAAACCAAATTGATACATTTTTTTTTTAATTTAGAGAACAAAATACCAAGAGAAATGCAGAAATGTGTACGAAGGACTCACTTTTTGTTGTTAGCGGGTATGGGGTGTTAAAATGCTACCAAAAATTAACAGGCCCAAATTATGAGAGCTTGAATGTGTCCAAATCAAGTCAAAAGTCTATATGGGAGAAATTACGATGCGATGGTAAAAAAAAAAACTACAACAACAACAAAGAAAAAACGAAATGAGAGTTTCAGGGAGCGAAAGACATTGAGAGAGAGAGAGAGAGAGAAAGGGGGAAAGATAGAATAAAAGAGAAATTTCATTGTAAGAGTTACACTAATTCACGGGCTAAAAAAGTACTTTAAGGGATGTTCCGGCTATAATAAACATTATAGACTATCATTTGAACCCTCCAACAAAAAAGAAATGAGAACGAAGAAGAAGAAAGAAGAACCCCCCATAGAAGACCATATGCAGCAGGTTAAGGACCGCTGACACAAGCCTTTATTTTATAAAGACTATCAAAACATTCTTTAATGCAGTGTTTCCCAAACTGTGTTCCGCGAGTTCTCAATAGATAGTCCATGAACTACTGGAATAATTAACTAGTGGCCACCGCGTGAATTAATCTCTCTAAAAAAAATTAGCGAAGCGTTCCGTTAAATACTCACAAATGTGCAAAGTGTACCGTTTAAGAAAAAGCTTGGGAAACATTGCTGAAATAAACTGATGTACGTTGGACGAGACACAGGGCGCTTATTCGTATAAACGGCACTGCATACGCCCTCTTCTCCTTTCTTTGACATCTTTTTGACATGTCCATAACTCGGGCGTCCACTCTGGCACTATCAGCTCTGGGAAAAGTCATAAATATGTCACCGAGGCTATTCGGGCTTGGACTCCCTGATGATAAGCGCAGCGGCAGGACCTAGGTCAGTATTTATATACACTTGTCCATGCCGCCTCTTCGTGGACTGGCGATGTCTTCAATTTAGTTCATGCCGACTTCTGGCTTTAACCGTTTCGTAGAAGTTCATTGCCCCTTGCGCTATTTATTTCTAGCTATTAAGGATGAAGGATGACTCTCGGGACAGTAAAACCAGGCACTTATCAACGAAACAGTTGACAGAGGTATAAAGATTCAAAAAGATGGAGATACGTATTCATTTCAAACTTTAATATTGAAAATCACAAGTATGCCGGTGTAAGCAGATACTAAGAAGAAATAAAAAACTGAGTGAAAAAAAAATGTATCTCTTATGTCTATGTTAGAAATTCATCAAATCTAAGTAGAAGTAGTGTCTCTAGCTCTGACTCTACCAGTCTTAGAAAGACTATATTTATCATCTCTTTTCTCTCTCTCTTTTATTATCTCTTTTCCCTTAAACTCTCTTTCTCATTATCTTTTTCCCTTCCCAAATTTCTGGGATGGTTTTAATCAAACTAGATGTACACTGCTTTCTTGAATGATAATTAACACAGATCTTACTTACATAACGTGTTACCGTTGCCACCATGTTGATATACTCTTAAATACGAGTAGAAACAGATAAACGACAAGGCCGAGTTACAACACACACACACACAGGCTTTTATTCAACCATGCTAGATAACGAACAGCAACACACACTTCCGAATCCGCTAAGGGAACTAACTCTCACGCAACATTACATCATATTTCAAAAGACTCACCTTCTCTCAATTGTTATTATTATTATGTCGTTCGCTTTAAATCTCCCTTTCATTGTATCTTCTCCACTGATTTCTCTCTAACCCTTTCTCTCACTATCTCAGTCTCTTGTCACTCTTTTTATCTTTCTCACTCTCTTTGCTCTCAATAGCTTTCTTAATTTCACACACTCTCTCTCTCTCGTTCTCTCTCTCTCTTTCCCCTATTCTTCCAATCTTTCTTCCATAAATTTAGCTTCATTCCTATTCACATTTTTTGTTTATTTTTTTTTAATACATATTTTAGATCATTACCCTTTGCCCGAGTTCTGCTTCCTATCTCTCGTCTGCGCATGTCAGCTTTTTTTCTTCTTCCTCTCTGCCCCATACAATTTGTTCAGTTTAATGCTCCATTCAATAACTGCTCATCATACGCCAGACACGAAACTTATAAAAACATGATCGCCACACCGAGGAGGGTTGCAAAGACCTCGCACCTAGTAGACTAAACAAGTTGAGATTGTTGCCCAGAGTGCACTCATTATTGTAGAGCCAGGGGCGGCTTCGCGAGAAATGAGGGGCGCGGAGTCTTTTTCACTGGAACGCCATAAGTGGGAAATTCAAAAGACCGCTGTTTCAATAGATTGCACTTTCCTGAAGTGCAGCGTGGTCAAATAATTATAAACATTATTAGAAGATCTGCAAGGTATTACATCAAAACATGCAGCGAGAAAGGTTGGCTGTGCGTCTTGCAATGACGTGGACTTGAATTGATTTAGTGGGATATAATATTGAAATAGCAGGTTTATCTATAGTGTGCTTCCCAGGTAACGTAGAGGTCTCGATGACATAAACTAAAGCGACGCCTGTGCTACTTTTAAAGCGTTGATTGTTGCCCATAAGTGTCGTGTTAAGAGATATGAATGTCTGCCCCTAAAAACTGGCCCTAGATGGTTCACAGGCGCAGACTGGGGGTCAAACTAGAACCTCGCATTATTATATGTTACGGCTATACATTGCGTACCATGTAATAATGATGGGTAACCATTCGCGAGAGTCATCATAATAAGCAAAGTTTGAAATTGCATAGAAAACTGAACAAATGTTTGCGTGGACTTATTCTGTTTTTCATGTAGGTAGCATGTTACACAACGCCCCGATGTATTACTGTGCACCATCGCAATTTTCGTCATTTTGAATTACAGTTAAGTTTTGATAGTCTGATGGTCACGGGACAGGGTGGTGTCGGATCATTTAAAACTTCAAATTACCAATGGTAAATGGTTAGCTGTACTTCAAAGAACTTAGCCAATGTCATACCGCTTAATAGTTTAAAATTTTTCAGAAGGTAATATTTTAATTATACGTTTGCCAATTTATCTCGTAGCGTCTCTAGCTCTGACCATATCGGTGTCTCTGAAGTTTCCCCAGTCAGCAAAAAAATAGGTTGTTTTGATAATATTTGTTGGCACATTCTCTCACAATTCTGTGGGAGTTGCTCCGTGCAGCTCTAAGTGCTTGTAGGTTGCATGGGGACATCATGGGGTGGCCTCTTCTTATAGATTAGCATGGCTACTCTCTTGTTCCTAATGATACTTGCCATTTTTGGCAAAGTTTCTTTATGCCAGTCTTCATTTTTTTAAAATTTGTTTGTGAATTCGATATGTAGATAAGGGTTGACCATGCACGAGGTCTTCTTTTAAAACACAAATTAACTAAATGTTAATTAACAGTGTGTGTGTTTACAGCCTTCAATGTCAATGTAGATCTACGTAAATACACACTAATAGGTTGAACAGCCGTTGAACGGTTTAACCAAAGTACAACACGTCTTTCTATCACTCGTCTCCTGACCTCATCTCTCTTGTGTACAGATGTATGATGATGAATGACTCAGTAAAGTACTTCCTAGAGTGCTTAAATCTCATTTTCCTTCTATTTTTAAAAGTCAAGAAGTGATTTTTTTTTTATTTAAAGAAGCCCCCTCCACCTCGTAGCCACCTTTGAATGAGGCCCTGAGTGACTGCATTGGAAAATTGCCGAAAACCCGGCCCTGTATAAGTTGTTCAAAATATTAACAACTTAGAAAACTTTTATTACAATCAATTCAAGAATAGAAAAGTAATAAATTTCTCGTTCATACCGGGATCATTTTGCCTTTTAAAAAATTGGCGAACGCATTTTTATAAACATATGCTGTAAAACGAATTCGTTATTTGAAAATGTTTAATTACAAATACCGCCATTTAAAAGAAAAAGAGATAACTCGATGCTAAATAAATGTTTGTATTATTTCCCTTGGCACGTAAGCCTACTAAAATCATTATTTTCTTTCTTCTTCAACAGTGTCTGTGACTTGCTGATATTTATATCTTATTTCTCTGTAATTAGCTGTCTTGCTGAAACAGCGCCAGATAAAATTACTTTGAGCTCAAAAGCAGTTTTGAGAGATGCCAACTTTGTTTTTCTATAAGGGAACAAAAAAATTGAAGAATTCCAAGCATATGCTGTGTCCATAAAAGCATCCCTTTAAAAACATTCTTTCATGTAGGTTTTTATACAGTTTAAGCTGGTTGACGGTCACTTGGTTATCCCTTATTCTGTAGGACCGTTCGTGATATGGCCATATAGTTCAAGTTAGCCGTTTCTGAATGTGGACTCTCTAATTCTGCAGTTAGCGTTGAAGATCTCCAAGCATTCAAGAATATCACCATAACACAGGAGAGCATAGTAAAGTTCCCCTTTCAGAACTCGTGGTCTAATGGGCAGATGATGTAAATGTCATCTGTTTCTGTGGCCTACAGTTAACGAGGGTATAATGTGGCGTGCCACAACGGCCAACCGCCTTTGATTTTCCCCAACTAATATCAGGTACCCATTAGAGTTGCGTGGACTCAGAGGTGCCCAAATATCCCGAAATTTAAAAAATCTCAGTCCTCATCAGGATTCGAACCCGGGACCCCCTGTTCAGAGGCCAAGCGCATTACCGCTCAGCCACCGCGCCTCCCAAGGAGAGCATCAGTCTCGCTTTAATGGCGTGGGCTTTGCCTTTGTCTTTCCAGACGGTCTTGAGCTACTGTGGACTGAGCAGATCTGACCAGTAGATTCGGTTTCGTCGTCTGAAATGATCACTCCGATATATTGAAAATTTCTAATACTTGCCAGTCTTTAGTCCAAAAAAAATAAAATAAATAAATTTTAAACATCTTTTAAAAACTGCATAAGAAGAACTAAATATACAGGACTAGTTTTTTAAAGATCTCTTTCTCTCTCTCTCTCTCTCTCTCTTCTGTGCTATGTACAAGGATGTTAAACCCAGCTACACAAAAATTCGATACAATAGTAATTGTATTCAATGACAAATTTGAGATTCTGAAAGTCAAGGTAGCCTGATGTATCTTGAAGAGCACTTTGTTTAGACTCCACAATTACATGACATACGCGAATTAGAAGGCGCCTATATTCTGTTCTAAAAAAATTATTTATGAATTCATTGTTGAATGGGCTGGTGATTGAGCTAAAGCACTAAACAGCTAGACGAACTAACCCTTGTAGATGTAGCACCAGTCAGATAGTCGAACTTACCCTTGTAGATGTAGCACCATTCAGATAGTCGAACTTACCCTTGTAGATGTAGCACCATTCAGATAGTCGAACTTACCCTTGTAGATGTAGCACCAGTCAGATAGTCGAACTTACCCTTGTAGATGTAGCACCAGTCAGATAGTCCAACTTACCCTTGTAGATGTAGCACCATTCAGATAGTCGAACTCACCCTTGTAGATGTAGCACCAGTCAGATAGTCGAACTTACCCTTGTAGATGTAGCACCAGTCAGATAGTCGAACTTACCTTGTAGATGTAGCACCAGTCAAATAGTCGAACTTACCCTTGTAGATATAGAACCAGTCAGAAAGTCCAACTTACCCTTGTAGATGTAGCACCAGTCAGATAGTCCAACTTACCCTTGTAGATGTAGCACGAGTTAGATAGTCCAACTTGCCCTTGTAGATGTAGCAGCATTCAGATAGTCGAACTTACCCTTGTAGATGTAGCACCAGTCAGATAGTCGAACTTACCCTTGTAGATGTAGCACCAGTCAGATAGTCGAAATTACCCTTGTAGATGTAGCACCAGTCAGAAAGTCCAACTTACCCTTGTAGATGTAGCAGTATTCAGATAGTCGAACTTACCCTTGTAGATGTAGCACCAGTCAGATAGTCCAACTTACCCTTGTAGATGTAGCACCAGTCAGATAGTCGAACTTAGTTGTAGATGTAGCACCAGTCAGATAGTCCAACTTACCCTTGAAGATGTAGCACCAATCAGATAGTCGAACTCACCCTTGTAGATGGAGCACCAGTCAGATAGTCCAACTTACCCTTGTAGATGTAGCACCAGTCAGATAGTCCAACTTACCCTTGTAGATGTAGCACCATACAGATAGTCCAACTCACCGTTGTAGATGTAGCACCAGACAGATAGTCCAACTTACCCTTGTAGATGTAGCACCAGACAGATAGTCCAACTCACCCATGTAGATGTAGCACCAGACAGATAGTCCAACTCACCCTTGTAGATGTAGCACGTCAGATAGTCGAACTCACCCTTGTAGATGTAGCACCAGTCAGATAGTCCAACTTACCCTTGTAAATGTAGCACCTGTCAGATAGTCCAACTCACCCTTGTAGATGTAGCATCAGACAGATAGTCCAACTCACCCTTGTAGATGTAGAACCAGTCAGATAGTCGAACTCACCCTTGTAGATGTAGCACCAGTCAGATAGTCCAACTTACCCTTGTAAATGTAGCACCAGTCAGATAGTCCAACTCACCCTTGTAGATGTAGCATCAGACAGATAGTCCAACTCACCCTTGTAGATGTAGAACCAGTCAGATAGTCGAACTCACCCTTGTAGATGTAGCACCAGTCAGATAGTCCAACTTACCCTTGTAAATGTAGCACCAGTCAGATAGTCCAACTCACCCTTGTAGATGTAGCATCAGACAGATAGTCCAACTCACCCTTGTAGATGTAGCATCAGACAGATAGTCCAACTCACCCTTGTAGATGTAGCATCAGACAGATAGTCCAACTCACCCTTGTAGATGTAGCATCAGACAGATAGTCCAACTCACCCTTGTAGATGTAGCATCAGACAGATAGTCCAACTCACCCTTGTAGATGTAGAACCAGTCAGATAGTCCAACTTACCCTTGTAGATGTAGCACCAGACAGATAGTCCAACTTACCCTTGTAGATGTAAAAACCAGTCAGATAGTCCAACTTACCCTTGTAGATGTAGAACCAGTCAGATAGTCCAACTTACCCTTGTAGATGTAGCACCAGTCAGATAGTCCAACTTACCCTTGTAGATGTAGCACCAGTCAGATAGTCCAACTTACCCTTGTAGATGTAGCACCAGTCAGATAGTCCAACTTACCCTTGTAGATGTAGCACCAGTCAGATAGTCCAACTTACCCTTGTAGATGTAGCACCAGACAGATAGTCCAACTTACCCTTGTAGATGTAGCACCAGTCAGATAGTCCAACTTACCCTTGTAGATGTAGCACCAGACAGATAGTCCAACTTACCCTTGTAGATGTAGCACCAGTCAGTTAGTCCAACTTACCCTTGTAGATGTAGCACCAGACAGATAGTCCAACTTACCCTTGTAGATGTAGCACCAGTCAGTTAGTCCAACTTACCCTTGTAGATGTAACATCAGACATATAGTCCAGTTCACCCTTGTAGATGTAGCACCAGACAGATAGTCCAACTTACCCTTGTAGATGTAGCACCAGTCAGTTAGTCCAACTTACCCTTGTAGATGTAACACCAGTCAGTTAGTCCAACTTACCCTTGTAGATGTAGCACCAGTCAGTTAGTCCAACTTACCCTTGTAGATGTAGCACCAGACAGATAGTTCAACTTACCCTTGTAGATGTAGCACCAGTCAGTTAGTCCAACTTACCCTTGTATATGTAACATCAGACATATAGTCCAGTTCACCCTTGTAGATGTAGCACCAGACAGATAGTCCAACTTACCCTTGTAGATGTAGCACCAGACATATAGTCCAGTTCACCCTTGTAGATGTAGCACCAGTCAGTTAGTCCAACTTACCCTTGTAGATGTAGCACCAGACAGATAGTTCAACTTACCCTTGTAGATGTAGCACCAGTCAGTTAGTCCAACTTACCCTTGTAGATGTAACATCAGACATATAGTCCAGTTCACCCTTGTAGATGTAGCACCAGACAGATAGTCCAACTTACCCTTGTAGATGTAGCACCAGTCAGTTAGTCCAACTTACCCTTGTAGATGTAGCACCAGTCAGTTAGTCCAACTTACCCTTGTAGATGTAGCACCAGTCAGTTAGTCCAACTTACCCTTGTAGATGTAGCACCAGACAGATAGTTCAACTTACCCTTGTAGATGTAGCACCAGTCAGTTAGTCCAACTTACCCTTGTAGATGTAGCACCAGTCAGTTAGTCCAACTTACCCTTGTAGATGTAGCACCAGACAGATAGTTCAACTTACCCTTGTAGATGTAGCACCAGTCAGTTAGTCCAACTTACCCTTGTAGATGTAGCACCAGTCAGTTAGTCCAACTTACCCTTGTAGATGTAGCACCAGTCAGTTAGTCCAACTTACCCTTGTAGATGTAGCACCAGTCAGTTAGTCCAACTTACCCTTGTAGATGTAGCACCAGACAGATAGTCCAACTTACCCTTGTAGATGTAGCACCAGTCAGTTAGTCCAACTTACCCTTGTAGATGTAGCACCAGTCAGTTAGTCCAACTTACCCTTGTAGATGTAGCACCAGACAGATAGTTCAACTTACCCTTGTAGATGTAGCACCAGTCAGTTAGTCCAACTTACCCTTGTAGATGTAGCACCAGTCAGTTAGTCCAACTTACCCTTGTAGATGTAGCACCAGTCAGTTAGTCCAACTTACCCTTGTAGATGTAGCACCAGTCAGTTAGTCCAACTTACCCTTGTAGATGTAGCACCAGTCAGTTAGTCCAACTTACCCTTGTAGATGTAGCACCAGTCAGTTAGTCCAACTTACCCTTGTAGATGTAGCACCAGTCAGTTAGTCCAACTTACCCTTGTAGATGTAGCACCAGTCAGTTAGTCCAACTTACCCTTGTAGATGTAGCACCAGTCAGTTAGTCCAACTTACCCTTGTAGATGTAGCACCAGTCAGTTAGTCCAACTTACCCTTGTAGATGTAGCACCAGTCAGTTAGTCCAACTTACCCTTGTAGATGTAGCACCAGTCAGTTAGTCCAACTTACCCTTGTATATGTAGAACCAGTCAGATAGTCCAACTTACCCTTGTAGATGTAGCACTAGTCAGTTAGTCCAACTTACCCTTGTAGATGTAGCACCAGTCAGATAGTCCAACTCACCCTTGTAGATGTAGCACCAGACAGACAACTTACCCTTGTAGATGTAGCACCAGACAGATAGTCCAACTTACCCTTGTAGATGTAGCACCAGACAGATATTCCAACTCACCCTTGTAGATGTAGCACCAGACAGATAGTCCAACTTACCCTTGTAGATGTAGCACCAGACAGATATTCCAACTCACCCTTGTAGATGTAGCACCAGACAGATAGTCCAACTTACCCTTGTAGATGTAGCACCAGACAGATAGTCCAACTTACCCTTGTAGATGTAGCACCAGACAGATAGTCCAACTCACCCTTGTAGATGTAGCACCAGACAGATAGTCCAACTCACCCTTGTAGATGTAGCACCAGACAGATAGTTCAACTTACCCTTGTAGATGTAGCACCAGACAGATAGTTCAACTTACCCTTGTAGATGTAGCACCAGACAGATAGTTCAACTTACCCTTGTAGATGTAGCACCAGACAGATAGTTCAACTTACCCTTGTAGATGTAGCACCAGACAGATAGTCCAACTCACCCTTGTAGATGTAGCACCAGACAGATAGTCCAACTCACCCTTGTAGATGTAGCACCAGACAGATAGTCCAACTCACCCTTGTAGATGTAGCACCAGACAGATAGTTCAACTTACCCTTGTAGATGTAGCACCAGACAGATAGTCCAACTCACCCTTGTAGATGTAGCACCAGACAGATAGTCCAACTTACCCTTGTAGATGTAGCACCAGACAGATAGTCCAACTTACCCTTGTAGATGTAGCACCAGACAGATAGTCCAACTTACCCTTGTAGATGTAGCACCAGACAGATAGTCCAACTCACCCTTGTAGGCATTTAACGTAACCTTTTAGATAAATCATAAAACTTGAAATTAATTCAGTCGCCTTCCTCTCCTTTTTATAAAGCTGTTGTCAACTCACTCTGTCTGTCTGTCTGTCTGGTAAATATTTTGTATACATTATTTCTCCCACACCCGACCTCGGAGCAAACGAAAATTAGGCACAATCATGTCTTCATAAAACAAGATTCAATTAAGAAAAAAACAATAATTATTTAATTAACTATTGGGATTAAATTATTTTATTTGTTATTGAACAAGAAAAAGAAAATTTTACTTGACTGATGTAGTGTTACAAGTTTAGTTATTGCCCTTCATACTTTGTTATAAAAATAGGTTTCTGCTTTTAAGTTTGAAACTGACAATAGATAACTTTGAAATCTTGTATTGTCATACGTTCTTCCCTGGCATAGTGTGTTGGCTTGAGTAGGCTTAAGCCCACAAGCTCGAATTCAGGTAGTTCAACTCCCTTTTTATAAATTCATTCATAGAGTAACATTCACGGCAAGACTCACACAGATAGCCCCTTCTATCCCCCCCCCCACCACCACCAATTTGTCCCAACTGCTCCAGAAAAGCGATTGTGTAATGGCGTATTGAGAAAGCTAAAAGCATAGAATTTCGCTAAACAAAGACAATTAGTGAAAATATTTCTAATCGCATCTGTCAGGTCTTAGTCGAATGTAATTAATGATTAATGATTATTATCAATGTCTCTAGGTATTAAAGAAATTGAATTACAAATGTGTGTTTTATAATATCATTACGTTAAAACTTGTAATAGTTTAGGCCCAAGTTCAGCCCGACAGTCACACCATACACACCCAGCTGGGCATAAACTAATAAACGAGGTGTATGATGATTTAAATTAAAATATGAATTGAATCTAATGTTATTTCTACAATGAAAAATGATATATGATCAACAATAATGAGAAAAGAAATATCAGTACATATAGTATGGTATGCAAAATCAATACTTATAGTAAGATTCTAGTAAATACTTAAGTATTTAAAAATGAACAAGAATAATTCACCTTAACTTATAAGGTTCAGTAATATTGTCCACACAGTGACAATCTTTCAAGACAACAACTGGCAATACATGTAGATCTATATGCCAGCCAAGAAACTGTTCACCGACGATCCATAAGTAAAAGTTTATAGTAGCATCCAAAACTCACAACTTCACAAAGCACCACCAGGTCCGAATATAGCAACTCGCAGTCGGGAGTCTGGAACCTCAGACTCGAACTTCAAACTTGAAACATCAGACAGAAAACCTGAAATGAAAAACCTCAGTCCTGTAACCTAGAACTGAGACTTGAGATTTCACCACTGAAACCTGAGACTTAAACTTGACACTGAGACTGAAACATGACACTGACACTGAAACATGACACTGAGACTTGGCACTGAGACTGAAACTTGACACTAAGATTGAAACATGACACTGACACTTAAACATGACACTGACACTGAAACATGACACTGAGACTGAGACTTGACACTGAGACTGAAACTTGACACTGAGACTGAAACTTGACACTGAAACTTGACACTATGACTGAAACTTGACACTGACACTGAAACTTGACGCTGAGACTGAAACTTGACACTGAGACTGAAACTTGACACTGAGACTGAAACTTGACACTGAGACTGAGACTTGACACTAAGACTAAGACTTGACACTGAGACTTGACACTGAGACTGAAACTTGACACTGAGACTGAAACTTGACACTGAAACTGAAACATGACACTGAGACTGAAACTTGAAACTGAGACTGAAACTTGACACTAAGACTGAAACTTGACACTGAGACTGAAACTTGATACTGAGACTGAAACTTGACACTGACACTGAAACTTGACACTAAGACTGAGACTTGACACTGACACTGAAACTTGACACTGACACTGAAACATGACACTGACACTGAAACATGACACTAAGACTGAAACTTGACACTGAGACAGAAACATGACACTGAAACATGACACTGACACTGAAACTTGACACTGAGACTGAGACTTGACACTAAGACTGAAACTTGACACTGAAACTGAAACATGACAATGAGACTTAATCTTGACAATGAGACTGTAACTTGACACTGACACTGAAACTTGACACTGAGACTTGACACTGAGACTGAGACTTGACACTAAGACTGAGACTTGATACTGAGACTGAAACTTGACACTGAGACTGAAACTTGACACTGAGACTTGACACTGAGACTGAGACTTGACACTAAGATTTCAAATTGACACTGAGACTGAAACTTGACACTGAGACTGAAACATTTGAGGGGACTATTGTTCCAATTAATAGTATTATTATTAATAGGGGAAAAGAGAGAGACAGATAGAGTGACAGAGAGAGAGAGAGAGAGAAAGTTTGGTTTAGAAAATATTGAAAGTGTTGTAGGCCTACAGAAAAATAAGGAAAGGGGCTGAGTAACAATACAATTAGGTCTATAGTGACTCTATAGGGATAGCCCTGGTGGTCACGGATTAATATTTCGACACATCCGCTAATTATTCAATTTTTTCAAAGCTATATTTGTTTATTTTATTTTAAGTATTTATAATACTTAATTTTAATGTTTTCTTTGTCAAGTTTGCTATAATTATTCGTTCATGGTTTTTCATATGAAAACTTCTGTTTGTGATGTGTCCCAGAAATGTTGGACTTTTCTAGTAAATAAAGACATTGACCTTCAGAACTCCAAATATCATGATTTTCGTGTGAGATGTAAGCCCATGTGGGATGTATGCAGACTTTCACGTGTCTAGGGCGGGAAAAAGGGCAAGCAAATGAACGCTGGAACTATGAACAATTTCTGAACAAAGTTTTTACATTTGTTGTGATATCATAAAATCCGATCCGACAAAGTAGATATTGTAGAATCGTGTAATTCCTCATCACATTACTTTTTGTTGTATTCTGTATTGTGTAAAAAGTTTTACCAACAATAAAAAAAAAGGGAGATAAAATCTGAACAAAAATCCTCAAATATTAAGCAAGCAAATGAAACATAGGTCTCGTGCTTGAGTTATTACAAGGAATAACCACACCGAATTGGAGAGCAGGTTTATAACAAAGATCTAGAATCTAGATCAATTACAAATTTAATTACATGACTGATCCGAACTAATTGATAAGTTACAATTAATATAACCGTTTTATTAAAAGTATTTTAAACATACATCTCTTGTTAACCAATCCTACTCAAAGGCTACTCCAGAATTAATCAAAGAATACGGATACAATACTCCTGAAAACATAGGTGTGCACTATATTTTCATATTTCAGTTTCTCATGGCTGGAATTCAGCGCTGAAGATTGATGGGAGGGAGGGGGGTGGGGTTAAGGAAACATATTTGTCTAGAGAACTGGAAAAGGAAATCATTGTTTAAACAGAGTTGGCGTTGATGGTAAAATGTACTTTAAACATAACTTCACAACTATGTATTAAGTAGTTGGGTGCTTGCAAGGAATAGGTTCCATGTGATGCTAGACAGTTTAGAGACAAAGAATTCGGGGGTGGTCTCTGTCTTCACAATGGTGAGCGTGGAGAAGCCAAGGGAAATAACGCTGTAGCCCTGTGGCTGTGGGAGACTGGAACATTGTTGATTAGATGGTTCTGAGAAAGTGAAAATGGAAAGAAACAAAAAGCCAAAAAAAAAAAGAGCGAAGAAGACGGGAGATAGACTGAGAGATAGAAAAAAAGGGGGAGAGAAAGAGAGTAAAGAGGGAGCATAGCGAGAGAGAGAAAAAGAGAGAAAAAGGAATAGAGAGAGAGAAAGAGAGAGAGAGAAAAAAAAAGAAGAGAGAGAAATAAAGAAGGAGAGAAGAAAGAGAGAGAAAGAGAGAGAGAGAAAAAAAAGAGATATTGGGAGAAAGAAAGAAGAGGTCAACCACAAAGAGAATCATATGGGGCAAAGGGAGAGAGAGAAAGAGCTTAAGTGAGTGAGAAATAGAGAAACAAAAAGAGAGAGAGAGAGAGACCAAGCCAGTACTTATTCGTTTGTGATATTACAGGTTTAACAGTAGCCTATGTAGGTTGTAACATCGATAGCGAACAACATCGGACAGATAAGTTCACTTAAGCCTATTTTGAGTTAATTGTTTGTTATATTTAACTTTGTTTTGGAGCTGACGAAGGCCTCGTGGCCCAAACGTCCTTTGTTTTACTTGGTCCCTGCAGGGTCACGTATATGCATGTTTATTGTATTTTCTATACAGTCGTTCATCCCTGCAGCAGTGAATCTTTGTAGGTTGTATCAGTAGCCTATGTAGGTTGTAACAGTAGCCTATGTAGGCTGCAACAGTAGACTATGTAGGTTGTAACAGTAGACTATGTAGGTTGTAACAGTAGCCTATGTGGGTTGTAACAGTACCTTATGTAGGTTGTAACAGTAGCCTATGTGGGTTGTAACAGTAGCCTATGTGGGTTGTAACAGTAGCCTATGTGGGTTGTAACAGTAGCCTATGTGGGTTGTAACAGTAGCCTATGTGGGTTGTAACAGTAGACTATGTAGGCTGCAACAGTAGACTAAGTAGGTTGTAACAGTAGACTATGTAGGTTGTAACAGTAGCCTATGTGGGTTGTAACAGCAGCCTATGTGGGTTGTAACAGTAGCCTATGTGGGTTGTAACAGTAGCCTATGTAGGCTGCAACAGTAGACTATGTAGGTTGTAACAGTAGACTATGTAGGTTGTAACAGCAGCCTGTGTTCTCTCATACGTTATGTTCCTAGAACTGTTTTCCTGCCTTCATTAGACAACCTCCCCACATACAAAAAAATACATCCCCCCCCCATTCCTTGTGCTGATGGTACTCCAACGTCTACCCCCCTTAGGCAGCTTAATGGTCAGACACAGTGGCTCAAGTATGCGGCATAGAAGACCCGGGGCAGGTCATTAGTACCCAGCGTCTAACGGCGTGGCTTAATGTACTGTACTGCATGTGCTGCCCCCCCCCTTTTTTTTTTTCATCACGTGCACTTCGTCTTTTGATCACGTGGTTTTCTTTTGAGTCCTTTCATCACGTGACTTCCGCTCCAAGGATTATTTTGAACTTGTTGGAAAAATGGAAATTAATGGCAGTAAGTGTGATACTCTCATTGAGCACGTTTCTGTTGCAGACTATCCACGAGAGTGATGCGTGGACAGCACAATGGCCAACAGTCCATACTGGCATCAACAAATATCACATTGCATTACGAAGTACCGTGGAGTAACTTAAAAATTTATTTATTTGGGCCCTATATCTTTCCAGGTACAGTACTTGTTGTATAACACACTAACAGTGATTCTAAACTTTTATTTAGTAGTTTACCCATGAATGGTTACTTTTCATTAGCAATAAATATTTATAATTATATTTAGTTGTATACAATGAGAAGCAACGCGTGACCCAGTTTGAGAATCTCCAGTCTTACAGTGCAAGTAATAAATTTAAAGATATAAAAATACGGAAGAAAAAAAAACACGTAGAACACGATACCCCAAGTAATTTCCTTTATCTATAGTCCTAGATCTGGTACCCAGACCTTAGCAGAAAGGGGAAAGCATCCTTCATTAAGGTCATACTTTCATAGTTTTATTTCCTTCAAATATAACCAAGATAACTCTAGTTTGTATTGCAAAACGTATGTACAATAGATGATGTTCCATATATAGCTACACCAGGGCCGGATTTAAGTGCTGGCCCCTACATTTTATTGAAACTTTAAAACAAAATTCACTTATAATAATCACAACTTGTATATAAAATCATGCCACATTATAGAAGAATGTACAAACAATGATCTAAATTTAATCTTACTTTCCTTTTTTATTTTTTTTAAAGCTTATATCAACTCACTCTGTCTGTCTGTCTGGTAAAATGTTTGAACTTTTTTTTTCCTTTCAGCAAGCTAAGGATTGGCACAATTATTCTTTACCTGGCAAGACATAGTTCAATAAAAAAATTAACTAATTGATTAATTATTTTTTGTTATATAGGGAGATAAAGGGAGTGAATGCTACTTTATTTTTCAGATAAATGGCAGTGATTAGCGGTTCTTTCCCTTTAGAAAAACCTGCTTTGTTTTGAAATTTTAAAAAGTATTTTTCTTTTGCATGTCATTGAATATGATTATTTTAGTATTTAAAACATTTATATTTTTAAAGAAGGCCTGAACCTGTCACATCACAGGTCTATTAACTAATTGTTTACATTTTTTTTTATTGGTTCTTGTGTTCTCAGGTAAAAGAAATAATTGTGCAAAATTATAACTTGATCTGAGATTGGCCAGGCAGTCAGACACGGTGAATTGATATAAGCTTTGTAAAAACATACAGTGGCTATGGGTCATAGCGTAGCCCTAGTGGACTCATAAGACACGTTTGAATTTTTTTTTCTCAATCAGCGTGTCTGAAGAGTAAATTAACTTCGTTTTTTTTTCGCCCTCGTCAGTGCCTCGAAGATAAAGAGTTTACGCTCATAGACACTCAGTGCTTGGGTAATAAAGGGATTCTAACTCCTGTAGTTATTGCCCTTGATCTCTGAACATCGTCCATCAGTAGGCCTATCTGCGGAGGTGGAGTTACAGTGAAAGATATTTCAGATCTTAGAAAATATTAGTAACAAACTTTATGTTGGAGTTTGATGGCATATTACTAGCAGTAAACACCGGCTGCGCCCGGTTGATTTGTTCCAAGATCTTGTATAGTTTATTATGGCCGGAACATCCCCTTTTGTGTGTGTTTTGACTTGTAATACACTGGCCACATTTTAACGATCAGCCTGAAATATTTTTTAGCCCGTGAATCAGTGTATCTGTTAAAATGAAATTTCCGGCCCGCTCTCCTTCTCTCTCTCTCTCTCTCCGCTCTCTGGAAGATCCATTTTGTTTTTAACCTGCGCTACGTAATTTCTCCGACATAGACTTTTGACTTTTGAATGCGCCCCCGTGTCACATCTCAATAGTATGAGTGTTCTTGAGTAGTATTAGGGCCTCTTCTGGCCTTCTTAGAATGTTCTCGTTTTATTGTTGTGCTAACTAGATCTATGTTATTCAACCACAACAGATATTAAATGATCACTGAATACTTTGCTAGCAGACACAAGATTTGTTAACTAAAATATCAGTTCACAGAATAGGCAATCTCAGCCATCAATCACTAACACAAAATATTACAAATTGAATACACTCAACATCCATAGAAAATTATCTCTTAGATCTACATAATACTCAATGCATTGAACTCAAACATGAGACACGCCTGTCTCCCAGTAGAACATGGCGTAAAACTTCTTACTGACCATGCGGTTTCTTAACATGTGACCAACAAAATGGTACCCCGTGATTATGAATGTGAAGTCCCCTATTTCCCGTGGAATTCTATTTTCTTGTGCATTTCCCCAACAATAGCACAGTGTAACAAACAATGAGGTTACACCCGGACACATTCACACACTTTTTTGGCCCGTTAATTCTAGTATCACTTTTACTTATCCGCCCCCGAACCCCCCCCCCCCCAGGCAAACAACAAAAAAGTTAGTCCTTCGTGCACTCTATGACTTTTCTTCGGCTTCTCAATTCAATCTTTATTATATTCCAACCTTGATCCCCAATGATTTTGTTTGTTGCAACCTTTAATCTTAGATCAAGCAATGTACGGTATTAGACACCGAATACATTTCTTTAAATACCATCAGTTTCAGAGCTAGAGAATATGTATACACTTTCCGAAGGCCCCCAATTGAACGCCACATTCCCGCTTACCATTTCTATTTTTGTATTTCGGTATTTTGTTCTCTAAATAAAAATAAATATCAATTTGGTTTAGTTCATTGGAATCGTTTAGTTGACCCCTTTTGATTGTAGGGAAACGACAATAGATCTAGATTTATCTGTTTTTTTTTTAAAATGCTATTAGGATTAGTTGTGCTTTTTAAAATTTTGTCAGCTTCATAACTCTTAAGGATCCTCCGAGTGATCATCACACACTTTTCAGATTTTGAATCTTTGTATCTATGAATAATATACTAGTATGATTAGGTTGTTTTTTTTTTTTATGTATTTAGGCCGCGTCTTAAAAGAAGCGGAAATGACGTAAGGTATATTAAAAATAAGTAGACGTAGGAAACAAAAAGTTGCTCTAAAAATACAGAATTTGTGATATTTTTAAAAATGTTTTATATACAGACTGCGGCCTTTTGGGGAAATACAGAAAATAAAATACAAAGGTTTGATATAAATCTTGCGGTTTTTCGCAAATACAGTACTGTAGAACGTCGTTTATCCGACTCAATTGGGACCGGACACCGTTCGGATACGCGATTGTTCGGATAACCGAAAACCGAAGCGATCCATGCAGTATATGCAACCGGACACTATACGAATATTGAAAATCATCACATGCGGGACACGTGCGTGAAGAACGAGCAAAATAGGTGACAAATGTCGCAATTTTACCTTTATTGTGGAAAATAATCACTTATTTTTCGTATTCATACAGTATATGTGCATCACAGTACATGTGGTTGATAAAAAAAAAAAAAAAAAACTGGTCCGGATATTTGACGCTCCGGATAATAAACGTTCGGATAAACGACGTTCTACTGTAGCAGTAGTCAAGTTGTCTACCTGTCAAAACCGGTTCTTAGTGAGCGCCTACGGGAAAAAAGTAACCTGTGAACGAAATTTAATGCGAATCCGTAAGATAGTTTAAGAGATCTCTTGATCAATGAGTCAGTCAGTCAGTGGTATTTTACAAATATTATATAAGATTATACCAAAAATAATTGGATCATAAAATCGATGCAAAGCAATAAATACTAAGTTTATTTTGTGTATCTGGTGTACAGAATACGGTAGAATAAATAAATACATATTTTATAACTCTAAAGATTGTTTTAATTTGTTTGCAAATTATAGCCCTCTAGAATCAAATAAAAAATCTAATTTATTCATGTAAACAAAGCGATGATTACTTGGATTAAAATTTAGAATGAAAATCTCTCGTAGAAAGCGAACATAAAACAGCAATGAGTACTAAAAATGTGTACGTCACAAAAATATCGTATCTTGTTCATCGAATTGCACGAAGAGCTGGGTCAAGTTTCAAAAGTTTGGAACCTCTGCTTTGAACGATAAGACTGACTTTCCCTTGGCCTAGCGGCTTGGCCCCACGGCCTATCTGGCTCGGGTAAGCATTATTGGCTTTCTAGGTTAATAATCTAAAAATAGCAAATCTCCCAGCCAGTTTTACTCACCCGGCTGTGGGATCGGTCTGACTCCAGGGAAATGGAAATGGATACAAAAAAAAAAGAGGGGGGATTATCTCGTCATGTTCATGTCATGGCTTGACTCATCTTTCTGTAGTGCTATTTTTACCTTCTCGAGAGTAGCTTAGTCTAGCCCTATGTGATACCTAGGATCTGTTAAACGCCATTACTTTTCCCTTTGTTTTTTTCAGTCCTTCATTAATCGCTTTGATAAAACTTGTAGCTGTTGTAAATAGTTTTTTTTTTTTTTCTTGCTGTATCAGCAAGGCAAAAAATATGTAGGTCGCAACTGGGTCTGTGTTGTCACGTGAAATATTGTACTCGATCTTCATGTTCGGACGATGTCTTTCGATGATACATGCATGGAATTTCAGTTTAGCCATTCGAAGAAAAAAAAAAGGCCAAGATGATGGCACAGAGAGAAGGCCAACCATTGGATCTCATTCTATTGTCGAGTAGGCCCCTAATCATTAAAGGAGACTGTTGTTTGCTTTTGTCGTTGTATTCTAAATATTTCGAATGTTTTTTTCAGAATGGAAGTTTCCTTGGCCAATCCCAAGACGGATAGGGATCGTGGCGGGCAGAGTTCGAGTCCGAGATCATCGAGACTAGAGTCCAGAGAGCACATCCCTCGACCATGAAGCCAAACAAGTGCATCTGTCAAAATGTCTTTTCTTTATTGCCAGTAAAGGTTGTATCACGTCTGCTGTCAAGACAAAAGGAAACTTCGCAAGATAGTTTTATGAAGAGTCCAGTTGATCCAACATCAACATAATATTTCCAGTGGTCTTATGCGTTTTCTCACACCGTGGTTTTATGTATCACAGATCTTTAGATAAATCGCTTTTCGAGATACAAGCACCGTATTTATTTGAGAGCGTGTCCATTTCACTATGAATGATAACGCTCTGTTCGACAAAGAAGTCATAGTTCTGTCATAATTATTTTACTGTCTATCTAAACAAGCCAATACCTATGTGTGCACCTGTCTTCATCAACGCGCGCGTGCTCATCCTCACGCACTTCTTTTTCAATGCGTAGGAATTGTAAAGAAAGAGAAAAACAATCCCATTTCTTTTAGTAGAAACATTTACTCTCGGGATATAAAAAGTTTAGAAAATGGATATAAGATGGATATAAGATTATATAAGGTGGATTTACAATGTATATATGATGTTTATAAGATATATATAAGATGTATTTAAGTTGTATATAAAATATATAGATGGATATAAGATGGATATAAGATGTATATATATATATGGCCTCCTTCAGTCGCAAAGCGACTATGGATCGTCTTAGGGAAAGGAGTTGAATGCCTGGGCATTAGCTGTGGTCGGAACGATGTCGCCCTCACATCAGTTCCCCCCCCCCCCCACTGCATGCAGCTGATGTATCCAAAGGAACGTCAGTACCGATACAGTTTGGGGTCAGCGGCGTCGCAGGTTCTGCCAGAGTGTAGCACTGGGTGCTGCAAACTGCCTTAGGGTCGTATATATGATGTTTATAAGATGTATTTAAGTTGTATTTAAAATGTAACCTATATAAGATGATTATAAGATGTATATGAAATGTTTATAAGATGGATATACGATTATTAGAAGAAAGATATAAGATGTATACATGATGTTTATAAGATGTATATAAAATGTATATAAGATGCATAAATAATGTATTTAAAAGGTTTATAAGATGTATACAAGATGTATATAAGCTGTTTATAAGCTGTCCGCATGGGGGATATAAGTTGTATAAAAGATGCATATACGAGTTGGATGTGGATAAGGTGGATAAAAGATGGATATACGAGTTGGATGTGTATAAGGTGGATAAAAGATGGATATACGAGTTTGATGTGGATAAGGTGGATAAAAGATGCATATACGAGTTGAATGTGGATAAGGTGGATAAAAGATGGATATACAAGTTGAATGTGTATAAGGTGGATAAAAGATGCATATACGAGTTAGATGTGGATAAGGTGGATAAAAGATGGATATACGAGTTGGATGTGGATAAGGTGGATAAAAGATGCATATACGAGTTGGATGTGGATAAGGTGGATAAAAGATGGATATACGAGTTGAATGTGTATAAGGTGGATAAAAGATGGATATACGAGTTGAATGTGGATAAGGTGGCTAAAAGATGGATATACGAGTTGAATGTGGATAATGTGGATAAAAGATGCATATACGAGTTGGATGTGGATAAGGTGGATAAAAGATGGATATACGAGTTGAATGTGTATAAGGTGGATAAAAGATGCATATACGAGTTGGATGTGGATAAGGTGGATAAAAGATGGATATACGAGTTGAATGTGTATAAGGTGGATAAAAGATGGATATACGAGTTGAATGTGGATAAGGTGGATAAAATATCATATACGAGTTGGATGTGGATAAGGTGGATAAAAGATGCATATACGAGTTGGATGTGGATAAGGTGGATAAAAGATGCATATACGAGATGGATGTGGATAAGGTGGATAAAAGATGGATATACGAGTTGGATGTGGATAAGGTGGATAAAAGATGCATATACGAGTTGGATGTGTATAAGGTGGATAAAAGATGGATATACGAGTTGGATGTGGATAAGGTGGATAAAAGATGGATATACGAGTTGAATGTGTATAAGGTGGATAAAAGATGGATATACGAGTTGGATGTGGATAAGGTGGATAAAAGATGGATATACGAGTTGAATGTGGATAAGGTGGATAAAATATCATATACGAGTTGGATGTGGATTAGATGGATAAAAGATGGATATACGAGTTGGATGTGGATAAGGTGGATAAAAGATGCATATACGAGATGGATGTGGATAAGGTGGATAAAAGATGGATATACGAGTTGGATGTGGATAAGGTGGATAAAAGATGCATATACGAGTTGGATGTGTATAAGGTGGATAAAAGATGGATATACGAGTTGGATGTGGATAAGGTGGATAAAAGATGGATATACGAGTTGAATGTGTATAAGGTGGATAAAAGATGGATATACGAGTTGGATGTGGATAAGGTGGATAAAAGATGGATATACGAGTTGAATGTGTATAAGGTGGATAAAAGATGGATATACGAGTTGAATGTGTATAAGGTGGATAAAAAAAGGATATAGGAGTTGAATGTGGATAAGGTGGATAAAAGATGGATATACGAGTTGGATGTGGATAAGGTGGATAAAAGATGGATATACGAGTTGAATGTGGATAAGGTGGATAAAAGATGGATATACGAGTTGGATGTGGATAAGGTGGATAAAAGATGCATATACGAGGTGGATTTGGATAAGGTGGATAAAAGATGCATATACGAGTTGGATGTGGATATGGTTGATAAAAGATGGATATACGAGTTGGATGTGGATAAGGTGGATAAAAGATGCATATACGAGTTGGATTTGGATAAGGTGGATAAAAGATGCATATACGAGTTGGATGTGGATAAGGTGGATAAAAGATGGATATACGAGTTGGATGTGGATAAGGTGGATAAAAGATGGATATACGAGTTGAATGTGTATAAGGTGGATAACTAATGGATATACGAGTTGAATGTGGATAATGTGGATAAAAGATGCATATAGGAGTTGGATGTGGATAAGATGGATAAAAGATGGATATACGAGTTGGATGTGGATAAGGTGGATAAAAGATGCATATACGAGGTGGATTTGGATAAGGTGGATAAAAGATGCATATACGAGTTGGATGTGGATAAGGTGGATAAAAGATGGATATACGAGTTGGATGTGGATAAGGTGGATAAAAGATGCATATACGAGTTGGATTTGGATAAGGTGGATAAAAGATGCATATACGAGTTGGATGTGTATAAGGTGGATAAAAGATGGATATACGAGTTGGATGTGGATAAGGTGGATAAAAGATGGATATACGAGTTGAATGTGTATAAGGTGGATAAAAGATGGATATACGAGTTGGATGTGGATAAGGTGGATAAAAGATGGATATACGAGTTGAATGTGTATAAGGTGGATAAAAGATGGATATACGAGTTGAATGTGTATAAGGTGGATAAAAGATGGATATAGGAGTTGAATGTGGATAAGGTGGATAAAAGATGGATATACGAGTTGGATGTGGATAAGGTGGATAAAAGATGGATATACGAGTTGAATGTGGATAATGTGGATAAAAGATGCATATACGAGTTGGATGTGGATAAGGTGGATAAAAGATGCATATACGAGTTGGATGTGGATAAGGTGGATAAAAGATGGATATACGAGTTGGATGTGGATAAGGTGGATAAAAGATGCATATACGAGTTGGATTTGGATAAGGTGGATAAAAGATGCATATACGAGTTGGATGTGTATAAGGTGGATAAAAGATGGATATACGAGTTGGATGTGGATAAGGTGGATAAAAGATGGATATACGAGTTGAATGTGTATAAGGTGGATAAAAGATGGATATACGAGTTGGATGTGGATAAGGTGGATAAAAGATGGATATACGAGTTGAATGTGTATAAGGTGGATAAAAGATGGATATACGAGTTGAATGTGTATAAGGTGGATAAAACATGGATATACGAGTTGGATGTGGATAAGGTGGATAAAAGATGGATATACGAGTTGAATGTGGATAAGGTGGATAAAAGATGGATATACGAGTTGAATGTGGATAATGTGGATAAAAGATGCATATACGAGTTGGATGTGGATAAGGTGGATAAAAGATGGATATACGAGTTGGATGTGGATAAGGTGGATAAAAGATGCATATACGAGGTGGATTTGGATAAGGTGGATAAAAGATGCATATACGAGTTGGATGTGGATAAGGTGGATAAAAGATGGATAAACGAGTTGGATGTGGATAAGGTGGATAAAAGATGCATATACGAGTTGGATTTGGATAAGGTGGATAAAAGATGCATATACGAGTTGGATGTGGATAAGGTGGATAAAAGATGGATATACGAGTTGGATGTGGATAAGGTGGATAAAAGATGCATATACGAGTTGGATGTGGATAAGGTGGATAAAAGATGGATATACGAGTTGGATGTGGATAAGGTGGATAAAAGATGGATATACGAGTAGGACGTGGATAAGGTGGATAATATATGGATATACGAGTTGGACGTGGATAAGGTGGATAAAAGATGCATATACGAGTTGGATGTGGATAAGGTGGATAAAAGATGGATATAAGAGTTGGATAGAGGATGGCTAGAAGGTGAATGCGAAGAAACTGAGGAATGTGTTCAATTCCAGATCTACACCCAAAATAAACATTTCATATTGTAGGTAAAGTGATTCAAAAGATTAAGTTTTGGTACCTCAAGCAGGCGATGCGCAGAAAGTAAAAGATGAATCTTAATCAATAAAGAGGCAGCAATATTCCACCTGGGCTGACAATGTACTCACGTGACCGAATCTCTAGTCTCGTGCTATAAGGAAATGAGGTCATGACCTGATAGCTATTTTGAAGTACAGCGATTTTTTCCCCCCAATTTTTTTCTCTCTCTCTCTCTCTCTCTCTCTCTCTCCTTTCAGTTTTAAATCATTTTTCTCTCTTTCTACGCATTGTGTATGTGTTTGTGTGTGTATGCGTGTTTGTATGAGTGTATCATTGAAAACCTACGCGCAGGGGTCCCCCGATCAATAGTTTTGCACCCCCTCATTGCCATTGCTTGTCCCAAAAATGTTCCCAAAGGAAGTGAGAAGCTGCCTTTAGCCCAAAACGGACAAGAGATAACCGTTAACGGCAATGTAAAAACGAAAATGGTGTGTGTTAAAATATAGTTACAAATGAATACGATTAAGTCGTAGAACGGAAACTCACTAACAATCTAACTTTTTATTTTTATTTCAGTTTTTAGCAATGCTTATTAACTTATTTTCTATTTCGTTTTTTTTTTTTTCAGTATTTCTGATTTCGTCATGTGAACATAGAAAATATTTTCTAGTAAGATTCTAGTCAGTTTTCGACTTCTTTTCACTTATTCTCTTCTCTGTTCCACTTCCAATTACAGTCAAGAACAACCGATAACATTGTTTGCTTTGACGTCTGCCGCTAACCCCTTTGTCTTGCAGAAGTAGATACGCCTTGAAACAAGCATTTTGAGCCAATATTGTTATTGATATCAATTCTCTTTTTAAGCTTTAATGTTTTTCCCCCCAACAAATGCATCAATTCTCTGGCCAACAAATGACCCAACCAAGCATTCAACAAATACTGACATTTTATCCCTTTGTTTGATCTGCTTTTAAAGCTATCGTTTGTTTGTTGTTCCCTCCCCCCCCCCCCCGAGTCTTTCTTTTAACTGGAATTTGGCCAGCTAATTGTAGCATGATTATGTCATTTCTATTTGATTGAACTCTGTGCCAGGAAGGGTTATTGTGATCTTTAGGTTGAGAAGAATTTGGCTCAGATTTAAAATATTATCAGAAATTGCATTATTCCTGCCAGATAAATATAATGTTGAATGTTCTATCGTCTCGGAAAAGACATAAAAATGTAAGACGATTAGATCTAGTGCAGTGTTTTCAAAACTTTTTTTCTCATTCGGAACATTTAGCGTAACCCGTTGCTTTTTTTTGGTCTAGAGAATAATTCGCGTGGTGCCTGGTGGACTGCTAGTTAATTTTTCCAGTAATTCATGGAACTATTCAAGCCTCGCGGAAACACTAGGAAACACAGATCTAGTGGGTGCAATCCACCGCTGACACCATTTTACATTTTGTAGAGGGAAAGAAAAAGCTTTATGACATGCTGTAAAATGCTCCAGTTCATAAGCCTTTGTATATCGAGCCTGGTGGGGGGAGTGCGACCCGGGGATTTTGGGGGGGGGGGATTAAAGTTCATCGGTTGTTTTTACATAATTAAACAAAAACAAGGTTACAAAGACAGTTTGTGTGGAAATACAAACTCAAAATCGGCCCCCGATGTGGTCCACTAAGGCAGGTAAAAAGGCAGGTTTCAATATTTTCTGAAAGAATATCAGAATGAAATTCTATCAAAATTGATTTAAAAAAATAATAGATTTTTCGTTTTCAGAAAAGAAAAAGTAGCCGTTGCATCAGAACTTTGAATGGTCAATATTATGATGTTGGATTTTCACTATCTTTCTACTTTACGAGATCTAAACGGGACGGACGGACAGACAGACCACACACATTAATAGCGTCTTTTCGGGGGCGCTTAAAAACAATTGTAATTCAAATAAATCTGTAACGATCCCTTGAGATCCTTATAATAAAAGATGAATGATGGAGTATCTCTGTTTCAACGTATGGCAATGCCCCCTGATTACTGTATTCAATGTATATATTAAGGTTTCAATGGGAAAATGGTAAATTAACCACAGCGACCAAAATCCTAGTCTACAACGCCTGTGTTGTGAGCACTCTCCTTTATGGCAGTGAGAGCTGGTCAACATACATGTACCAAGAGCACAGATTGAATAGTTTCCACTTGCGCTGCCTGAGACGCATAATGGGCATCTCTTGGAGGGATCATGTCTCCAATCAGGAAGTTTTGAGATTGGCCAATATGAACAGCATGTATGCTCTCCTGACACAAAGAAGATTACGCTGGCTCGGACATGTTACCCGCATACCAGATGGTAGAATCCCAAAAGATATCTTATATGCTGAGCTTGTGGAAGGAGTCAGACCCAAGGGCCGCCCAAGACTAACATATAGAGATGTCTGCAAGCGAGACATGAGAGCCACAGGCATCAGCGAAAGTATGTGGGAAAACATAGCCAAAGACCGGAGTGCATGGAGACAGACTGTGCGTGCTGGGACAACCCTTGCTGAGAACAAAAGAATTGAAGCGGCCTTAAGCAAGAGGGAAAAAAAGAAAGCTGCCCTGTCCGCTAGCCCTGAATCAGAGGCATACACATGTACGAATTGTGGCAAAGTCTGCCGTTCTAGAATTGGCTTGATTAGCCACATCAGATTCTGCCCCGTCTCAAGATTAAGCCAAAACCAGTGAATCATTTGGGCGCATCCATTGCCTTTCGAGACAAAACGAGCCATATCCAATGACGCCTCCTTTTATTTGTATATCAGATATTTTTATTTTCACACATATTGTTATGCACACACAAATTGAGAAGGCTACACTTTATTTTCTCTTCTGTAACCAAAACTATATTTCGGAAGAAAATGTTTTTTTTTTCAAAGATTTTATTCAAACTCTGTCTATCTGGTAGAAAGTTTGTACGCGTTATTTCTCCCGCACCCATTCTCGGATCAAGTTGAAACTTTGCACAATCGTTCATTGGCACAGAGAAGACACGAATTAACAAAAAGATTTAACCAATTAGTCAATTAATTAAAGTTCCCCTTTCAGACTTTGCGATCTATAGGGCAGATAATGTAAAGGTCATCTGTTTCTGTAGCCCACGGTTAACGAGGGTGTCATGTGGCCAGTACAACGACCAACCGCCTTTACTTTTCCCAAGGTACCCATTAGAGCTGGGTGGACTCAAAGGTGCCCAAAGATCCCGAAATTCAAAATCTCAATCTTCACCAGGTTTCGAACCCGGGACCCCGGTTCGGAAGCAAAGCGCTATACCTCTCAGCCACCGCGCCTCCAGTCAATTAATTACGGGTTATTAATTAATTAATTAATTAGTCCCTTAGTATACTAAGGTTTGGTCTACAGATATTTGTACACGTTATTTCTCCAAAACCCATTCTCGGATCAAGTTGAAACTTTAAACAAAATTATTTGCTGTAGCTAACAAAACACGAATAAAAAAGAATACTGTTAATTTTTTTTTGATATTGAATTAGGGCAATAATTTCAGAATGATTGAGAGATATAGTTGTTAATGCGGCGATCCCCTTAGATACTTTTTTTTTTAAATGATTTTTTTTTCATATTTTACTTGTTTTTGTTTTTCCGTAATGCTAAGATTAGGGATTACAAACATTTTCATAAAAAAAAAAAAAGGTTAAAAAAATCAAAACATTCAATCGATTCTTTCTTTATGAAGTTAATAGTGATCTATAAGTTTTCATTTTATTTAGTTCTTGTATTGCCTCACAGGTGAACATGTTTTTCCCTTGAGCTAGAACAATCAAGTTCTACTCTTACAGTTCTACTTCCTAACGCAGTAAGCACAACGCCCATAAACGGCTGTTTCATTAACTCATTACTGAATACAAAGAAACATTTGAGTCGAGTGCGGAAATTCCCGCTGAAGCGTCATTAGAATAAAAAGATGGACATAAATTTAATTTAAATGTGATAATATTTTCAAAAATTATATAAAATTATAACGATCAAACCAGAGTTTTTACAGTGTGGTCAATTAGCTAGTTACTTTGTCTCAAAAACATACATAAACTTAGCCATTGTAGGAAGTTAGAGTTTCTATTTTGCGTTTTGTGGACGGCATGGACGGTCTGGCAGGGAGAGGAAAAGCTAGCTGACTTGGGGACGTGCAAAGGCAAGACTTCTGCTGCATTCGATATGCAAATCAATGCCGAAAAATCACAAGTTATGACCAATAGCTCACAAGTGTCAGAAGTTTTCAATACCTCGGAGTTATCGTCTCAGATGAAGAAAGTAAATCTGAACTACTGACCCAAGTTGCACAGTGCACAACAGCACTAGCAAAACTTAAAACAATATGGAAATACAAATGCATAGCCCTCGACAGTAAAATCAGACTGATGCGTTCCCTGGTCATGGCCATATTCTTATATGTTTGCAAATCTTGGACTTTGAATGCAGATCTAGAAAGGAGAATTGAGATACTACAGAAAGATCCTAGGTATCACTTACAAAGACCGCAACACAAATGAAAGGATTAGAAACAGGATTAATACAGCAATCGGAACCCTCGACAACCTGCTAACCGCTGTCAAAGAACGCAATCTGAAACTCTATAACCATATCACAAGGTCCTCAGGGCTCACAAAGACTTTCCTTCAGGGAACAGTACCAGGAAAAAGAAGAAGAGGCAGACCGAGAAAGCGATGGAAAGACAACATCAAAGAATGGACAGGCCTGTCATTGAAAGAAATTCCATCTAAGGTAAATAAAAAAACAGAAAGACGGTCATCAGATCTTGTGTGGTACCCCAACGGTATAGCAGAGTAATGGATAGGTGATGGTGAAGGTGGCGATATCAGAAAATCTTGAAAGCCATTTTTTGAAATTCGTGTTTATTCAGTATCCACTCATGTAGAGTCTGCAAGCTGATAAGAGACACTGTAATACAAACTTTGGTGTCATCATTTCCTTCAAAGCTTAAGATTGTCTAACTTGTGTTGAGGCCAATCTTCATAGAAGGCCTGAACACTGACCCTGCAACCTGTGGGCAATGGAGTCGTGGAGACCAATGGCTCGTTGCCAGGCAACAGGTCTGTACGACGTGGCAACGAGTGACGTCGCAGGTCAGTGGTGAGGCCTTCTGTAACGACTGGCCCTGCTGCGCATGTCTGTATTGTCAAGAAGGTAACAAGTGTATGTCTGTCAATGACTGAGGAGGAACTGACACATTATTAACACATTACTGACAACGTCTAAGAAGGGAGACTGACACATCCGAGTTTCTAAAATACGGTACTTATGCGGTACGTACACATCAAGTAGCCTATCTAAAGTATTGACAAACATTTCTAAGACTGACTGACAAATCGAGAGTCCTACCTTAACTACTGACAAACATTTCAAAGACAGATACATCAAGTGTCCAAAGTATTGACAAACATTTCTAAGGCTTGACTGGCACACCAAGTGTCAATGACAGAGAGATCGTTAAAGTGCTGTGTGTGTTCCTGGGCTTTCATCTGGAATCCACGTCAACACATTAACCCACCCACACGCGCATGCGAACACACACACGGTTTCAAACACACACACACACATGCACAGCATCCTCAATTCTCCAATGTCCCTGTCACTCCGCGCTTCCTTTCTGCACACCTTCTGTCACTCCAGTTCTCTTCACAGACACATGCACGAACAGATTCTCGCACTCACCCCACACACGAACGTAGCGTAGAAATATTGATTCCGGAACTCGTGACCTGGTTTCGTGGAACTAAAAAAAAAATAAATTATCACGCTGCAAAGAGGAAACGGGGACATGAAGGTGGGGGTGGGGTGGGGTGGAGTTGACCTAGTTCTCTGGAGCGTTGGTGTTGATGGAAACACTTTATAAGTTTCATATTGAAATATTATTTTTGTTTGGCCTATTTATGTTGAGATTAACCCGTTTTTTTTTTCATTTAGGTACACACACACACAATGATGTTGGACAAATGACCTTCTGTTGAGATAGAGGGCGAGAATATTAACAAAATAATTAGCAAGGCCTTGACCTCAAAATACAAGTTTACAAGATAGACATCTATTTATAGAGATTCCTAGATATCACTGTTATAAGACTTAAGGAAGATCCTTGTCAAGGAATTGAGATGCTGTATAGAACGATCCTAGGTATCACTTTTTAAGACCGCACCACAAATGAGTAAATTTGAAACAGGGTGAACAATGGTTATAAGGCTCCATTATGACCTGCTGACCACTGTCAAAAAAGGAAGCTTAAACTGTATGGCCATATCACGAGGTCCTCAGGGCTTGCAAAGACCTTCCTGCAGGGAACAGCACCAGGGATAAGAAAAAGAGGCAGAGAAAGTGATGGGTAGACACAATCAAAGAATGGACTGACCTGTAATCAGGAGTTTCTAGACAAGGCAAAAGACAGAAGAGAGGAATATAGAAAGACAGTCAACAGGTCCTGTTTGTTACTCAGGCTAAAGGATATGCGAAGATGAGGACACAGGCCTTTTTGCGCTGGCTAAGTAGCTATTTTTTAAACTAATAATAGCGAACTAAAACTGATTTAAGTTATATCATTATAGTAAACAATATTTTCTGAGCTCTCTTAGCCTATACATATTGAAGTGAATTATAGTAAAGTCTTGATATTATTAAAGACAGACAGACAGATAGACAGAGAGATAGATAGATAGATAGATAGATAGATAGATAGATAGATAGATAGACAGACAGACAGATAGACAGACAGATAGATAGATAGATAGACAGACAGGTAGACAGATAGATAGATAGATAGATAGACAGACAGACAGACAGACAGATAGATAGATAGATAGATAGATAGATAGATAGATAGATAGATAGATAGATAGATAGATAGACAGATAGATAGATAGATAGATAGATAGATAGACAGACAGACAGACAGACAGACAGACAGATAGATAGATAGATAGATAGATAGACAGACAGACAGACAGATAGATAGACAGACAGACAGACAGACAGACAGACAGATAGATAGATAGATAGATAGATAGATAGATAGATAGATAGATAGACAGACAGACAGACAGACAGATAGATAGATAGATAGATAGATAGATAGATAGATAGACAGACAGACAGACAGACAGACAGACAGACAGATAGATAGATAGATAGATAGATAGATAGATAGATAGACAGACAGACAGACAGACAGACAGACAGATAGATAGATAGACAGACAGACAGACAGACAGACAGACAGACAGATAGATAGATAGATAGATAGATAGACAGACAGACAGACAGACAGACAGACAGACAGATAGATAGATAGATAGATAGATAGATAGATAGATAGATAGACAGACAGACAGACAGATAGATAGATAGATAGATAGATAGACAGACAGACAGACAGACAGACAGACAGATAGATAGATAGATAGATAGATAGATAGATAGATAGATAGATAGATAGATAAAGAAGAGGAAGAGAACGCTTAGAAAAAGTTTACGGATTATTTGTGTACACACTTGATATTATGTCTATGTTCCAAAAAGCTTCTATTTTACATAAATACTTAATTTCACCATCACATCGATCTAAATCTAGTTCAATAATTATTTTTCATAACTAGACGTCTGATGCATTAGCCGTCAACAAACTGTTAGGCTCCTCCATCACTGCTTTTGAAGGATTACAAAATATCGTTACGTAATTCAATTGTTTGCTTCAATATTTTATCTCACACTGTCAAAGTTTGTCTGGTCAGGAGAGAAAGATTCTAAGGGGAAAAAAAGTGTTCTAACCAACCGAAAATCTTCAGGGAGTCCCGAAATTAAAAAATAGAAGGTTGTACTCTTAGACGCCTTGAGCGTCTGGTGAGTTTGTTGGTGTGATTGCCGTTGTGTTTGCATGGAGGGTATAGACACGACACACGACCAAGCAAATCAGGAGAGATTGGACTGAAATGGAATTCTTTTAAATCCGATTCGAAGAGCTGGATGTAGATTATGACAATAGAAGTCAGTGTCGTCTTACATCTAGAGATAAAAATGAATACGGTCTAACTAGTCCTTATGTTTCATTGGGAAAGTTATTAAAACAAACAGGCCTACTGTTGTTGGAAGTAGAATAGTGGACATTTTCATCTTTGGCTGATTACAAACAAATCGCTAGCTATCGGCTGTATACAGAGTACAAAGATGTGAAGTGTAATTTAGAACTTAGATGGTATACGACACCTCTGTGCATTTTTTAGCTCCGTGAAATCCAATTTCTAAACTCTTTTGCTTCTAGGCGGATTTTGATTTTAGAAGTTAGTTACGGAGATTTTGTCACAAACAAAGAAATCTTATGCCAAAAAAGGGACTCGACTTAATGAGGTTGTGATCAAACGTCTCATTAGGTTAACGGGACATGTCCACCGATAGAAAGATTTACGTCTACGAAGAGTTGCAATGACATGGGGGTCAGTACGAGGATAGCGCAAACAGGGACGTCCTCGTATAGCATGGTGCCAAACTTTCATAGAGCAGCGGACACCTGGTGGGTAGAAGCTTCAGACGTTGCCAGTCACAGATCTTTATGGAGACACCTTTTTGCAACGGTGATTTTTTTGTATTACAGTGTCCTTGGTATTGCTTACAATTGAAAAGGTATCTTGAAAATCCCCAATTAAATTTAAAGTATTCATACTGTTTCTGAATGTTATTTATTACAATAGAAATATGCCTTCTGTTTCTTGAATTAGATTATTAGTATATTAAGCTTTCCAATCCAGATATAAAACGGAAGACATAAATTCCATAATACAATTGGAACTAAACAAAAAAAAATGTACGAGTTAGATGATTGCAATGGAAGCTGCAGCACTTCTGACACCAATAAATAATTAATAACCTTCACTGAGGAACGGCCTTCAAAAGGTCATTACACTAGCATTAATAGCACATTCTTTTCATCTGGGAATCTCGAGAACATAGTGCAACTGTTTTGTTTCCTTGTTTTTTTTTCTGACTCTTTCTTGGTTGTTTTGTAGAGAATACGAGAACAAAAAAGTTGTATACTTTTTCAGCTCAACGCTCGTAAAAAAACTCAGCCACAAACCTCTGTCTGTCTGTCTATGCCTGCCTGTGTGTCTTTCTGTCTGTCTCTCTGCTTGTCTGCATGCCTATCTTTTCGTATGTCTGTCTTCTTGTCTCTGTCTTTGTCACTCTATCTTGTCTCTATTTGTCTGCTTCTATGTCTGTCCTTATATGTGTACCGAATCTCATTAGACTGATTTTTTATTGTGTATAAAGATTCTCAGTTGTTTGCTATGCATGGGGAATTCTCATAAATGGAGGTGAATCCTTAAATAGCTAGCTTTTGGTGTATCCGCGCAGAACGCAAAATAATTTATAAGCTATGTATGTCAAAAAGCAAGTAATATTTTCGTATTTATATTTTCGTATTTCCAAGGTTTTATAAGTGTAGTTTATTTCATTTGACCACCTTTGCGCTTCAAATTTGAGCCCCTTTAAAAGTTAGCCTAATGTAAAGTGGTGTATATTTATGGTAATTACTATTTGCATATTTATTTTTTAAAATTATATTGTTGGCTTTCATAAAATCCGAACTTTGCAAGATCTAAATTATCATAATATCGGATTTTCGATATCTTGTATAGTTTTTGCGATCTAAACGTGACGGGCGGACGGAGGGACAAACTGACAACACACAAACCAACTAATAGCGGTTTTTCCCCTTTCGGTGGCCGCGAAAAGGTAAATTAGGTTGACTACGTTTTAAAAACAAATTTTAAGAAAGTGTTACGTCACAATTTTAAAGCTGCAGCCAATGGCAACTTAGGATGACGTCACAGATGTGTCTTCTGCCCTACATACCAAAGAGAGATAAACGTAACCGACAAATACTTAATGAGTACTCTCCCTTTCTGAACTATGTTTATTATTATTATTTTTTTAAATTTTTATTAAGACAAGAGATAAAGTTTCTGTAGGAACTAATCGCTCAACGGTTATATTAAGCCCCGGCGCTGGTTTCTACTCGTGAACACCAGAAATTCAAAGATAAATGTAACAGTCACTTCTTTCTATTAACCGAGAATAATCACCGCTTGTCCAAACATGTTTTTATTCCTGGTAAACATGTCAATAGGATTTAAATATTGTATTTATACTATCCGTTAAAAAAAGGGAAGTTATCTACTATGATTTTAATTCGTTGTCGATAGATTGCTTAATTATACATTTAGTACAATCAACACAGAGTTGCATGTGGAACAACCGACATAATTTGAAATATCCTTGAGAATGAATCCTAAATATAAAAAATAAGTAAAGTCCCCCATTGCAGAACATGCGATCTATAAGGGAGAGAATGTCAAGGTCATCTGTTTCTATAGACGTCGTTTAACGAGGGTGCCATGTGGCCAGCACAAAGACCGAGCGCCTTTTTTTCGTTAACTATTCAAAGTACAAGTCTACACCAATTTTCAAATCCGAGACCGCTCGGTTTGTAAGCCAAGTGATTTATTACTCGGCCACCATAAAGCAATTTTGTTGAATTTCTCAAAACATTTGGTTTCCAAATAAAAAGACAACAAAAGAACATCCATGAGACTATGTAGCTGTAATAGATCTAAGTAAGTAAGATATGTAACAGGATTTCAGTAGTCGGGCATAATATATAACAAATATGTCTACTCATTCATCTCATCTCTGCCTGTGATCCCGTCTAGGGCATAGGTCACCAACCAGTTTCCTCCAGCCGTTTCGTTCATTCGTTCATTATATATACTCTCTTTTACTATATTTGTAGCTGTAAAAAAAGCGCCCAGAAAATGTACTTAAAGGTAGATAATTTGTTAGTTGAAAAATCTCCTGAAATAGTTTATAATCTGAAGTAATAAGTAATGAGATACTTTCTATTGCATTGTGTAGTCCATGTGCTGTAAGAAGCAACGGAGAAGGTTCTAGAATTGTTTTCAAAAGGGCATCTTTTCAAGCTACAGCATGCTCACAACGCCCTTGGTCCAATCTTTTTTGTTGCCCCGGGACAGATGAAAGTCCAGGCTTGGAGACGTACAGCCCAGGATACGTCAGAATGGAGAGATGTGCTAGAACAGGTCAGCGCCCTCCAAGGGCTGTAGCGCCCCACTGGGGCGGATAGACGTAGGGAAAGGAGGTATTCAGGAGGAGCTCTTCTGCTGCCACGTAGGGAAAGGAGGTATTCAGGAGGAGCTCTTCTGCTGCCACGTAGGGAAAGGAGGTATTCAGGAAGAGCTCTTCTGCTGCCACGTAGGGAAAGGAGGTATTCAGGAAGAGCTCTTCTGCTGCCACGTAGGGAAAGGAGGTATTCAGGAAGAGCTCTTCTGCTGCCACGTAGGGAAAGGAGGTATTCAGGAGGAGCTCTTCTGCTGCCACGTAGGGAAAGGAGGTATTCAGGAGGAGCTCTTCTGCTGCCTTTAGACACTCAGCATAGACAACCCAGCTCAAGGCGATAGCCGAATTTGCAAATATTAAGTGTAGACTACATTGGTCGTAAATTCGAACGATTCGTGCGTTTCTATTGATTGCAAACAAGCATCGGCTTTAATAGGTTCTGATTTTAAATTAAAGTTAGATGACATCTGTTTCATTTTTTTTATTTTTACAATGCAGTTTTTACTGATGCCAGTTTATGTTTCTATATCTGGCAAGTTATGGTTCTTAGGGATGTCATATATTTGTGTGAACTGGAGGAGCTCTATAATCCCATGGTACATCTATTGCTCAAACATTCATGATAGGAGATGGATGAATTAAATGGGAAAAAAAAAATACAACCTGGTTGTGTGGTAAGCGCTCTGGACTGTCACGGATTCGAATCCTGTCGTTTGGGCTACAATGAAATAATCTTCAACTCTGACGGAACTTCCAAAACTTATAAGACAAGCAAGAATCATGAGCTCTTTAAAAAGACTTAATACAATTACTTTCTGAAATAGTGTACATTTTGATAACTGTTTTCTATCTATTGTGGACTTCCATCTCACCGAGTACATTGCTCTTGGTAAGCATAAAGAAAAGCACTCTTCCTTTGTTCATCAGCCTGTTCTGATGGCAGCTTTGTCACGGCTATTGTGGCGGTACATTGTAGAAACACAAGGGACTCCCTAGCGAATTAGGCCTCCGGCCTCGCAAGGGGCGGAGGCTCAAGGGGCATCAAGCTCTTGAAACGGATGAGATGAACTGAACTTCTTGTTGATGTAGGATTTATAATTGCTGACCACTGGGAGAAAACCTTACATTTGGTTACGTGCATTCTGTATGACGACACGTATATGTTACTGTATCTCACACTGTTATATTTGATTACATACCATTGAGTAGAGATAGCAATAGTTTGTCTGCGGGTGTTTCGTTATTAGCATAGCCTTTTACCTTATGCGGTAATAAATGGAATTATTGTTTTGTTGAATAATTATAGTTTTATTTCTCTTGAATATATTAAACTTAGAAAAATATACTAAAATTCATTTCTTAACCTATTTGTACTTAGTTGGCTTCAGTTTTCCTAAAAAGTTTTTAAAAAAAAATAAATTCATATATCTAAAGAAAGATTTGGACGTTCTTGACGAGAGGAGATAATCCATAAAAATTCTTTCGAGAGTTGTCCTCCTTAGAACTCAGCAGACGATCAATCAAAGGATGAAGACGATTTGATGGCGGATAAATACAATTTGCCCGTGACAAGACTATCTAAACCCAGATTCCAGTTTGTCAGCTTGAGTTCAGTTTAGCCCTGGACGTACTTGATAGACATGGTGAGGGCACCCATCAGAAATGACATATAAAGTAGACTGAACTTGAAATATAGAAAAAAAAAACTTTATACGCGAGTATGTTTGAGATTTTGAGATTTAGTTTAAGTATTGCAAATATCTAATATATAAACTAGAATGTAAGGAGTATGTATGTATGTATGCCCCGCATAGAAATCAAAACCGTTTGACCAATCTTGATAAAACTTGGCTTAAATGTTCCTTAGCTCATGGCGGAGACTGTAGTTATGTTTAATTTGTCCCTTCCACAACCCGAAGGCCCTAAAATAAAAATAACCTAATCTAACTCTATTTCAACGAAACGTTTTAACAAATTGGGTAAATCTGTTTTATATTGGATACCAATATTTCGGCTAAACTGGTAAACCCGTTTATACACTCTACTATCATTTTCGTGGCGAAATAAAAAAAAAAGATTTATGGAACATCTCGCCATGTTTGACATAGATCTAAATCCAATCCACTATATAAGTGATACCCAAACTAAGGGCCGCAGACCTTGGGTTAAATCCGGCTAGTATATATATATATATATATATATATATATATATATATTTAATTTATTATTTTGAAAACTATTATTTAACATATCTACAATAAACAGATGCTGAAATATAAAAGGGCAAAAGTACTCACAACTTTGTTTACAATAACACCTACAAGAATGCATGCGGATATCATTAACAGATAGTGAAGTAAAAAAAAAAAACTTGTTTTAAAAAATCATAATTTAAAATCACAAATTAGGATACATTTACATCTTGTGTTGTGTAATCATTCTTCTAATCTAATCCTCATCATCTGGTACAGACAGTTGATGCTCTTCTAGCCAGGCTACAAATGTCTCGACTTAACGTTACTCCTCCAAGTTAAACTGGTGTTATGGTTAAAGCTACTTGGATAAGCCCAAACCGAGCCCAAACACTCCGTCTTCCCAAGCGCTATTAGTGCATGGAGTGGGTTGACTGGGCTAAACTGGAAAACCATAGACTTGGCAGAATTTAGGTTATTGGTTAATATGCATGACTAAATGCATGAGCGCTTTGGAGGTAATCTTCTTCTTTTTTGAAGTAACGTCTGTATTTTATAAGATAAGATTAAACTGTAAAATGTTTGTTTGTTTAATGTTTTACATGTTTCGGATGTTCCTTCAGAGTTGAAGATAGTTACTTCCTAGTCCAAAACTCCCGCAGGTTGACGGTGGATGGGAGCCGGCAGGGTTTGAACCCTGGACCATCGATAAATATGAACGACAGTCCAGAGCGCAAACCACACGACCAGGCACGACTTGTGGAAGAAGTGCGCCACTTTGGTTCTTAACCATTATCCTTTCAGGGCTTTTTACGTTATGCCGTTATGCTGGCATAATCTATTAGCATCCAATATTAATTTGTGAGCTTGACTAGCCAGCAATCAAGAATTAATCGTAGCCATTGTTTTTTTTCTTTGACTTCAAGACTCGTCGACGTTTTCAGAAGGAATGCCTTAAAAGCATTAATAACATTTAGGAGAAAGAGAAGAGTCAGACTAACGAGCCCTTCGAGAAAAATTAATTCTATTTCTTTTCCTTGCATTTTCTCATTCCAGTTTTATGTTTCTAATTTTTTCATTTACTTCATGGCCCAGCAAATTTGTGTAGATCCTGACACCCAGACGACAATCGGCGGCGTAATTTTTGCACCGCGCGCGCTGTTGGAGCCGATTTAAGACACGTATCGATTCTCGTGTCTCGTTTTGAGGGCGAGCTTCGTTTGGGTGACTGAGTGTGAAAGCAATAGCCGAATGATTGATGTGTACCATTACATAAGCCCCAATACTACCATTACGTGCTAGGTTCTTATAGAACACTCCAAGAATCGAGACAAAAAATAAAAGTAAATTCCAGTGGTTCTAAATCTTTTTTTGAGGTGTCCTTTAGGATAATTAAAAATATAAAAATAGAGACAGAAAGTTCACTGAAAAAAAAAAAGCAAAGTATAAAAATCATCTATAAAACACCAACAAAGGTTTTCTAAAGGGGAAGAACTCCACCCTTTAAACTATATCTACCAATAATGTACAAGTTGTTTACCTTATTTGGTATCAAACACAATAATTAATTACCAATACTCAATTGACTAATTGAGTATTTTTGTTTATTGATTCATTTTCTGTTAGCTACAATAAATATTTTTTTTAAAGTTTCAACTTGATCGGAGAAAGCATTAGGGAGAAATAGCGTTAACAATTATTTAAGGGGACTAAACCCAAAAAAATTAGCTATATCTGTGAATACTGAAGTCTTAGTTTCCCTATTTGTTATTATACAAAGTTATGAATTACCAGTAATGAATCGTTTAATTGGTTACTTCATGTCTTGCTTCATGTCTTGCTTCATGTCTTGTTTATGTCAATGAATAATTGTGCAAAGTTTCAGCTTGATCCGAGAATGGGTGTGGGAGAAATAACGTGTACACTTTTAGCCAGACAGACAGACAGAGTGAGCTGATATAAGCTTTGTAATGAAAAAAAAACCTTGTTACTTGGAAAATTTACATTGAGACAATCGAAAGGATCAGAAATCAGAAGCGCAGCCTTCCTCGTCGAAGTGTCCAAAACTGTTTCGAGATAAAACCTTTTGTTATGAAATATCTAATTCCGTCTTGGCCCCCAACAACAAGGAAATCATTTATTCACGCCAGTCTTTCGCGAGACAAGAGTTCTTGAGCCCACCTACCAGATTCCTCTTTCTATGTTGGAGGCTGAAGCTCAAAATCCGTCTTTTGTAGGGATTTGAACCCGAAACTTCGTTTTTTGGAAGCCAAGCACTTTACAGCTCGGCCATCACGACCGTATTTATCATTTAGTTAATTTTTACAATACCTCTATTCAATTCACTCTTTCTTCGAGTGTGGGCTCTTTTTCCTCTCTAATATACGTATGTGTACTTCAATGCTGATTACTAAATGTAACCAAGTCCTGGGCAATACCGTAACGACACATATAACGATAGAATAAAGATTCAGAATGCCAATTCACTGACATATAATATGTTTATTACATACGCTGGCATATAATACAGGCTCAGTTCAGACAATTGAAATATCCAGTATCAATTAAAATATAACAGCTTAATATCCCATAGACTGAATAATGACTATACAGAAAATAATTAGAGTCTAGACTTCGACTATATCTATAACCAAAAAGTCCAACTGTCTTGGACTAGGAACAAAACCACACTCGGAGATATGCAGCGTATACTCCAGGTTATAGTACTGTCATGCAATTTCACTGGAGATTGATGCATCCATTGCATGTTGTTGTTTTGGACAGGCCCCAAAATGTCAAAAAGCAAACCGTAACGTTTCAACTTGACGCGAGAAGGCGAGTGGAAGCAGTAACGTGCACGAAACTTGTACCAGAGTGAGCTCATGTAAGCTTTGTAAAAACATACTTCTATTGAGTTTCAAGATGCACAATTTTAAACATTATTTTAACCTTTGAAGACATCAATACTCGCGAGACATATAGGTCGTTGAGACCTAGTCAGGGGGGGGGAGGCTATAAATAGTTCAGCCTTGCCCTTGCTTTCCGCCTTGAAACGTACCAGTCATTGGAGTTTACAAATGTACGTTTAAAGAGAGAACGCGCCGAGCTCAGTTCTCACTTTCAAACAACTTCAAAGAGAATTTCACGAACTTCAAGTCGTCACTAAAAACTCAGTTACTAATTTATTTATGAGCCCGCCATTCACTAGACGTTTAGAGATGTTTCGAAACGCATTCCTAAAACATGCAACCCCCCCCCCCCCCCCACCACCCCATCGCTTTGAAAGCAGATTTTAGTGGGTCAATCACGGGGACTCTATTTAGACTTTCCATGACTTGATGGGTCTTTTGAAGGCTTAAAGACTATTTTTTTTTCTGACGCTTTGAAATCAACTTGACTGAAATGATAGGCTGGAGCTGTAAAGTTTCAAGGGACTGTATCTATCAATAGTATGGAGTTTAAAGCAGGCTCCTAGGCTAGTTTTAATATGAATAAACTTCCAATTTCTTGCTTTAAAAAAATAGGTGTTCATTTAACTGCGAGTTAGATACCGGGCCGGTCTTAGACCACTGCAACCTATGCGGCTGCAGTGGGCCCCGCACTTTCATGGGGTTGCGCTAATTCTAGGTGTAAATTATTATATAAAATAATTATAAATTATAACAAAGTTTTCGTGGCTTCCTAATTTTCCAGGAGCTCCTGGAAATCTCTTGAAATCTCATGAAATTATTAAAATCTCCTGGAAACTCTTAAAAAGTCTCCTGAAAAATAGACAAAATTGTCATTTTGGTGTGTTATGGAAAACGCCAATCCTACGCGCGATAAAAAAAAAACGGCATTGACAGATCTCATTTAATAAAAGTGTAATGCAAAGACTGATTTATTTTTTAATAAATACTTAATTTACACTGTCTATCAGCTAGTGCAGTTGTTCCCAACTGTTGTCTGCGGACCCTAGGGGGTCCTTGAGACGACCTTCGGGGTCCGCAGAAAGATGTAGGCCTAATTGGCATGGAAATTAAAAATAACTTTTCGCTAAAAGCCAGTTTCTCCATCGGATAATTTAAATAATAAGCAACTCGCCTCTCAGTACTGTTTAATTTGTCTATTACATACTTTCTGAGAGTCAATGCGGCGACCTTTCTGTAAACATTTGCAACTACACACAATGTATTTATGCGGCTTTTTCGTCGAGGAGTCTGTGGGAAAGGTTTGACTATATAAAAGGGTCCCCGGGTCAGTAATGTTTGAGAACCACTTAGCTAATGCAGCCAGAAATGAGCACGCCTATCGCCACAACTAATGTTTATAAATGGGTCAGGCACACTGTATAAATGCTTAAACAAATCATTCATTTTGGTTTAATAATGCTACTTATATAGATACTCAGTTCCAGTAATTAACCCTTTAGGTGTGCGTCCAAAAGTGGGCACGGTGGCTTAGTGGTTAAGCGCTCGGCTTCCGAACTTGGGGTCCTGGGTTCGAATCTCGGCGGTTGGTCGTTGTGCTGGCCACATGACACCCTCCTCTTTCACTGTTGGCCATAGATACAGATGACCTTAACATTATCTGCCCAATAGATCGCAAGGTCTGAAAGGGGAAAACTTGGGCGTCCAAAAAGCCCACATACTGAGCCTTAGAATGATATGTGTTAAAACTGATGTTATAGTTCAGTGATGCCCAAAATACGGCCCGCGGGCCACATCCGGACCGCGATGCTGTTCTATCCGGCCCGGATAAGTAATGTTCAGGAGAATCTAGTGCATTGTCGTCTAAGTCTAGATCTATTAGCTTATCATTGGAACACTAAAAGGTGTACTAAAGCTACGCATTCGCTTAACAGGATTCTTTCTCGGGGAGAGAGATGATATGGTAGGCGTAAATAGAATTGTTTTTAAATCTAACATTCATTGATTTTTAAGAGAAAAAAAAGTGCTCAATTAGTTGCATAAAAGATGTATTGTCTTTAAAAAAATGTTTTTTCTTCTTTTCAAAATCTTTCGCAACGCCCCATTCCTCCAATCGCATGGATGAATTGTATGTAAAAAGAAGGTTATTTACTTAATTAATAGAACAATTTTCGTTTAACTGCAAATGAATTAATAGAACAACTTTCGTTTAACTGCAATGAATTAATAGAACAACTTTCGTTTAACTGCAATGAATTAATAGAACAACTTTCGTTTAACTGCAATGAATTAATAGAACAACTTTCGTTTAACTGCAATGAATTAATAGAACAACTTTCGTTTAACTGCAATGAATTAATAGAACAACTTTCGTTTAACTGCAATGAATTAATAGAACAACTTTCGTTTAACTGCAATGAATTAATAGAACAACTTTCGTTTTACTGCAATGAATTAATAGAACAACTTTCGTTTAACTGCAATGAATGGACACTTCCAGAGCACAAATAAAAGAACAATGTAAACAAGAAGAACATTCAAATAATTGTATGACTTTGTTAGGCTTCCGAAATAAAACGTTATCAAATTTACAAGTCTATCCCTTTTCTGTAATATTCATGTGTCTAAGTCCTTGAGAAGTCAGTATATATATATCAAACGAAACAGACTTTTTTTTTGTATTTTTCACATGACCTCGGGCACGTATGCCCGAGTTCACCCATTCATCATGGCCAGAAGTTTCAATTATCGACACGAAGCGCTGTGATACTCGAAGGGAAATTTCTCCAACCGATGTCCAAACACGTGACTTTGTTTTGTGTTATTGTTTGTTTGTGTGCTGGTTGACAGAACGATGAGCACTGCATCTACTTCATGGCAACGTGATGGTGTCAGCAGTGAGTCTCAAGATAAGCTCTAGTCTCAGCAACTTAATAGAATATAAACATACACATACACGAAGAAGTGGTCATAAAACGTATAGAACCTTGAAATTAAATACCAATACGGTTTTATTATGTAATTTGGGCGTAAGTTTCGAAATGTCGGATTGCACAGCATCACGGGTCGAATCACTGGTCTAGAGGAAAATTAAAAGAGAAATTAATCCGTTTGATAATGTGGGAATTGAGTGGATGTTTTTTTTTATTACATCTACTCTTATGAAACAAATGTGAAGTATGATAATATATTGTGTGTCCATTCGGACATGATAATATCTTCTGTGTCCATTGTGACTTAAGACTTTAGTGTACACACCAAACAAAGAGAAGTTACAGATGAAGACTTTAGTACAGATACCAAACAAAGAGAAGTTACAGATGAAGACTTTAGTACAGATACCAAACAAAGAGAAGTTACAGATGAAGACTTTAGTACAGATACCAAACAAAGAGAAGTTACAGATGAAGACTTTAGTACAGATACCAAACAAAGAGAAGTTACAGATGAAGACTTTAGTACAGATACCAAACAAAGAGAAGTTACAGATGAAGACTTTAGTACAGATACCAAACAAAGAGAAGTTACAGATGAAGACTTTAGTACAGATACCAAACAAAGAGAAGTTACAGACTTTAGTAGAGACACCAAAGAGAAAAGTTACAATGATCTAATTACATGGACTCTTAATAGAGTAGACTGAGATCTGTGTCGTGTCTAATGGACATCATAGGGAGACCTGTCCATGGCCGAGTGGTCGATGATACATCATTGGATAATAACTTTCCGCCAAGCATGTTGGACACGTGCAGCCTAACTGGCCCCTCTCCAGTCTACACGCAGCAAATATTCATGTCGTCATTTCTCTTAACAACAGCGTGACAATATTATAGAACAGCCTGCACATTTTTCAGCGGCTCCTTTTAATGTGGTGTTGTGTTCAGTGGTTTGAAAGAGTAAAAGTGCTATTAAAAGTCTAGGTTTACCATCGCCTGAAGAGCGCTCTTTCTTCAAATTGGACATCAGATCACTGACCTACACCAAACTCTATCATACTCTCAGATCACTAACATACACCAAAACTCTGTCATACTCTAAGATCACTGACCTACACAAAATTCTCTCATGCTCCCCACGACTGTCCGCATTTCTTCAAAGACATAAAATATTTCGCAAACTGGGTATTTCGGCCAGTGTAAATTAGAAACTCTTTGAATAGAACACTTGTAAGGGCGCATATAATTGTCACCTAAACGAATATAAACATGAATGTCCAGTCTTTATTTTTTCCCTCTTTAGATATATTTATTCTCACAAGCAGTAGAACGCATTTCTTGACACACATACAGATAACTCTAGTGAGGTTACTAGGGTTGGGGGGGGGGGATTGGAGGAAGTCTAAAGCGTATGGCACTTACATCAGTGAGAGGGGGGGGGGCAGGTGAGATAGGGAGGGAGAGATAACTTCTGGTCCGAGATAATCATAAACTTGTTTATTGCTGTTTAATTAGACGAGTTTCAGTGTTTATGTGATGTAAGGTTTCGCCGTGAAGGGTCTTCCATCTTGTTTGTATGACTGTAGTTCCACTTTAAATGAACGACATTTTTTTTTTACTAGCTGCAAAATAAGAAAGTTGATAACCTAAATAAAGTGATTCTCTTGTAATATTTACCTGACGTCTTTGTTACACAATATTTACTTGCCGTCTTTGTTACACAATATTTACTTGACGTCTTTGTCACACGATATTGACTTGACGTCTTTGTTACACAATATTTACCTCACGTCTTTGTTACACAGTATTTACTTGACGTCTTTGTTACACAATATTTACTTGACGTCTTTGTTACACAATATTTACCTCACGTCTTTGTTACACAATATTTACTTGACGTCTTTGTTACACAATATTTACTTGACGTCTTTGTTACACAATATTTACCTCACGTCTTTGTTACACAATATTTACCTGACGTCTTTGTTACACAATATTTACTGGACCTCTTGGTAATTGGCTCTATTGTGTAATATTTCGTGTATTTGTAGTAATATATACTGCATTTTGTATATTTATTGCATTTTGCTGGTAATATTAACGATATGTTTCTCTGATAGTGGAAGTTAAATAATGTCTTTTGCATTTCTCGATGAGATTTCTTTGTAGTATTTATTTATTTATTAGTATTTTATTTTACTGAATTTTTGGAGTAATATTTATTACACTATTTGTGATATCACTGCACCTAGCAAGTGAAAGTTGATGTATTTTTTGATGCAATATTTAATTCATTTGTTGTGCAATATTCTTGAATCTATTGTGCGATATTTTACCGCATTTTATGTGCGATATTTTACTGCATTTTATGTGTGACACCACACCAGTACACGCGTAGGATATTTGCTGCACTTTGTGCGTGATATTTACAATACTGCACATTTTTGTCTATATTATTACACGAGTTATTAATGGATGTCTCAATATTTCTTTCTGCAGTAGTTGTTAAGAATTTTTTTTTTTACAATGTAAATGGAAGCGTAATTCCTAAAGCACTGGTTGAGTGTGTTTGTGTCGGAGTATTCTATGTATATATATGAACGTTGTTACATGTCTGCTTCTATATTGTTATTGTTATAGTAATAATACTTACATGTACTCTCTGTTCTACAGCGATCATATCATCATTTCATTGTAATTATTATTTCTTATCCGTATTGACTTTCGTTGAGCTGGGGGGGGGGTAGGTGTTAAAGAGTCTATGACCGTGAAATATCAGGAAGACCTTGACATATGTTTTGTAAACAAATGCGCCGAGCAACAGAAACAAAAAACTCCAATTAAGTTCGAAGGAAGGGTCAAGAAAAAAATTATCTTCATTTTTAAATGTAATTTTAGATACACATCCTTATTGCCTCCCTTTTCGTAGTGTTCTATGTTTGCATTTACAATAATAGTTTCATGATAGTTCATACAACTATAAATTGTCAAGATGTTAGGCCAATTTACAACTTCATTTTTTTTTTAATTTAATAAAGGCCGTTCTATATATACTCACGGGAATCGTATAGTGTTTTGTAGATTTAAAAAATGAAAATAAGTTTTCTTTTGTGTAAGGAGAAAATATGCACAGAATCCTAAGACTGTCGATATAAATAATAAAATGAGCGTATAGAAGTTATCATCTAGCTCAGTGTATGTATATCTATTCACTACAGAAAATCAAACCTCCATATCTCATAAAATATTGAAGCATCAATTAATACACCACTTATAGATGTAGTGTCACTTGGTGCAGCTGAAGTTTACGATGATTTTTTAAAATCTTTTTTCATTTTTGGTTTGTAAATATTTTGTTTTACTACAAAGCTTCTATCAACTCACTCTGTCTGTCTGTCTGTCTGGTAAACGTTTGTACACTTTTTTTCTCCCACGCCCATTTTCGGATCAAGCTGAATTTTTGCACAATTATTCATAAGCAATGACAAGATAAGAATAATAAACAAAATTAACCAACTAGTCAATTAATTACTTTATTAGTTAATTTTTGTCATACCAACAAGCTAAATTAATCCTTCAGTATTCACAGATACGGCTAAATGTGTAACGTTTCGAGATTTTCACTAAAAAAAATAATTAAAATCCTGATATTTAAAAAAAAAATAATTCTTTGTTTTACTTTTTTCTTTTTCATGAATATACTGTGTACTTTTAGGCTGCAAGAATCAATCTCTTTTTTTTGTTGTTGTTATTGTTTAGAGTTGTTTTCGACTATATCAGTTAAACTGATAACTGATGGATGCAATCTAAAACATTAACGATGAGGGATTACAAAACACTTCTGTGTCCCCGGATTAGACTGGGTATGTCGTACAGCTTTCATCAGTGGTCTACTATATATGTGTGCTTTGTGGGTCCACTGGACAATAGTGGACAACTACTTTATATTTCACCACAAGGACTCATGTACGCTCTCGGTCATACTGTTACAACTGTGGAATGGTCAGAATCTGTTTTATGTTCTCTTTCGCGTTAAATTAATGTCACTTAAGCAGACAATTATTAACTCTTTCTCTCCTTAATTATTTACCACATTCTGGTGGAATCAACGCTGATATCGTCAGTTAGGAGGGAAAGAGTTAATTAAAAAAGACTACATTAATGCCTACTTTAACTGCCTAATTTGGCAGCAAGACAAAAGAACTCTTCAAGGCTCTGAGGAGATGAAATCTGGCCAGGTTTTCGAACATTGACTTAATGTCGAATTATCTGAAAGCAGAAATGGTAGCTAGAAAATAACGACTTTTGAAGAGCATGCATCACCAAAGTCTATCTGCTTGTTACATTCTAAATCAATGGTGACTTTTTGTGAACAGTGAACAGAATTGAGCCAGTGTTGATCATTTATTTATTTTTAACAAAGTAAACGATAATTACTTTAAATAATATGAACTGGATTTTTAAAAAAAATCTAAATCTAAACAAGAAGATTACTGTATTTCAAATTTATTGTTTAAATTTTAATGTTTAATATTCATAGTTAAGATTTCTAATTGAAATCAGTATCCGCTATATTGACAAAAGTAACACCAAAGTGACATATTAAACAACAAGATAGCATTAAACGCATTATCTTTTTAGCCACAAAATGCGCATCTCTTTTTTAATAATCAAAGCCTCAAATGTTCTAAAACACATTCTTTGTCTAGGAAAAAAAATGCTGCCTGTATAATGAACAACATTATATTTTTATATCAATGTTACAATAACACAATATATGAATAAAAGATCATGTATTGCCTTGCAGTTTCGGACAAGTGTCTGGTCCAAAGACAAGCTTTACTATACACAAGAGATTTGCTTTCTGGTTACGGTTGAAACTTATGCTTTCAACGGTTCCCACGAAAGGGGGAACACAGCTATTAGTCCGTCATGTTTTCAAAGGTCTCAGAAGCGGCACATCGTGTCTTGGGCATGAATGATCTCTAGCAAACTTGTTTTAAATACATATTTTTTAAGAAGAGAAGTTAGAGTGTGATTGTTTATAGTTTGTTGTGCTTTGATTCAGATATTCGTCCTTAAAAATATTTTAAAAACTGCTTTTTTTTTTGTATCTGCATTGCATAGCGGAATCATGGATAGTCCATCGGGGACGTCCTCTGAGTTGGCGTGAAAGCATAAAATCTCTTTGTACTTTTGTTTATGATTTAATTTTTTAGCCAAGATTGCGATATTGTTTGTGCTTTTATGTTTCATAACAGAAGGCCAAAAGGCCCGAGTTGATGAGCATCATTAAAGATTGTCAATAATTTTAAATCAAGAACTAAAGTATCAGTTACAGAACAGCGCGATGTTTAGAGACTTAAAATACTGTCAAAATGCTGTCCATGTGTGCCTGATACAACTATGGATACATTGTTTATTCATGCTTGAATATAAACGTTTTACAGTGTGTCAATAACATATCAAGTGCTATGCGTACGTCTGTACTAATAGTTTTGATAAGTGGAATCTGTTGGTTGGCTCTTTGAAGTTTTTGTTGATAGAAATAATATCATTGGATTACTATGGATATTAGATTTCGCTTTAAATATCTCTAAACTAGTCTGCATGTTACTGTTAGTGCGTGTTCTATGTTCACAATGTGAATGCATAAACACAATTATCGATGGTGTTGTTTCTAGGATATAGATCTAGTTTTTGTTTTTAAATCAACTAGAGATGAGAGTTTTGTTTTGGATGTTAGATAGTAGCAAGTATTTTGAACTAGATTGATAGGACTATTGAGGTTTGTTTGTTTTTATCTTCATGTTCGGTATATTTCTTTCCTCTCATGTTCTCACTCTCTCTCTTTCTCTCTCCCTGAGTATCTCTCTTTCTCTCTCCCTGAGTCTCTCTCTCTCTCTCTTTCTCTCTCCCTGAGTCTCTCTCTTTCTCTCTCCCTGAGTCTCTCTCTCTCTGAGTCTCTCTCTCTCTTTCTCTCTCTCTGAGTCTCTCTCTTTCTCTCTCCCTGAGTCTCTCTCTCTTTTTCTCTCTCCCTGAGTCTCTCTCTCTCTCTCTCTCGTTCTCTCTCTAAACCCCCCCCCCCGAAAAAAAATCCTGGCTACGCCCATGATATATATATATATATATATATATATATATATATATATATATATATATATATATATATATATATATATATATATATATATATATATATATTTATTTATATATATATACATATAATATTTCTTTAAGAGAATATCAAATGTCATTGATCACAGAACACATGACCGTATAGACACCTGTTTAACACATGACAGCATTGATGTCCAAATAACACATGACTGCATTAAAACAGCACAAGAATGAACATTGAACAAGACTGTAACCATTTAACACATAATCGGACATCCTTTAAACACATGACTGTATAACCACCCTTTGAACACATGACTGTATAACCACCCTTTGAACACATGACTTTATAACCACCCTTTGAACACATGACTGTATTAACACCCTTTGAACACATGACAGTATAACCACCCTTTGAACACATGACTGTATAACCACCCTTTGAACACATGACTGTATAACCACCCTTTGAACACATGACTGTATAACCACCCTTTGAACACATGACTGTATAACCACCCTTTGAACACATGACTGTATTAGCACCCTTTGAACACATGACTGTATAACCACCCTTTGAACACATGACTGTATTAGCACCCTTTGAACACATGACTGTATAACCACCCTTTGAACACATGACTGTATTAGCACCCTTTGAACACATGACTGTATTAACACCCTTTGAACAAATGACTGTATAACCACCCTTTGAACACATGACTGTTGAACCACCCTTTGAACACATGACTGTATAACCACCCTTTGAACACATGACTGTATAACCACCCTTTGAACACATGACTGTATAAACTATTCGTACATAATAACGATTGTATGTTTTTTTTGCCAACTCCGCAACTATATTTGTACTTTGAGCGGCATTCATTTGTTCACTTAAAAAAGCGCGTGTGTGCGCGCGTGTGATTTTATTCTGTGTGTGTGCGTGTGTGTGTGTGTAAGTTCCGGCTTCAAATTTCTTGCGACAAAAAGATGTCTGTCATAAAGAGACCAGCTATTTCCCTGACCTCTAATTGAACTCACGCTATAGCTATAAGGATGAGTACAAGTGTCAGCCTGACATAAACCAGACATATTGTGACATTATCAACCCTTCAAAGTCGCAACTTTTTACAAAGCCTAAATCAGCTCTGTCTGCTTTTCTGTCTGTCTATCTATCTGACTGTATGTCTGGTTAAAAGTTTGTACACTTATTTCTCCGACAGGCAATATTGGATCAAGCTGACATTTTGCACAATTATTTCTTTTACCTGACAACACAAGTATCAATAAAAAAAAAAAACCTATTAGTTAAGTAACTATAGGTAATAAAGTATTTTGTTTCGAATCTCGAACAAGGGAAAGAAATTGCATTTGAATGAAGTGACGTAAAAGCTGAATTAGTCCCCTTTATAGGTTGCTGGTCTATAGTCTATACTGAAATAAAAAATATATAATTATACAATCTTCTCTGAGCATAAGTACCTCACTAACAGAGTGGTTAGCACGTTGGCCTGAGGAGGCGTGACCCACGAGTTCAAAAATTGCATTTATTTTTTTTCTTTTGCAAACGCTTTTAAAAGCCAGTTACGGTCAAATTTACCCAGCTATCCCTTTCTTTCTTTCACCCCCCCCCCTATTTTTCCAACTGGTCCAGATAGGTTATAGAATCTTAGCGTATTGAGAAAGCTAAAAGCCTGAAATAGCACAAAACAAAAAAAAATGGTAAAATTTTTACTAATCTCTCAGATTCATTGTTGTTGGTCTAGATCTATCACACATATACATGACTGATCCAAATAGACTGATACACTAACACTTCGTATAAGTTTTTTGTTGTTTTTTTTTAAATTTAGGTTTTAGGTTTTAGGTGTTCTAATGTTGGGAAACTGATTCAAGATATTCAGCTGAGACTCAGCTCCCAATTATCATACACAGCTTAATGTTACCGACGAACAGTAATGGACAGATGGAGTAAAGGTCAGAGCCGAAAGCTCCTTAATATAATACTGGAATAACAGAATATTGGCACTAAGAATGCCTGATTAAAGTTAGTAGATAAGTAGCAACAACTACTAAACTAGTAATATATTAATGTAACATAATAATATAATATAATACTGAGCTCTTTATCTTGTGTCTGTTCTATTTATGTGTATGTTTCTGTTGTGTTGTCTTTACATGAGAAACGAGTCCTTGTAATCACAACAAATTTCCATAAGGATCAATAAAGCAATCTTAGTCTTAGTCTTAGTCTTAGTCTTAGTCTTAGTCTTAGTCTTAGTCTTAGTCTTAGTCTTAGTCTCAGTCTTAGTCTTATATTATATTTTGGGAGCGCTTCCACCGGTGGATCTATAGCTCGAGAAGTGGAAAACTTGTACATGTAGTAAACCAATAAAGCTGTTGTTGTTGTTGTTTTTTTTATTTACCTTATAGAATTATCTTGTTCAATGTGTTGCTGATAAGTTAATGGTAACGATGCGCATGTCCTAACCTAGATCTTTCAATCCAGTGAAACGTCTCAGGAATAGTAAAACATGGATTCTAAATGTCAACAGATGTGAACAATCAGACATCGCAGACTCGTTTTGCCAAAAACAGGCCCCAAGTTTCTGGAACCAATAGTCACACCAACAAATACAAGCCCGTATCAGAGCATCAACAGACAACGACAACAAGACATATCGATTTAGGAAAACCCAAGAAAACAGGTTTAAAAAAAACACAGGATTTTAAACTCATCAGCGTTTGTTTTTCAAGTATATTTTTTTTACTCACGAATCAATTTTTTGTAGTAACTCATCAGAATACCAGTAACGAAAAAAAAAAACTGGGTTTAATCTTCTAAGCTGGGTTCATGGTAAGACAAATAAAAGAGTTTTTTTGAAGGTCGTTTATCGTTAGTGGCATCTCGAGGGAAGTGGACCGCTAGTAGCAGTTCAATAGTTTCCCGTCTCTTTGGAGATTGGAGATAGGTACATCAACACTTTGGCTCGACTCACTGGGCGATAGAGAGAGAGAAAATAAGAGAACGTTATTCAGTAGAGGTAGAGAGGAAATAGAAATATCAGAACCGTTGAATAACAGAAAGACAATAAGCGAACGAGAGATTGACCGAGAGAGAGAGAGGAAATAGAAATATCAGAACCTTTGAATAACAGAAAGACAATAAGCGAACGAGAGATTGACCGAGAGAGAGAGAGAGGAAATAGAAATATCAGAACCGTTGAATAACAGAAAGACAATAAGCGAACGAGAGATTGACCGAGAGAGAGAGAGGAAATAGAAATATCAGAACCGTTGAATAACAGAAAGACAATAAGCGAACGAAAGATTGACCGAGAGAGAGAGAGGAAATAGAAATATCAGAAACTTTGAATAACAGAAAGACAATAAGCGAACGAGAGATTGACCGAGAGAGAGAGAGGAAATAGAAATATCAGAACCGTTGAATAACAGAAAGACAATAAGTGAACGAGAGATTGACCGAGAGAGAGAGAGGAAATAGAAATATCAGAACCGTTGAATAACAGAACGACAATAAGCGAACGAGAGATTGACCGAGAGAGAGAGAGAGAGAGAGAGAGATAGGCAGAGAGGGAGAAAGAGAGAAGCAGAGAGAAAATGGCGGAGAGAGGTCGAGAGAGACAGAGAGAGGCAGAGAAAGCCAGAAAGAGAGACAGAGATAGAGACAAAGAGAGAAAGGCAAAGAGAGAGACAAAGATAGAGAAGAGAAATGCAGAGAGACAGAGATAGATATAGAGAGAAATGCAGAGAGAGACAGAGATAAATATAGAGAGAAATGCAGAGAGAGAGACAGAGATAGATATAGAGAGAAATGCAGAGAGAGAGACAGAGATAGATATAGAGAGAAATGCAGAGAGAGACAGAGATAAATATAGAGAGAAATGCAGAGAGAGAGATATAGAGAGAAAGTCAGAGAGAGAGAGAGAGATAGATATAGAGAGAAGCAGAGATGGATACAGAGAGAAAGGCAGAGAGAGACAGAGATATATATATATATAGAGAGAGAGAGAGGCACAGAGAGAAAAGAAGTGAGAAAGACAAAGATAGAAAGTCACAGATTGAGAGAGACAGAGTGCTGAAGACAGAGAGAGAGAGAGAGAGACTCAGGGATAGACAAAGAGAGACAGAGCGAAAAACAGAGAGTGACAGAGACACCAAAACATGACAGAGAAAGACAGAAAAAAAAGTAATAAAAAAGTGACAGACAAAGAAATATGAAAGTAGAGCACTAATAGTCAGGGAGAGAGAACGAGAGAGACAGAAAGACTCAGGGAGAGAGAACGAGAGAGACAGAAAGACTCAGGGAGAGAGAACGAGAGAGAGGGGAGACTCAGGGAGAGAGAACGAGAGAGACAGAAAGACTCAGGGAGAGAGAACGAGAGAGAGGGGGAGACTCAGGGAGAGAGAACGAGAGAGACAGAAAGACTCAGGGAGAGAGAACGAGAGAGAGGGGGAGACTCAGGGAGAGAGAACGAGAGAGACAGAAAGACTCAGGGAGAGAGAACGAGAGAGAGACAGAAAGACTCAGGGAGAGAGAACGAGAGAGAGAGGGAGACTCAGGGAGAGAGAAAGAGAGAGAGACTCAGGGAGAGAGAAAGAGAAAGAGGGACTCAGGTAGAGAGAACGAGAGAGAGAGAGAGACTCAGGGAGAGAAAAAGAGAGAGAGAGAGACTCAGGGAGAGAGAAAGAGAGAGAGACACACACAGGGAGAGAGAAAGAAAGAGAGAGAGAGACTCAGGGAGAGAGAAAGAGAGAGGGAGACTCAGGGAGAGAGAAAGAGAGAGAGAGACTCAGGGAGAGAGAAGAGAGAGAGAGAGACTCAGGAAGAGAGAAAAAGAGAGAGATTCAGGGAGAGAGAAAAAGAGAGAGAGACTCAGGGAGAGAGAAAGAGAGAGAGGGACTCAGGGAGAGAGAACGAGAGAGAGAGAGAGAGAGACTCTGAGGACCTCCATGAGAGTGTGGCGCCAAGTTGTACTAGGATGTCAGGTCCCGCAAACCTCATGCGACGCTCTGTCACAATCTTACTAAGGGGTCGACTCCCAGTTCGGCTTAGGATTTCCTTGATTTAGACCCGATCTCTATAACGGACTCCTAAAATCTGTATTAGCCATCTTTGTTGAGCCACATTTAGTGTTTTTCAATTTCGGCAGATGACTATTCACTGCACTTTATTAATGTAGCCCCGCCACTGGTAGAAATGTGTAACCTCTCTTGAATACGCTCTTGGAATTAGGTGACTGTAGTTTGCTTTAGATTTTATATCGAAAAGGGAAGTTTTATCGTCAAAATCATCTGTTGGGGTTTTAAACTAAAAAATGTCAGACTTTGTTGAGTTTTTTAAAAATTCAAAACCCAATTAAGCTACGATCATGGAATTTGGTAACTGTAATTTGCTTTAGAAAAATATTGAAGTTTGAGGTTTTCCACCTCAAAACGCTCTGTTGGGGGATTTTAAACTCAAGAACCATCTAAAGGAGAGGAGTTTAAATTCAAAACTCTCAATCGGCTTGGCTACGCTCAAATAATTTTAGTGTGTAATTTGCTTTTTTTTTTATATTGAAGAGGTATTTTTTAGCATCAAACCCTTCTGAAGGGGGATTTAAACTCAAAACCTCTTTTGGCAACGCTCATAGCATTTTGAGTGCGTAATGTGCTTATATTTTTATTATTTTTTAGCTTCAAACCCCGCTGGCAGGGGGTTTAAACTCAAAACCCATTTGGCTACGCTCATAGATTTTAGAATGTGTAATTTTTTTTTTTTTATTGAAGATGTATTTTTTAGCTTCAAACCCCGCTGGCGGGGGTTTAAACTCAAAACCCCTTTGGCAAAGCGTCATAGATTTTAGAGCGTGTAATTTGCTTTTTTTTAATTGAAGATGGTATTTTTTAGTTTCAAACTCCGCTGGAGGGGATTTTTAACTTAAAACTGAGTCAAAGCCCATTTGGCTACGCTCATAACATTTTGAGTGCATAATTTGCTTTTTTTTTTCATATTGAAGAGCTGTTTTATCGTAAATTTTGGAGGAGGTTTTAAAATCAAAATCTTCCTGAGACTGTGGCTCTTGGAATGTGGGGGTGGTCGTTTGCATTTTTTGTTTGTTTTGCTTTATAGAAGAGGGGGATTTAACTGCAAAAACCCATGGTAGGGAGTTTTAAACTCAAAAACCCATTGGCTGCGCTGGGGCAAGGGATGGTTTAGTATTAAAAATCTCACCTAAAATAAACAAAATCAAAGCAAAAAATCAGTCACTAAAGTCCGTCCCCCCCCCCCCGGCTACGCCCATGATATATATATATATTAACAGATATTTAAAAAATCTGTATTGTAAATAACGCAGAGAATTTACTAAATCTAGATATTGTAAGCTTTTAAAAATGTTTTACCTAGGTGACTTAGATTTCAAAGATTTACTTAATATTTAAATCTGCTATATGGGTAGGCGCATTCCTGTTTGTAGCACCGTAACACTTGGCAGAGCGTCTCTGCCTCACTAATATATATGATTTGTGACTTCTCTAAAGAGAGTGCGTAAAGCACTAACGACTCAACAGGTAAAAACAGGCAAACACGCAAAAGAGTTCAGTTCAATAGGTTCATGGCCTTTTTATAGTGACATACATTATTTTTATATCTTTGTTTATCTCAGGTGATAAATTGTGTATAATGAAGTCACAATTCTGCTGTATTTCTTTGGTAATCGAGGTGTGGGGATTGTCAGCCCTGAGACTTCACTTTTGTGCCCTGGGAGTTGTCGGTGGTGTTTTAAAATTGTTACTATAAATAACACATATCAAAGGGCGATTGCACTGTACTATTGCTGTGTGGGGCCACACTATAACATGGCTGAAGTTACTAAATACTTCTTGACTCATCAGCCACGTCTTCGCCACTCCCCTATCTGTGATAGTGAAATAGTTTCCTGAACCATGAACAAATGTCGGCAGAAGTTGCACTTTACCAGGTTTCTGTGTTATTGCTTTGTCTTGTTCTAGGTTTTTTTTATTGTGTGCTTGCACTTTACCTTACTAGAGTTTTGTTTCTTCTGGTGTTTTGTGAACCAAGTGTCTGGGTTGTTTAGTTTTTAAGTTGAAAAAATAGGAACAGTTTTTATTACTATTTACTACCTTGGTGGTAAGTGCTTCATCCTGTGATGGTATTGAGTTCAAACCCAGCCTGCTGCCATCCTCTAACGTACATCACAATGTTTAACTAAGAACGTAATAATTTTTATTTCTAAAAAAAACAACAACACCTAAACTTTAAAAAAGTATAATCAACATTTTCATGTATTTATTTGCATTGCGTCTTATTAACTCCGGCATTAAGATACATGGGAGACAGGCGATCAACTTTGTTAGAAAACAGATCAATCTGAGCAAGTCTAATTATTGACAAATCTAAAACCCTTGAAAAAAATAAACATGAACAATGAACAAGCAAGACTTTATAAAAAACAAAGCTGATCTAAGGGGCAGTGCTCCATATTTATAATAATGCAGTAATGTATCATTTATTTCGATTTTTTTAAATATCAAACAAAATAATTAGCTACCAGTCATTATTTGACTGGTTAATTTTTTGAAGGATTTATGTTTTGTTAGTCACAATAAATATTTATGAATAGTCTCAACTTGATCCAAGAATCGGTGTGGGAAAACTAACGTGTACACTTATCTAAAGGGACAAAACCCAACATATTGAGCACACCGTCATAGTTAAGGATTAATTTTTACTTCTTGGTATCAAAGAAAATAATAATTAACTAATTGGTTAATTTTTTAAAATGAATTCATGTTTTGTTAGTGTTACGATCATCAATAGTGCTAGATGTTACAATCAAACTTGATGTCAAGATGTCACGTTGAAGCACAATCAATGATCGTAATTCCCGAGGATTTAGAAATCGTCAGTTGATAAGAAGATCATCTAGAAATTACTGGTTGACAAGAAGATCTAAGTATTTTATTATATATTCAATGAAGAAACTTCTCTTCGTCTAAAACAAATACTTTAATTCAGAACTTGGAAAAGCTATTCACAAATAATTACAATGGTTAAATGTACTTGAATAAAATAAATGATCTACACAATAATATAATTGAGTTCTAACACTATGCACTCATACATGTCATCTCTAACACGTTCCACACAAGACTTTAGTACATCTTTTCTCTAACACGTTCCGCACGAGACTGGCGTCGATCTAGAATCTTCCCGGGCTCTAGAGCGTAATCACGTGACTAACATCTCTACACTGCAAGGCCAACCAATAAATGCAGCTCAAAATACAATAATTAATATTTCTAACCAAACACATTCACCCCAAAACATACGTTTGTTGCGTGATGGAAATTCCCGAGCTAACAAGTTCTGGACGGTAACCTTGGGCGGCTAAATATAGATACAGTGTACGTGACAGTTAGGCACAATAAATAGTTGTGTTTCAGCTTGATCCGAGATTGGGTGTGGGAGAAATAACGTGTACAAACTTTTTACCAGACAGCTTTGTAGTATGAAACCAGAACATTAAAACGCTGGGCATCCCGACAAGTGGTTGCCCTTCCGAGGCTCAGGAGCGAGTCAATGTTCACAACTTCTTTGTTGTCCAATCCAGAGGAAATTAAGCCTTGGGGGGCGGGAAGGGGGCAAAGTCGAACTCGATGGTTCAAGGTCGTGGTCAGCACTTATTTCTTAGGTTTGGTCGGTAAGGATGCGCGTTCGTATGTTGACAGCCTGCTTAAGATGTAAATCTGTATATCAATTGTCACAAAAGAGAACTAAATTTATATATAATTAATAGAGATGAACCCTCTCTGCTTTTACACTTGTCACAGTCCCCTTCAGCAATCTCTGTAGGACCGTTGGGGCACCACACAAGATCAGTTTTATATCTGTCTTTTTCCTTGAATAGAATCTTTTTATCAATGGCAGCCCGTCCATTAACTTATGGCCGATTTCCCATCGCGTTTTGCTGTCTGCCTCTTTTTCTTAATACTGTTCGCCGAAGAAAGGTCTTTGCGAAAGGTCTTTGCGAGCCCTTAGGGCTTTTGCTATGACCATAGTGTTTAAGTTTACGTTTTTGTTTTAACAGTAGCTAGCAGGTCATCGTGGGGTCATATGGCTGTATTAATACAGGATCAACTACATAAAAATACACCAGCTAGCTAACACATTATCAAAATTTGACAAAATGTTTTTAAAATTTAGTCTTTTGATTCTATGAGTTATTTCTTTTGTTTGTTTGGAGAGTTAATCAATATTTCTAATTTCCATGAAAAACCACTATTTCTTTTTTGCTCCTTCAAGTCTTAACTAATGCTTAACTTAGGAAAGAAAAAAAACACTTTCCGGTAGGTCTATGGTCTCTAGATCTCAAGTGAGTAAAGTTCAGAGACTTCTTTTATAACTTATTTCAAAATACATTGAAACTCTATTTATGTTTTCACCTATTAACCTAAACGACCCGGTTTAGTACTGAGCCAGAAACTTTGCCTTGAAAGTAGAAGTGGTTCAATCAACTAAAGCTTGAAGGCTAATTAGCGATCTTTAACGAGGAGAATACCAGATTTTTAGCAGCCCATCACTAGGAAGGTGAATCCCTCCACTGGCTGGGTGCAGCGGTTGGTAAGTGTGGCTACTTTTTCGCCTTCTTGTAGAGAGTTGGGGGGTCAAGGGAGCAAGGTTTGAATGAGATCTGTGGAGATCAAAAGGCCAGACAGGGTTTGAACTGTGACCCAATCAACGATGAGTGCACGCAGGCTTCAAGAGCCAGGCCCTGGTGAGCCAGGTGTGAGACAGCCGCATGGCCTTGAGCCAAAGTAATGATGACCTCGCTGGTAGTCTTGGTCAGCTAGGTCAAAGATCGATGAGGTCAGAGCTATTATCATGTCATTTTAAAAAGTCTTAGAGTTAAGCAAGGTGAAAGTATAAATAGTTTGATCCATCTCATATTTTTCGCTGTAGCTATTTTATCAGCCATTTTCAGTCAAACACAATGAAGGAACAGTGAACAAGTAAAATATATCCCAGAATCCCATTTAGACCCATTCCAGTTGTTATGGAGTGTGTGTGTGTGGAAAGAGTCTATAATGGAGTGAGGTCACCTACGATTGAGGAGTTCGAGGAGTCTTAGATGCCATCTACAGAGCACCCAGGACTCAGAGCCAAGCCATGTCTCAGAGCCAAACAAAAGTGTCATGAGAACCACTGCTTTATAAACATGGATATATGTATGGTAATATGTTCGTATGCGACGAGAGCGATTCCGCCATACTCTTCATCGGAGGCGAGCAAAATCGCTTTGGTCCTAGCGACACGGTTGTCTATTTCTCTTAACCATGACGCATCCTAGGACTGTGCTGACCAGATACGTGAAGTGGTCGACAACATTGAGGAATGAACGATTCACATTGATTTCACAAAGAGGGCTAATAAACGCAAAAAAAAAAAGTTACTGTACATCACTCAGTCATTAAGTCCTACGTCATTGTAAACAGGCTGAAAGGTCCAAAGGAACATTGCTATGACCGCTTTCCCTAAATCACTAGTAGAGAAACCTCCACAAGTGGACAGACCGGTACGGTTTTCAGATGTTAACTTCTCGTGAACCCAAGATTGAGGACACACAGCATTGCAGTGAGCTCATGAGGAACTCAGAGGACTAGATATAATCTAAGATTAATTATGCTTTCCAGTATGTCTGGTCTGGAGATAATATTTTTCCCCAATGAAGTCCCGGGACAACTAATCTCCAACAGTTGACACCGAGAGGTCATGGAGTTCTGTTAGAAACACCACAGAATGAAAAGATAAAATATTGTTATAAACCTGGTGGTGGCACAAATGGGGGTAGTGGTGTGAGTGTAGTCAGCCGACGCAAATCGCCCCAGGCCAGCGCTAGACGAGCGGTCAACCGTGACGAGTTACGACGGTCGGCCGAGACGAGTGTCAACATGATGGTTCGGGAAGGATCGACGTCGTGAACAGAGCTCAGGAGCGTCACGAGAGTTGTAGTCATCTGACCACCTAGAAACGTCGAGCGGCGTTCTATCCGGTTCGAGAAGGCCAGTAGGGACCCTATATAAGAGCGGAGGTGTCGCAGTCAAGACGGTTCAGAAAAGGGGTTCACGACAGAAGGTTCACTACAGCACAGTTCAACGGTGTGGTTCTGTACGGAGCATTACGACGGTTCAGTGCGAAGTACTGTCAAGTACAGTTGAGACGACTGGCGTCTTGATCTTGGTCTGTGATCGAGTCCGACACAACGAGCCTAGTGTGTGAAGTCAGTCCTGAACTGTTGAACCCAGTGCAAGCCCGGAACGAGACGGAGAGACCCGTGCAAGAGTTGATACGGCGGAGAGATATTTGTACAGTCTTGTGTTACGTGTTGCCAATTGTACAGTATTGGCTGTTATTTATTCAACTATTAAAGTGTTACGTTACTTTGGAGCCCTGAGTTGTCAAGTTCTTTAAGTTGGTGGTGTATGGTGCAGTTTGCAGAGAGCCTGGATAGTGAGATTCGTAACAATATAGTGTCTGTGAGGAATTTAAAAAAAAAATAGTCCCCAGTACAAATACAGCTCCACGAGCCTCTCCAACATTGATTATAAATGTCATACTAATGAGAATTAAAAAAAAACAAAACTTCTTTGCTATGTAACTCCTCCATTGGGTCAAACCCTTACTTCACAAAATTATAATAATAATAAAAATAATAATTATTATTAAAAAGCAAAGACATACTACATAACTATTGAAACCATCCAGAGACTGAAAAATGTTACAAGAATTAGCATATCAACAATTAAAGGATAACTAACGAAGAATAAAGGTAAATACACACCAATATTTACACCCTAATACATACATGCATGACCCCACCCACATAACAAACATAGATATATCCACACAATCATCTTAGATATATAAATACAATTATCTTGTACATGGACCAAATGGCTACACAACAAGGTGTCGAGGACTTCTGAGGGAGTAGTCCAACACTTTAAGTGACTACCCAAGAACACATGCAAATAAATCCTAACACAAGCCCGATATTTATGTTATGTAAATAATTCCATTTAGTCAAATACAATTGCAATAGCAAAGACACTACAGTAATACTATAAAATACATACATATATGTCTCATTTTTTATTTTTTTTAACAGAAACATTATTTAATATCAAAGACATACTACCTAACCATCCTGGCCATTGAATCCATAAAAGACATAACAATGATACAATTATCCTCTACCCCAGAACAATCAACACAATATCAAATATCCCTGACCCCCATCACCCCATTTCTGGAAAACTACCTGAGCATTGTACAAGTATATGAAAATCAAACTAGATAATTCTCTACCCTAAAATCCATTATTTTTCTGAATGTCAATTCAAAGTGATTAGGATGAAAAACCTTATTATTATGTAGAGCTTTCAGCCAGCTAGCCCAAACAAGGTTCCTGTATTCGGAAACAATAATTAAGTTAAAGCTATGTATCATTTTATTTTTTAGTTTTGGCAGCTTGTTTAATACAATTGACAAGTTAACATTGACATAGTTGCCACAGTTTACTTCTAATAAGTCCCTTACAGTACTTCTAACTTGAAGGAATAATGGACATTCCAAATACATATGTTTCTCATTGTCAGCATTTTCAAGTTGGCATAATATACAGGCACGGTCATTTGCTCGTCTTCTAACCATAGGGGTCATCCCAAAGATAAGTCTATATATAGATTTATCAAAATGAAAATTTTCTACTAGAATACTTACAAAAATAAGATTACTTCAACACTGAATTTATAAAAGAAATAAACATCACATTGGTATATTTTTTTTTTAAATTAAAATATTCAAGAATTTCATTATTGAGTTTTCCATATAATACTGTATGTTTCACTACATAGGCTTTAAGGAGGAACATTTTGAAACATATGGTGGAGTACAATATTTAATACACATTTTATGGAGGCTCTATCTCAAGTTTCTTAGCTTATTGTTCTACCTCCAGTTTAAAGGAAACTGCTTTTCTCAACTTATTTGTTTGTGCAGGTACTAGGTATTTTTAGGTATGAAATACAGTAGTGACACAGTGACTTGACCATGGGTGATTTGCTAAAAAGGCAGAACAACATTGGTCAAAGCACCTATGTCTCCTGAAGCCCATTTGTTTTGTTGCAGCGGATGTTCCTACATACTTTAGAGGTAAAACTAGTTGATTTAATGGTGCGAAACATATGTTAAATAATGCAGCATACAACTTTAAACAGGCCAAAGTCTCTTTTTTATGATATAGAGCACAGTGGCAAAAAAAAGATTAGAGCAAGCAGAATGAGTAAACGATCAGTGAATTCTCGCCTGCCATATTTGGTAAGAAGGCGCTGAGAGTGCTGTATGTGACCTCCCATTGTGTGGAACTCATCCTGTGTGTCGCTGACAACTTCAGATGAACTAACTAAAGTTGTGATGTTGAGCTCACTTTGCTTGACCTGCTCTACCATTAGCTGATTTAATCCCATCAAACTTTCGGTGATATTGCTACTTGTCTTGACTAAAGTCTCTTTATTCCCTTGATTTCTTCTTCTAAAAGTCGACACTCCATTCAGCAATTGCTCTTTAGCTAACTTACCAATTTCCACTTTAGTGATGAAACATGCTTGCCGTAAACTACTAACCGTTCTGGACAATTTCTGTCTTAAACTTTCCACATTCATCAAAATCTCATCTTTGTCAACACTGGACTCTTGTTCCAAACCAAGTCTTTCTAAATCCGCAATCTTAACTCTGAGGTCAGATATTTTTTGTCGACCTTTAGCATTAAAATCATCAAGCTTTTCCATAGTATTGGCTTCTTGTCTTATGTCCTGTATTATAGCTTTAGCTTCCAGATCAAGCTTTACAATTTCTTGCAAACATAATCTCACATGAATGTCGTCTGCCATGAATGAAGACCTGGATCTTGAAATGTGAAAGGATCATTTTCATCCTTACACGTAATCATCTTATCTCTCTAGCTTTTGGTGGGATATGTTTGTAAAATATCAACAAAAGTTAAATTAGATCTGCTTACATGTTGTTTTTTTATGGAATTTTTCTGGTAGTCATGAACATACATATGTTTACAATCTGTGCATAACAATAACTTTGGTAATGTATGAATTGTTTAAATGACAATAGCATCCTCAATGTAGAAAATCTCATCATTCAAAACAAATAAGAAAACAATATAGTGAAAAATTTCCTGATGAATTGAGTTTATCTGCTATGGTGTTGATTTAAATATATTACACAAATCTTAATTTCTTCTATTTATTGTTACTAATTAATAGTTTTACTGTGAATCAATGTTTAAAGCTGGCTCCGGAGGACAATAAAAAAATGTGTGCAAAATAACAAGAGTTTTATAACAAGCTTGTTGGAGACTTTGAGATTTTCTAATTCATAAGAAACAAGAAATATACATACAAATTTAGACCAGTCTCTACTTTATGAAGCTGTTGGTAGTCTTGGACTTGATAAAACGGCTTTGTTGAATTGGATTGTCATTTAAAATAAATTTGTTCAGTATGGGGATGGAACACACGATGCGGGGAAGAAGAGGAAACCGTGCCTTATATTCTGTTTGACTGCCCCAGACTTGCTGATCTCCGTCACAACAGGTCTGGGAAACCAAAAATTCTCGACCTGTATGGTGACATGTATGCACTACGCAAGACAGCAGGGTTTCTCTCCAGGGCTTTTGCAAGAGAAGATTTGAGCCTCTCAAGCACTCACTCAAATGATGATGATAATGAACATACGATATTCGCATTATTAGCGCAACAACTTCGTTGCCAGTTTCGGGAATCTACAGACCTTTAATCCACTGACCTTTTTCTTTTTGAAAAGAGTGTATGAGTAAAGTAAATTACGTAAGTTCTCCTTTCAGACCTATCGATCTATAAGGCAGATGATGTAAAGGTCATCTGTTCCTGTGGCCAACGAGGGTGTCATGTGACCAGCATATCGACCAACCACCTTTACTTTTCCACAACTTAGGTACACATAAGAGTTGGGTGGACTCAGAGGCGCCTAAAGATGTTCACAAGGATTCGAACCCGGGACCTCCGGTTCGGATGCCAAGCGCTTAACCACTCAGCCACCGCCCATTAGACAGAATTTTCATTTAGAATCGGCTTGATAATTATTGTGTTCCATGAGTTGTCGAACATCCTTCGAACGCCACTGAGTGTTCTATGTAATACGTAGCCCCAGAGACGAAGAGAGATATAGGCAGAAAGGAAAGGGGACTCCTCCAAGAGAACAGCGCGACCTTCTCAATTGAATCTTTCTAGTTAAGTCGATCCCGATTAATCGATGCGATCTAGTTGTTAGACAACTTGACAAGGGGACGCAATCGCATTCACTTCTGCATGACAAAGGGGCCCAAGTGATGAGCTCTTTGTTCTATATTTAGCATCCTCCTGGTCGAACTGGTTTTATTTATTCTATAAAAAAAAGTTCTCATTTTTTTAATCGATATTTTTATTTGTTTTCTTTGAAGGATAAAGTCTAATTGAACAGACATGAGTTGGAGTTGAAAAACACAACTTGGGGGTGGCGTTGTATGTGTGTAGGCCTATAGTGATGTGAAAACATCTAGGAGAGACATGATTGGTTTCTATTTATGGGTTTTCTTGGTTATTAAAAGGCCTATGTCAACTCACTCTGTCCATCTGTCCATCTGCCAATTTGTTAGAACTCTTGCACACGTTATTTCCCCTACTGCCCATTCCCGGATCAAATTGGAAGTTGCACAATTATTCATTGTTAATGACAACACATGAATCAGTTTTTAAAAAATCGAACAATTGGTTAATTAAGTAGTGCTAATTAATTTTTGTTTTCATTTAGAGAAAGGGAGATAACTCTTGAAACATTAAGAGATGTCGCATAAATTGTATGCTTGACTTATATATGCTTTGTATGTTGTTTTTTTTAAATAAATTTTTATATATTATTTGCTTCCTTTCTTTCTTGTTTTGATAGAGATTTCTGTACAAAATTATCGTATTTTCCATTTTCCAGTTATCATAAATTTCTTTCGCCCATTATAGACTTCACGATCTGTAGGAAAAGTTTTAATTCATTCGAGAGACTTGGATCAGTTGTTAAAGAGTTGAAATGCATGCTGGTTAATTTCTTAGTAGTAAAGAATATGCGGGATCAGAAGTGTTGGCAAATAATTGGTTTAAAAAGGATTATGCCATGTTGAGCCAAGATGAAGCAATGGTTTCAAAACGTCATTCAAACTTGTCAGGCGAGGCAGGACGCATACTGTTTTTGTTACAACAGCATTGATTTAAATTTGTTATTTATTTTAAAAGATTTGTTAATAAATATATTATTTGCATTTTATTTGAATTTTTACTTTTTTCCCCCTTTTAAAATGAACCTAATTATTTTTATTACATATCATTAAGGTTTATAACACAGACCTATATAAGCGGTTTATAAGTGGATAAGTGGATAATCTTTTGACTAAAAAGTTCTAAATAATGGTACAAAAATTCAAATTCTGACCTATGTGATAGTATATGGGACATGTTCTTGTTTTCTTGTTGTGATAACGTTGTTTGAATGTGATAAGCTCAACTCTTATAAAGCCATAATGTCATAACGTTGTTTGAATGTGATAAGCTCAACTCTTATATAGCCATAATGTCATAACGTTGTTTGAATGTGATAAGCACTCTTATAAAGCCATAATGTCATAACGTTGTTTGAATGTGATAAGCTCAACTCTTATAAAGCCAAAACGTCATAACGTTGTTTGAATGTGATAAGCTCAACTCTTATAAAGCCATAATGTCATAACGTTGTTTGAATGTGATAAGCTCAACTCTTATAAAGCCATAATGACAAAATAAATATTTAAACACTGAATTCAAACATCTGCTGCATAATCTTTCTTGCAGCTATACCCAAATATGGTAAAGGCTTCGACAGTCAACCTTAAGGAGTAGACAGAAACCCGGCAACCCTTGGGCAGCTGGCATCAATAAAAGTTACACCCTGGCAGATCTTGGCACAAAACTGTCTCACTACATCCTTAGGACAGAACTGCTGTGTGGGGTGATATCGTTCCAACCAAAGCTTATGCCCAGACATTTTTCACATTTCTATGACATGACTCATAGTATTACACAGTCGAAGGATCTATCTATCTATCTATATCTGACAGACAGACAGACAGATAGATAGATAGATAGATAGATAGATAGATAGATAGATAGATAGATAGATAGATAGATAGACAGAGAAAGACAGACAGATAGATAGATAGATAGATAGATAGATAGATAGATAGATAGTTAGATAGACAGACAGACATACAGACAGACATACAGACAGAGACAGACAGACAGACAGACAGAGACAGACAGACAGACAGACAGATAGATAGATAGATAGATAGATAGATAGATAGATAGATAGATAGATAAACAGACAGACAGACAGACAGACAGACAGACAGATAGATAGATAGATAGATAGATAGATAGATAGATAGATAGATAGATAGATAGATAGATAGAGTTGATATAAGCTTTGTAAAAAGAAGAAAGAAGTAACAAACTTAAACTCAAACGAATAAAATGATCAAAGTTTCATTACAATTCAAACTACAGACAATACAAAAAAACAAAGAAACAAAGATAACTGAAAACAAAGAAGGAAAGATCAAAGCATTAAAAAAATGGACAAAGAAAAAGTAAACAACAACAAAAATGGCTGAAAAAAAAATTGAGAAAAAAAAAAAATCTAATGCTACTTTCTCTGGTGGCCCATCATTTTCTGATATCTCGCCAGCCATTTTGACGAAACTTTTTATTACCTTCCGGAAACACTGGAATCAAAGGGGCATAACCATCTTCTTCTCTCCCTTAGTGTCTCGCTTTGAATAATGAGCTGGTCCAGCTCAATTGATGACCCACTTAGATCAAGCTTAAAAAAAAAAATCAATTCTCTATTCATGCTTGCTGAACTGAAGACAGTTCCATGCCCGAACGGAAGTTTTTTTTTGTTTTTCTTTGTTCAGTGTCCATCTTTCCTTTTTTCCATTCTTTTCTTCTAGTTCTTTCACCACCATGTGTCCATATGAACTCAGCTGACCCACAGATGACCCACGAATGACCTCACTATTGGACGCATGATTATTGAACCAGATCGATGCATTTAGGTCAAATTAAACAATATACTAACAATAAGAATGCCTTTTTTTTTTTTTACAAAATTTCGTGCGCTCAGCAATAACAAACTTTTTTTAAAACACGTGACCATGAATGATTGACTAGTCTCCCCTTATTGCCAGACATTTATGTAACTTGTACTAAAATAATGATGCCCTGTACTTTAAGGGTAGGCTACATTTTTAAAAGTACGCTTTAAAGACAAGAGTTATGTCCCGTCTAAGAGTGGAAGAATTTCCCATATCTAAATCTTTAAAAAAATTATCTAAATAGAAACAAAGGGAAGTAACCAAAGTGAAGTGTACTATTTGTTTCTATTGTCTGGGATTAATTTATGTAATGCAATGTACACAATTTTCAAATTTTATTTAACATATATTTTATATAAAGTTTGATAAAAATAAAGTAGATTAAGTGTGAATATTTATAATTGGAGATTGTTATTCCTGGAGACAAATGATTTTATTGTGGTTTATTCTGTGTACAAACTAAGGGAGTATTAATCAACAAAGACGCTCAGCTGGACAGCGCTAAAACATAAGCCGTGGGCAGCTTCAACCAATAGCTTGTTGCCACGTCACAGGTCTGTACGACGTGCCAAAGAAGAGCTATTGGTCTCCACTGCCCACTGGTTGCGACGTTGCAATGTTTGTGCACTCTTCGGCTCTTTGGGGTTTTATAGTTGAAACTCTTTTGCTGGTAATTTTAGTGATTTAGGTGGCAACAAGGATCTTTCAATATGGCGTCCGTAAAAAAAATATTTACAATAAAGTACCATTGCATAATCTTCAAATACAAAACAAAATCTAATAAAATACTCTGAAAGACACAAAGATAAAGGCACAATCCTCATCCCATATGCTAGGACAAATTTGTACAAATACTCCTTCTTCCCTAGTGCTATTAGAGCATGGAATGGGTTGCCTGAGCTAGCCAGGAAAACCAGTGACTTGGCAGAATTTAAGTCATTGGTTAATATGCATGACTGAATGCATGACGCGTAGGACGTAACCATCTTCTTTTTTGAAGTAACGTCTGTATTATATAAGATAAGATAAGAAGACCTTGCGAACGCTAGGGCAGAGGTGATGTAAAGGTCATTCTGTTTCTGTGACCGACGGTTAACGACCAACCGCCATTACTTTCCCTAAATATCCTTAAAAAAATCCCTCTGGGTTCGGAGGCCTAACTCTTTATCCCTCATCCGCCAGTCTATTTATTTCAAAAACTCTTCCAATCTCCTATTTTTCTGTCTAAATAATATTATTTCTAAACATCTTTCGTAGGATGCATAATATATACAGTACATGTCTCCATATTTTTTTCTCTTATTTAAAAAAAAAATGCTATTATTAAATCTCTAGGTTCAAGAAAGTGTTAACAATGGGAAGATAACTGTAATTAACTTTCAGTGTTAAAGTCCTCCACAATTAGAAACGAAATAGCTATTAGTTGTCATTTTCCTGTTATTTCTCTTTCTCTCTCTCCTTTTTTTCTAACTCTCACACACTCTCATTCCCTTGTCTTTCTCCTTCTCTTTCTTCTCTCTTTCTCTTTCACTCTCTCTTCCCTTGTCTTTCTCCTTCTCTTTCTTCTCTCTTTCTCTTTCACTTTCTCTTCCCTTGTCTTTCTCCTTCTCTTTCTTCTCTCTTTCTCTTTCACTCTCTCTTCCCTTGTCTTTCTCCTTCTCTTTCTTCTCTCTTTCTCTTTCACTCTCTCTTCCCTTGTCTTTCTCCTTCTCTTTCTTCTCTCTTTCTCTTTCACTCTCTCTTCCCTTGTCTTTCTCCTTCTCTTTCTTCTCTCTTTCTCTTTCACTCTCTCTTCCCTTGTCTTTCTCCTTCTCTTTCTTCTCTCTTTCTCTCTTTCTCTTCCTATTTCTTTCTTTCTTTTTTTTATTCTCTCTCTCTCTTTCTGTATCTTTCTCTTTCTTGTTTTCTCTTTCTCTCTCTCTTTCTTTCTCGCTCTCATTTTTTATTTCTCTTTCTGTCTCTTTCTCTCTTTCTCTTCTTCTCTCTTTTCTCTCTCAAGTACACACACACACACACACACACACAGATGTATCTTCTAGTAAGAACTTCATTACATCAAATTACATAACTTGTGTAGGAAACATTTAACTTCAAACCAAAACCGTTTACCAAACAGCGTCAGTTTCAACTCAATTCTTTTAAAACAGACCACAGGAAATAAACACACACACGATAGTTGCTGACCACCCTGAGGTGCCCCACTATTTCCTCATTTCACTTGTCCCTCCCATTGGGTCAGATAAGATGGACGTCCCCGTCAAGTGAGCGACCCCCGAGGGCAGTGCTACAGACAAATGATTTGCATTGTCCAGAACAAACGGCCAAAGCCACAAGAATTTAAACAGTCATGACGTCATGTTTTTGGGGAGAGGCGGCCTCTCGACTGAAAATCACATTAACCCGAAGTGCTACTTGTACCGCGTGGAGCATTAGCTCTTGGCTCACGCCTGGGTGTGAAAGGGTTAACGTGAAATTGTTGTCATGAACCAGGCCAGTCAATCAAAACATTGTTTTCGGATGACATGGGTTAATCAGTTTAATAACAATTTTACTGCCAATGAATGTCAGAATACATTCGACCTGAAATTTATTGCGTTTCAAACAAAAAGTGAACTAAAAAATAAGCATTATCTTTTCCACTAGTATTTAGCTGTAAGTATACACAAACAGGACGATGACGCTGAAAGCAGTGGCGTAGCTAGGATGGGGGGAGGAGGGGGGAGAATTTGAAAATCCCACCGGGCCCCACAATGAGTGTTTTTTACATTAAAAATTAAATATTACGCAAAATGCAGGAGGCCCTTAAAGAGGTCAAGCCTCGCGGTCCCCAAACGATGGAAAATTCCTAGCTACGCCCCTGGCGGAAAGGTAAAGCAGATGATATGATGCTAGGTGAAGCGAATTTTTTAAAATGTGGAGCATTTCTCTTCGCTCAGTAATGAACAGTCATCGTTCGTTCATTTTGCCCTGAAAACTAAATATTCGACATTGCGTTCTCTGAAAGCCGGCTGTTAGCGGCATATCTTGGCAGGTGTCAGAATCAGCGTAGTTGAGAGGCCTTAATTATCGACAAGAAATGCAGTCAACAGCAGCACTTGAAAAGCTTAAGACAAATAAAAAAAAAACAACAACAAAGCATTGACACGAAATATCCGACTGATTCACTCATTGGTGATCGCGACTTTCTTGTACGCTTGTGCATCTTGGAATCTAACTGCAGACTTAAGAGGAGGATCCTGGCCATGGAATTAGAGGTGCTTTAGAGGCAGCCAGATATCACAAAGACCTCCTCACAAATACGGTAATAAAAATAATAGGATCACACTGGCGACAGGGCCCCACGATGACCAGGTGTAAAAGCAGAAATGTTATTGGGTATGAGCCGCAAATGTTTCGAAAGGTTTTATTGCCGGAAGTGGCTATGGAGCACTTCACTACCTACAAAATGGCTTCCAATGGCCTGCGTTTCAAATAGTCTATACAATTAGTTCCTCGCCTTCATCTGTGGTTCAGACAATGGATCCGACGGAACTAATATCACTATTGAAAGAAATGGCGAAAGCTCGTAACTGGCACCTGTTTGTTTGTTTTACATGTTTCGGATGTTCCTTCAGAGTTGAAGATAGTTTACTTCCAAGTCCAAACCTCCCGCAGGACGACGGGGGATGGGAGCGGGCAGGGTTTGAACCCGGGACCATCGATAAATCCGAACGACAGTCCAGCGTGCAAACCGCACGACCAGGCAGCCATCCTTAACAAATAAACTTCGGGCAGGAGGGGCTCGTTACATTTGGATTGCTACCCACTACCTAGAAGCTATATCCAGATAAGTGGATGGCTTCTGGAGTCAACCCTGGGAGAAAATCAGGAGCTGGCGAGACTTAGGCAGATTGCAGCACAGAGTGCTACACCCAGGCCGATTCTGCGATAACACAGACCTTAGGAGGCCTAAGATAAGTTATAATATAAGACCAGACAGCTGATCTTATTTCACATAAGGTTTATATAAATAAATTTTAAAAAATCAAATTTCAAATCAGCTGTCGCCATTTAGTATCACTCTGTTTCTCCTACCATCTCTGCCCTCTTCAAACTTCGCGGTTCTAAAAATAATCTAAGCAAAATTCTTTTAAAAAAATAACACCACAAACTTTGAAATCTAACGATGATTATTTTTTTTAAAACATTATCTCCTTTTTTATAACCAAGGCTTAACATGTTTATTTTAAGATGTTTACCTTTACGAACTGGTCAGTTAAATCATATTACATTTGAATAGCACAACATTTTGAATTGCGCAATTATTTTTATATTAGAATAATTTCAGTCGCGGCATGAGTCGAACAGCGCAATGATTTTAAATAGCGCAATGAGTTGAACAGCGCAATGAGTTAAATAGCGCAATGAGTTAAATAGTGCAGTGATTTAAATAGTGCAATGAGTTAAATAGCGCAATGAGTTGAATAGTGCAGTGATTTAAATAGCGCAATGAGTTAAATAGTGCAATGATTTGAATAGCGCAATGAGTTGAATAGCGCAATGAGTTGAATAGTGCAGTGATTTCCATAGCGCAAGGAGTTAAATAGCGCAATGAGTTGAATAGTGCAGTGATTTAAATAGCGCAATGAGTTAAATAGTGCAATGATTTGAATAGCGCAATGAGTTGAATAGCGCAATGAGTTGAATAGTGCAGTGATTTAAATAGCGCAAGGAGTTGAATAGTACAATGAGTTGAATAGTTCAATGAATTGAAGAGTGCAACGAGTTGAAAAGCGCAATGAGTTGAATAGTGCAATGAGTTGAATAGTGCATGAGTTGAATAGTGCAATGATTTCCATAGCGCAATGAGTTGAATAGTGCAATGAGTTGAATAGTGCAGTGATTTAAATAGCGCAATGAGTTGAATAGTGCAATGAGTTGAATAGCGCAATGAGTTGAATAGTGCAATGAGTTGACTAGTGCAATGAGTTGAATAGCGCAATGAGTTGAATAGCGCAATGTGTTGAATAGTGCAATGAGTTAAATAGCTCAATGACTTCGTTCCTGTGAGAACCCATGAACACACCCCATACATGTCAGAGAAATAGTGCCATCTAGCGAGCTTTATTAGTGTTATTATTTGCCAGGAAAATGTCAGCATAAATTGGTTTCTGCAGATTGAGATAATGATGGTAAACCAAGTCATAATTTAATGCTCGACAGAAGACAAACAAATCAATGAACAGCTTTTAGAGTCAGTCAGAGACGCAGAGCAAAAGGCAACCCACTTTTGTTTTACCATTCGCTGGAGCTAAGTAAAAATATATTTTAAAAAAAAAATGGGCGTAGCCAGATAAGGTGGTAAATTGTTTAATTTGATGCAAATTACTTTTAAAAAAAAATGAATTTATGGCATTTAGTTTTGACATCTAGAATCTACAAGCTTGCAAGTGATTTCGAAAAGAAAATAAAGACATAAAATTAATTTTATTGATTTGTTTCTGCATTGACTTATTGTAGATGAGAATCTTTTGTCGGTGTTTATAATAAGAAATAGTTAATGAAAACGAGGAGATGGTAATGAACAAACACACACACACACACGCACACACACACACACACTATCGTGGTCCTTTTCCATTTCTTCTCTACTTTCACACTAGAGCAAACATTGTGTTCACCCCATAGAAATAAATAAATATAGACTGGCCGAAGGAAGTAACTTCATGTAACTTGAAAACATGTATATCTATTGTATTCGGATTTCCGAATTATGAAAAATTGCGCGATCTTCATTCTTAGAGATTAAACAAAACACTAGTGAAAATATTGTAATACTTATATAGGTTATGGCTAAAATAGATATGAATACTTAACTTTTATACTGCTCATAAATGCTGTATAATAAAGTACACAAAATTGCAAGTCAACAAACGTTCGTTTCATAAAACTCTTTAATCGGCCAGTCTATATTTATTTATGTCTATGGTTCACACCAAAACATCTTGTCTAGGACAGTGCACACAATGATGCGCACCCCTTGCAAGGCAAGGAAGCGTATTCTGGCAGCAATACCATACTCTAATGTAGACAAGTGTGTTAGTGTGTGTGGAACGCTGTGAGAGAAGGAGTGAGTGAGAGAGAGAGAGAGAGAGAGAGAGAGCAAGAAAAGAGAATGGATATATATTATGTGCTATAGATGTAATAACAAAAATGTATATGTGTATCCTTCTTGAGTTGATACGTGAGTGTAGCATGACAGACTGTACCTTAGGTTTAAGGTTTAAATGGTGTCACCCACGCAGCAGTTTCCCTCTCTCTCTGTCTCTCATCTGGACACACACACACACACACGTTAACCACAGAAACATACAATTTTATATCAATGTTGTTGTATATGAGCTGTGAGGTAGACAGCTAATCCTATCTCTGTTGTAATCCCTAACGACGCAAATAGGAATTATAGTTTGAAAGTATTTTTTTTACCGAGCTCGTTTCAAGTCGTCCGCCTGTCTGTCTGTCTGTCTGGTCAAAATCTTGTCCACGTTATTTCTCCCACTTCCCATTAATGGATCAAGTTGAAACTTTGCGCAATTATTCATTTGTTGATGACGACACACGAATCTATTTTAAAAACAAATTAGATAATCAATCAGTTATGACAAGTACAGTGTGTATCAATCAGTCATGGCATGAAGTACAGTGTATATCAATCAGTCATGGCATGAAGTACAGTCTGTATCAATCAGTCATGGCACGAAGTACAGTCTATATCAATCAGTCATGGCATGAAGTACAGTCTATATCAATCAGTCATGGCATGAAGTACAGTCTATATCAATCAGTCATGGCATGAAGTACAGTCTATATCAATCAGTCATGGCATGAAGTACAGTCTAAGTTTTGAACTTGAGGTTTAAAAAATATTTCGTAAAGTGGGACTCCGTGGTACTAAGTACACTTTAACTTGGATTGGCTTGGCTACCTATAAAGGGGACTCGAGGTTCGACACCTACCTAAAGGCAGCGCGGAAAACCTTCTCCAAAAATTCTCCCCCCCCCCCACTGGTCCACAAATGAAATTGGACCAAAGCGCTCTGAGCATGCTATAAGCATGAAAGTAGCGCTATATAAAAGGTATAATTTATTATTATTTAATTGTGCTATCTTTTCTTTCCACTAAAAAAAAAAAGATCGCTAGCATACCATTGGATTTTGGATGATCACGTTTAACTTCGAAACAATGCCAAGGCGTATTCATTATCTCTAAGAAATGCCAAGACGTATTCATGATCTATTTCTAACATTCACATGATAATCTGGCAGCTTGTTCAAAGTAAATTCCTTACATAAGTTCGTGTATAAACTCTTCATAACAATGATGACCATAAAACAAAAATGTGTCAATGTCACCAATAAAAGTATAAATTGTTTTGTTAGATTATTTTTCCAGAGCAAATTGAAATTACGTCGTAGCGCTAGGAGAAGAAAAAAAAACCCAGACAAAACCCCAAGGGAGCTGAAAGTAAACTTAGACTGTGAAGTAATGATGATCACGACACGTCTTTAAGTATTCCTAGATAGCAGAGTACTAAAGGGGGCAACAACAACAAAAAAAGTATTTAAATCTAATTGTTTATATTGCTTTTATTTCCATACTATCTATAAGAACTCTATATGAAATTGATTTATGATGTCAATAAGTATTTAGTGCATTGTTTGTACCTATTCTTTACAATTCCTCTTTTCAGCTAGCAAACTCTTTATGGTTCAGGGTGGGCGGACACGGTTGTCGAAAACGGCTCTGACGTTTTTAATAGAAATTTTATTAGTTTTTAGTCCTATGTATATCTTTGAGATTTGGACACCCATGGGAAACTCTGGTTTGACGGTTATAATTTTTTTCAAGCATAATAATCTGTAGTCTGATTACTGTAATGAAAGACACTCTATACCTTGAACACAGGCACGCCAACGGGTATTCCCGCATATCTTCATGATTAGAGAGTGAAATCTTGGAACAAATAGATATTTATTTAGCGCACCGTTTTCTAAGTCTGGATGTACAGGTCTAATATAAAACTTTAGATACTCGGAGTAAATTTATACTTTGACTTGACCAGACATTGTTTTTCGCTCTTACAAAAAAAAAATTATCAGCTTCATAAACGAAGAATCGTCTTTAAAAAAAACAACAACAATTGACTAATTGATGGGGTCCGGGCACACTATGGCGATAGAGTCAGAACACTAATCTACCCCAGGTACCCTCAAGTCTAGGAGACCCTTAAATCTTGTAAAGGCTGTATGTAATTGTTAATATTCACAGAGCCATCGAGTTCAACTGATATAGGTCATGAATGTAAATAACAGTCTAAATCACGCAACTAAATTATTCATTTCATATAGTTTTTTCTGGGCACTAGATTTCATTTAAGAACTTTTGCGTGTTTTTTCATAGACCAATAATAAGACCAATAATAGCGCACTCTCATTGGTGCACGATTCGTTGGTCGTGCACTTAAACTAAATCTGGTTAACAAGAGGATTAATGTTCAACACCCACTCTTAGCCGCCATAAAGAAAATCTTTTTTTTTTTGCTTTTGACGCTATCCGTACCCAAATCTTGTTACTATGAGGTGCCTGGTATCGTGATGACTTAAAATCTGTACTTTATAACTGTTTTTTTAAAGGTAGAGAAAGAAAGAATAATGTTTTATATTTTCAATGTTATTTTAAAGTCAAGAACAGACAAATTTGTGTTACAATTATATAATGAAACAAGCGTTATCACGATATTCTGACTAAGATAACAGTCTGAGAGATTTAAGTCCCAGGAGATCTCATGGCCGCCATTTTTGTTTAAAATGCTATCACTTTATAGAAAATGGAGTTCTCTTGATAATATATAAAGGTCAAAGCAATCTCAATGTTTTATTAGACTTCATGATAAGCCAATTAAAAAAAAACTTTAAATTTATCGCAACGAACCATTAGCCATTTTCACAAAGCGTATATCAACTTAAAGTGTCTGTCTTTCTGTCTGTCTGAAAAAACATTTGTACACGTTATATCTTCTACACACATTGTCAGGTCAAGTTAAAGTTTTGAACAATTACTTCTAGTACCTGACAAAAAAAAATAATTAAAAAAAGCACTTCGTTGTCACAGTTGTTACTTTGTTTGCTTGAGAAGGCTTTAGAAGGCTTGAGCCCTTGAGTTTGAATTCAAGTTGTACAAGCTTTTTTTTTTTTTAAATGCATTTAAAAAGCGATGACTGTAGCCTTCATCCAGATACCCCCCACCCCCTTTTCTAATGGTCCAGACAAGTGATAATTTTTATTTATTTTATATTTACAGAAAAATAAATGATATATTTTTATAAATAATATATATTTACATATTAAAGATATCAATGGTAAAAAAAAAAGAAAATCTTTAAAAAAAAAAATTAAGCTCCTGTTCATTAGTTTAATTTTCACAAACCTTAAATCAACATACTCTGTTTGTCTGGAACAAATTCCGAAGACGTTTTTTCTACCACTTCCCGTTCTGGGACCAAGTTGAAACACTTTAAAATTAAATTCTAGTTCCTGCCAACGTATGAACCAGTAAATTAAATTAAATTGTTCATTAAATAGTGGTAATATTTATTGATATAGAAAAAATCACAATAAAGTATTGAGATAATTTGTCTGCACATTTAGAGTTCTTCCCCTTAGATAAGCTTTTTTTTTTCAAGTATTTTTTTTTATTTTGCGTTTTTGGTATTAAACAAGAGATGTTATTCAGACTTGAATAAATAGTTACAATTGTCTCCGCCTGAATGTAAGCACAAAATATTCATCTTGGCATTGGTGCCTTCAATACCTGGTCACCGCATTTGTACCTGTAAGAGTCGAGTCCTGGAACCTTGAAACAACGGAACAACCCCTCCGCCGGCCTGTTAGAATAATAGTTTTGTTTCGGAGAGATCCAAGAAGATGTAATTACGGCTTGTATTCCGAGACACTAAAAGCGAGGTTGAAGGCCGAGCACACCTGCGAAACACCTACATTTTTTGTTCATGTGCTAGTAAAGCACATGCGGGTGTCCGCCTTAAAACGGATCCTGAAGAACGATGCATGGGTCGTGACTATGTTGTTGGGGTTCTCTCACATATTAAGACGCCACAAAAAGGCGCACTTATTTACTTCCCTATTGACCTAATCGCCTTCTCTAATGACCGTTTACTAGCGAGCGCCCTGCTGAGGCTGAGAAGCGTTGTCAAGGTTAGTTGGAACCATCTTTCCCCATATTAATATATATAAAAAAAATACTTAAATAAACTTTATGGATTTTATATTTGTGCCGCCAAATCAATGTTGCCATATGACGTCAATTCACTCATGTCATTTATCATGCCAACTGTCCATAATTCGTTACGTAGCATGTGTCAGAAGCTAATGTTAGCACAACTAGCCAGCTTGTCATCTTTGTTTCGTGACAAATGCCAATATTTTATTGCCATTGTTCAATTGTTCATTCTTTGGTGTTTTTTTTTTTTTTAGAATCATTGATTTTTTATTGTGTGTGTGTGTATTATTTCGCTTTAAGCCAAACTGCACCACTCCATCTTGTAACACGTGACTAGAATAGCAGACGACGGATCAATAACCAAGAGATCTACAGCACTTTTTGTATGAACGATTTGCGTGATGCGCACACTTTAAACACATGAGATGCCAGAAAGAAAGCTAGTTGTTATTACTTTTTTTCATGCACAAAAAAAAAAATTGGCTATTCTTGGAAAAAATCGAATTAAACAAATTCACTATTTTTATTTTTAAATAATTTTCTGCTTGAAATATTAAATGTGAATTTAGACATCACTTGTCATTTCAGAAATATGATTTCTAGATCATTTCAAAGCCACGGTGATCCGCTGCATGCCCAAAGATGGTAAAAAGAACAGTACGCAATTTTTCCAATGTAAAAGATACTGATACAGTTGGGCGTTCCAATGCACAGACTGAATAAGATGCTGATACAGTAGGGCGTTCCAATTCACAGACTGAATAAGATGCTGATACAGTTGGGCGTTCCAATGCACAGACTGAATAAGATGCTGATACAGTTGGGCGTTCCAATGCACAGACTGAATAAGATGCTGATACAGTTGGGCGTTCCAATGCACAGACTGAATAAGATGCTGATATAGTTGGGCGTTCCAATTCACAGACTGAATAAGATGCTGATACAGTTGGGCGTTCCAATGCACAGACTAAATAAGATGCTGATACAGTTGGGCGTTCCAATTCACAGACTGAATAAGATGCTGATACAGTTGGGCGTTCCAATGCACAGACTAAATAAGATGCTGATACAGTTGGGCGTTCCAATTCACAGACTGAATAAGATGCTGATACAGTTGGGCGTTCCAATGCACAGACTAAATAAGATGCTGATACAGTTGGGCGTTCCAATTCACAGACTGAATAAGATGCTGATACAGTTGGGCGTTCCAATGCACAGACTAAATAAGATGCTGATACAGTTGGGCGTTCCAATTCACAGACTGAATAAGATGCTGATACAGTTGGGCGTTCCAATGCACAGACTAAATAAGATGCTGATACAGTTGGGCGTTCCAATTCACAGACTAAATAAGATGCTGATACAGTTGGGCGTTCCAATTCACAGACTGAATAAGATGCTGATACAGTTGGGCGTTCCAATGCACAGACTGAATAAGATGCTGACAGAATTGAAAGGCTACCTTTCCAATTCACAGACTGAATAAGATGCTGACATAATTGAAAGGCTACCTTTCCAATTCACAGACTGAATAATATGCTGATAGAATCGGAAGGCTACCTTTCCAATTCACAGACTGAATAAAATGCTGATAGAATCGGAAGGCTACCTTTCCAATTCACAGACTGAATAAAATGCTGATAGAATCGGAAGACTACCTTTCCAATTCACAGACTGAATAAGATGCTGATAGAATCGAAAGGCTACCGTTCCAATTCACAGACTGAATAAAATGCTGAAGCCCAATGAGCTGGCTAGAAAGGAAGGTCAAACTGAGTCATGTTATCGTACAAAGTATTTCTAGGAGTTGCTACATTTTACGTGGGAAGTTTCCTTCTATTCGTTCAGCACTTCAAGAGTTAAATCAAAAAGAATTTAACTAGCGCAAAATCATGTAACTCATGAATAAATAAGGATGTCAAAATAAAGTTTCAAAAATGTGAAATTTTCTGGTATGACAGTAACAAAAGTTGAAAGATGTAGCTTAAATGATTATAGATATATTAATATTAATATGTTGGAAATTGTACTAACAGACTTTAATTAGAAAATCACTTCTCTTGACGTCTATGGCATGGCGAGACTTTAAAGTTTCGATTTTACATTATCGATTACTTTGTATGTAGTGATTCTTGTATTGAAAGGTAAAATAAATAATTGTGCAAAATTTCAGCTTGTTCCGAGATTGGGTATGGGAGAACTAAAGTGTACAAACTTATCATCAGACAGACAGACAGACAAAACGACAACAGAGTTGTTATAAGCTTTTTTAAAAAAAAAGAAAGATTGAGAGACTTTGTACTAAACAGATGAACTGAACAATGTCCTAAATGCTATGAATGACACCGTATTGATACAATAACTTTGTGATGATACAATAACTTTGTGATGATACAATAACTTTGTGATGATACAATAACTTTGTGATGATACAATAACTTTGTGATGATACAAGAGAAAGACCTTTAATTGCTAAGAGGTGCCAAACAAAAAAATCTTTCACATTTGAAAACGCATAGCTTGTCAACACGTCATGTGCTCTGCACATCAGTAAGACCAAAACTAGCTTTTTTTTTTTGTCCCCTTTAGTTGGCAATTTCCAATAACAAAAAAAGTTGTAAACTGTCAAACAAATTGGAATATTATGTAAGCGTAATAATACAAAAAAAAATATTTGAAACATAATGGAATTGGCTTGTTGAGGGGAGAGCTGAACGTAGCCACATGGTGGAAGGATTGTGTAACCACATAACCACACATCCACACATCCACTCACGAGAGATGTGATTAGCAAGACGTGACAAACAACACACCAGGCCCGATGATAACAATTAGATTAGCCGAATTTCTTAACATTGTTGTCTCGTTGACGGAAGCTGAAACAAATTTTTGTTCCCTTAAGTTTTTTGATTTATTATTAAACTTAAAAGATAGTCCAAAGCTTAAAAAGGTAGCACGCAATTATTGAGTTTCATGAATAGTAAAGAAAAAAAAAAAGCACCACATCTATACCCATAAAATTCGAAGTTCAAATCTTTTATAACTTGATAAAATTTGTACTTTGGGATGAATGTAATGAATGTCCACATTGTATAGCATGTTGTTGTTCCCTCTTTTTTATTGGCTTTCCTGCTTTACAATGTTCAGAGCTCTTAGGTCCAATATCTTTTGTGGTCTTCTGGTTTTTAGCGGCCCCCGCTAGTTTTGAGTGGTTTGTCTGTCCGTCCGTCCGTGCCGTTTTGATCTCATAACCTAGAAAATATATTGAAAATTCGATATAATTATATTTTCGACCATTCAAAGTTCTGATGCAACGGCTACTTTTTTTTTAAGTGAAAATTTTAATTTTTAAAATCAACTATGTAAGCAGTTTTTTTCATCAATGCACTTTTAATAGTAAGGAAGGTGATTATTGACAATATATATAGCACATCTATGCAAACGTTTTTAATCTTTTGTAAAAAAAATTTTGCTTTTTACAATTGTATTGCTAAGTTATATACTTTTGTTAAATATCAACTACTACATTTTCAAAAAAAAAAAGTTTAATTTTATTTTTGAGGAGAAAAAAATTGATTTTGTATGCAAATAAGTGGAACACAATTTTAAACAAAAATAAATAAGTAGTTTTTCATAATATCGCGTGACCTCCAATAGTGCCAATGTACTAATGGAATACGAATACCGAACTGGTAGAAGGGGACGAATTTTATTCTCTATTTATTTTACGGAAAATGTTTTTTTTTGTCTTGAGGCTTTGAATAAGACTTTGGCCCTTACATAACAATTAGATCAATTAGATAATTATTATATGACATCAGTTAGGCCAGGCTCACATCGCACTTCTCCTCTCCGGGACAGTTGGGGCACCACACATGATATGTAGACCTTCTTTATTCATTCTTCTCTGTCATTTGCCTTTGATAGAATTTCGTTCTGATATTCTTTCTAAAAATATTGAAACCTGCCTTTTTACCTGCCTGGGTGGACCACTTCGGGGGCCGATTTGAGTTTGTGTCCCCATACAAACTGTTTTCGTAACCTTGTTAACTAGTAGTTTTGACTATAACGAAGATATGAGCTATTAGTTGGAATTACGAATAATAATAATAATAGTAGCATTGCCATCTAATAGTCTAGTAGGCTTCAATATTAAATTGATTAGGCTCCTGATGCAAAAAACCATGATTTGTATTAAGACATATTTCAGCAATGCCAATGTGCTTTCAGTCTTCAAAACTTCTCCCATAAGTGCGTAATAAATATTTATGAAAGCGTTAGGATGGGAATATAGGTCAAATCGGGTCAATGAAAGACGAAGAAAAACGAAATAAAATCAAAGTCACGTTGCGCATGATCATAGACAAGCTAATCGGTCTGAGACGTGAAAATAATATTCGACGATCCGAATACTGAGATGAATAAAGAACTGAGGGGTGTATAGATGGGGTAAAGAGATAGCAGCGGGTCATAGGTCATTGTATCAAGGCGAGCTTTAAGGAAATACTTGATGAAAAATGACCCCCCCCCCAAAAAAAAAAAAGGATGCTACAAAAATTAGACCAAGGGCATGGAGGCTATGTGTAAATGTGTAATCTAATATTAGCTTTGTTTATTTGTTGAAAATATTTTGGAATTCGGAATTCCTACTCAACTTGAATCAGCTCAATTGTAGATGAGAAGTATGCTTGAACTCAAAAGCACATGATAGGCTGACGATTCGTTATAGTACTCACCCCCATAATAAGGATGATGATGATCTAATATAGATAACATCTAGATTCTAGATCTAGACCCTAGATGTAGACAGAGACGGCTCTAACAATTGCGAGCCCCTATGCGAAGCGCATTGCGTGGTGCCCTGTCTTAACAATTAAGCTTTTGTATTAGAAAACACATTCGTCTTTGCAATAAATTTGTATTAAATAAAAGCTAATTCCGTTTTTTTTTAATCGCGCATTGGATTGGCACACACCAAAATTGACAATTTTGTCTATTTTTCAGTCCGCGGAATCACTCTTAATATATATATAAGTTATAATGGTTTAATTGAATAATTTACACCTAGAACTAGCGCGGGGCCTATGAAAAGTGCGAGGGCCGTCTGCGACCGCTTTGGTTGCAGTAGCCTAAGACCAGCCCTGGATGTACACTAGATCTTTAGGTCTAGTGATAGATCTAGATGTCCATATAATGAACATACCAATAAGTATATCTTCCGAAAAAAAAAGTACGTAAGTTTTAGAAGCGAACGAGGTCACGGGTTCGATACCCGAATTGAACCAACATTTTTTTATTTTTTTATTTTATTATATTTGAAGTTTATTTATGGAGGTATTGACTTTTTTTTTTTTTTTTTTAAATTGTTTTTCTTGTTACTAGTCGCGTCATTGTCTCTAAATATTTCCCTTTCTATGAAACAAATAACTAATTTCTAATCGTGTCATAATAACACGCACACACACACGTATATATGGCTGCCTGATCATGCGGTTTGCGCGCTGTACTGTCGTTTGAATTTATCGATGGTCTCGGGTTCAAACCCTGCCCGCTGCCATCTTCCGTCGCCCTGCGGAAGGTTAGGGCTCGGAAGTAAAATATCTTCAACTCTGAAGGAACATTAGAAACATGTAAAACATTTTAAAAACATTTACTTATATATACAATTTGTATCATCATGAACTTGAGTTACCCTAATACACTGAGCCATTGGACGCTGATCAGACTTCCAGTTACCTATTTTGAAACCTCTAACATACAAACATCGTTTCATCTGCTATCAAACTTGGAACTTGGTGTAGAGCAGCCATGTCATCAATCAAAGTTCATGATAGGTCTGCACTAGCTTGACTGCATTTTTAAAATGTTTCGAATATAAAATTTGTCGTCCCTCTTGTATATTTGCTAGAGAATCGATTGACAAATGTTGGAGGTTTTTTTTTTGGTGCACGGTTTGACCTTTTGTGACCTTTTAACCTCTGGAATTATTGGGCTGCAAAGTCGGAGGTTCCTGTTTTGTGCCCTAGTCAACAGTCCCTTTATACTTTATAACACAAACAACTTGAACAAGCACAATATAAGCAAAACAAAATATAAACAAAACAAAATATAAACAAAACAAAAATATAAACGAAACAAAAATATAAACAAATCAAAAATATAAACAAAACAAAAATATAAACAAAATAAAAATATAAACAAAACAAAAAATATAAACAAAACAAAAATATAAACAAAACAAAATATAAACAAAACAAAAATATAAACAAAACAAAAAATAAACAAAACAAAATATAAACAAAACAAAATATAAACAAAACAAAATATAAACAAAACAAAATATAAACAAAACAAAATATAAAATTATTTTTTTTAAACAAAACAAAAATATAAACAAAACAAAAATATAAACAAAACAAAAATATAAACAAAACAAAATATAAAAAAATATAAACAAAACAAAATATAAAATAATATAAACAAAACAAAAATATAAACAAAACAAAATATAAAAAAATATAAACAAAACAAAATATAAAAAAATATAAACAAAACAAAAATATAAACAAAACAAAAATATAAACAAACAAAAATATAAAAAAATATAAACAAAACAAAATATAAAAAAATATAAACAAAACAAAATATAAAAAAATATAAACAAAACAAAAATATAAACAAAACAAAAATATAAACAAAACAAAATATAAAAAAATATAAACAAAACAAAATATGAAAAAATATAAACAAAACAAAATATAAACAAAACAAAAATATAAACAAATATAAACAAAACAAAATATAAACAAAACAAAAATATAAACAAAACAAAATATAAACAAAACAAAAATATAAACAAAACAAAATTTAAAAAAAATATAAACAAAACAAAATATAAACAAAAAAAATACAACAAATCAAAAATATAAACAAAACAAAAATATAAACAAAACAAAATATAAAAAAATATAAACAAAACAAAATATAAACAAATATAAACAAAACAAAAATATAAACAAAACAAAATATAAAAAAATATAAACAAAACAAAATATAAACAAATATAAACAAAACAAAAATATAAACAAAACAAAAATATAAACAAAAAAAATATATAAAAATATAAACAAAACAAAATATAAAAAAATATAAACAAAACAAAATATAAAAAAATATAAACAAAACAAAATATAAAAAAATATAAACAAAACAAAATATAAAAAAATATAAACAAAACAAAAATATAAACAAAACAAAAATATAAACAAAACAAAATATAAAAAAATATAAACAAAACAAAATATGAAAAAATATAAACAAAACAAAATATAAACAAAACAAAAATATAAACAAATATAAACAAAACAAAATATAAACAAAACAAAAATATATACAAAACAAAAATATAAACAAAACAAAATATAAACAAAACAAAATATAAAAAAAAACAAAAATATAAACAAAACAAAATATAAACAAAACAAAATATAAACAAAACAAAAATATAAACAAAAAAAATACAACAAATCAAAAATATAAACAAAACAAAAATATAAACAAAAAAAATACAACAAATCAAAAATATAAACAAAACAAAAATATAAACAAAAATATAAACAAAATAAAATATAAACAAAACAAAATATAAACAAAACAAAATATAAACAAAACAAAATATAAACAAAACAAAATATAAACAAAACAAAATATAAACAAAACAAAATATTAACAAAACAAAATATAAACAAAACAAAATATAAACAAAACAAAATATAAACAAAACAAAATATAAACAAAACAAAATATAAACAAAACAAAATATAAACAAAACAAAATATAAACAAAACAAAATATAAACAAAACAAAATATAAACAAAACAAAATATAAACAAAACAAAATATAAACAAAACAAAATATAAACAAAACAAAATATAAACAAAACAAAATATAAACAAAACAAAATATTAACAAAACAAAATATAAACAAAACAAAATATTAAGAAAATATTTTTTTAAAAAAGTTTATATTGAAACTGCTACAATCCCTTGTTTTTAGTTTTCTTTTAAATTTTTAAAAAAAAAATGTTATTTATTAAATTTATCTGATTTTGTATGAGCGGCAATTTCTGAAACTATAAAGCGAGAGGTCTCTCAAACTGTAGAGCATGACGTTTCTTAAACGGAATGTATAAATATATACTCAAGAGTTTTTAATATTCTAATGATAGACTTATTGATCCAGACTTAGAACAATATTCTTGTGTTGTCAGGTAAAAAAAACAATTGTGCGACATTTCAGCTTGATCCGAGATTAGATGTGTGAAAAATAACGTGTACAAACTTTGTACCAGAAAAACAGAGTCGATGGAAGCTTTGTACACAATGTAGTGTTTAGCTTAAATTGAAATCGCAATTGAACTCCAAATGCCTTGAAACTTCATTCACGCCTTATGTTGTTGGTTAGGGCTTTGGATAAACGAGATGAATGCCTGGGCATTATTTATAACCGGAACGATGTTGCCCAGTTTCACCTCTCCACGCAACTGATGCTGTCCAGAAGAGCGTCAACTATCCGATACAGTTTTGGATCTGTAGCACTGCAGGATCTGCCAGGTTGTAGCACCGTGTGCTGCCTTAGGGTTACCAGCTCCTTGTGTTTCCTCTGGGTTGTCTCCCAAGGCCTTCTCCACGATAGGGTATAGCCAAAAGGCAGTGGAGGTTTGTATTAAGAGTTTTCCTTCTCCTAGGTGGGTGGCCTACCTAGGTTAATGAGCCCCTCATGTCCAAAGCTTACTGGCTTAGGCAACAGTTGCTCGCCTTTGCCCCTTTCTCCTGTCAGTTGCGCCAAAAACCGCACTCTTTATGTAACTACCTACTCTTTAGGAAACATCAATAAAGCATTCGCATTTTCTAGACTGCTATTTTCTCAGTGTCGGGAAATCCCCTGTTTCCATCTTTTAAAAGCTGTTTTTACTATTGACCAATTAAGCTTGCAAGGTGGCAAGACCGCAGTACAAACAGCGATGTCCTTGCGAACGCCGGTATGACAGTAACGCTGGGCAGGGCAGGGCAGGGCAGGGTACGTATGGGAGACGAACGTATGCCAAAGGCAGTCTTTTTTGGTGAGCTAAAAGGTGGTCGACGTAACAGAGGCGTCCAACCGAAACGCTTCAAAGACTAGCTTAGGCGTCAACTTTCCTTCGTTGGCAAATTCTCCACTGGGTAAAAAATAAATAAATAAATAAAAAGCATAAAACAAAATCCTGGGTGGACACGGATCTCGAAAACTGCTCAATCGAGTTTACTTTGGAAAAAGAATTACTAGATAATTGGCCACTGAGGGAAAAAACTGTGGTTTTAAAATTATATTTTTTAAATATATTACTCTGATAATTAAATTTGAACTGGATCTCTAGACAAGCTGTATCTTGAACACATCGGGTATTCCCGCATGTATTTATGGGAAAGGAGGTGTCCAGGAACAGTTTGCGCACTGTCTTTTAAGTCTGGATCTGTAGGTCTTTTACAAAACAATATTTTTACATACTCTGAGTAGATTTATGCGGGGTGTGTAAACGATATATTCTTTTTCGGGGAAGGGGCAATGGTGGCGTGTAAGATTGAGCCATTTTAAAAATCTATTATTCATTGCTTGTGAGGATTTTAAAAAAAATCTCTATTGCAAAAGGTTATTAAACTTTCATAAAGGGGGAATTATCTACCCCCCAAAAAAAAGTATTTTCATTTTACTTGTTAACTAGTTAGTAAAGTTTTCTTGGTACCAGTGAAAAGAAAGACGGGCAGAAAGAGGACCCAATGCCCAAATATATATAAAGAATACACGAGCCTGTCTATGAAAGAAACTCTAATAGGCCAAAAAAAACAACAAAAAAAAACAAAAACATAGAGTACAAAGGAGAGAGACGGTTGTCAGATCATGTGTGGTGACCCAGCAGTCTAACAGATAACGATGTCAAAGGTGTTTGTTCACATGAATGACCAGGTTTATTTATTTATTTTATTTTTGATTAAGGAACTTCTGTAACTTACAATTTAAAACTAACCTCAGGCCGGATCTAAGTATGTGGAAGCCCCGAGGCAGATTTTTTTTTTGTTGAGGCCTTTTGCAATTTTTTTGCAAGCTTTAATAAAGATCCACTTATGAATAATGATATTTATATGTAAAATCATGTCATATTTTAGAAGAAAGGAAAATTTAATTTTAATTTTAATTTAATCTCATTTTCATTCTTTAAAAAAGTAAAATGGATATTTTAGTTGTTTTTTTTTTAAAGTATATTTTTTGAGTTTTTGGAGAGTAAGGTCTTTGGTTGACGCACTGTCGTAAAACTTTCTGACCAGTGTAAATTCTTATATTTTTTAAAACTCTTGTGGAGACTATGGAGTCCTTCTTTCATTTTGTACAGATCAATCGAGTCTTGTATATTTAACTTTCTCAATTAATTCCTTTTTCATGGTTTATTGTCTTAATATTGGGATTACATCCCTAATTATTATTACATTACATAAAAAACTGCTGAATCGAATATTTAAAATATCTCAATAAATATGTTTTAAATATAGTTTTACTTCTGTACATATTAGCTTTAGAAAATAGTTCAACGAAATTTTCAAAAAACTTCTAAACATTAGAATTTTCTTAAATTTGAAACAAAGAAATTTTTTACTAAAATGTCACAATTTGTAAGCTGCAATGTAACAATTTGGATGTGATCTTGTTACTTTTTGTGATGTTACTTTTTCTGATGCTGTTGCTTATAGTCCTTTAGTCACTATTTATAAAATAATTAATGATAAAATAACACGAAAGAAACTAAATCAAAATCCTTTTGAAAATTGTAAATATGAAAGCAATGTCTGTGTACCTGGTCCTATTTTACAGTAAGAAACAATACATCCCACCTTCCTTGTTTGTACTTAATGTGTATCAGGACTATTAAAAGACATTCGATCATTTTGTATACCTTTTTATTAAAACTATGTGGTGCTCTTTGCAGTTAAAGTCAAAGTTGAACACAAAATGCAAAATCCAAATACCATGTTTATATCTGAAATCCATACGTAGACGTTGCCCATGACAAAAGATTGTGGTAATCCATGAGGATGGAAGACTAATATACATAAAGGTTAGTGGGAATCTGTTTAACGACATCCCACAAAGCAATGGCCTTAAGATCTGAATTGGAGTTTCTTTTACAGTCTTTCTCAACTTTCTATAAAGGTGAGTTTATTTTATGTAAATGTCACAGGTGCAGTTGCCATCTAAATGACGACATTTTATTTAAAATAATGTAAAGATTTTCTGCTTCTGGCAAAAGATGGAGAACGACGGATGATATGTGGTGCCTCAACGGACGAAGGAACATGTAAAGGCGAAGTCTAGATTTCAAAGACTACTACTCTTCTTTCTTTAGTAACTGATAAACTAAGACTCTACCTTCTTATAGATCTATCATATTTTGTATACGTTAATTTCCTCAAACGAAACTTTTTCATGAGAACCTCTTGTCCCGATGAGAAGCACAAAAGCATTGACAAATTCATTAAGCGCCTCTAGACATGATTCTCAACATAAACATATGGAGCCCAGGCTCAAGCGTCCACAGAGAGGATTAGAATTGGTCGGTCGATATATAGAGAAATGAATGGATGGGTCTCGATCTCGGGTTCTCGAGGATTAGAGTTCTGGATAAAAAGAAATCATGTGTAATACATTAGTTTCTTGAAGCAGCTCTTAGAGACTGCCTTCATCCTGGTCAGTGGAACCAGCTCAGAGAAATCCAGGCCAAAGGAACCGGCTCAGAGAGATTGCTTACATCCCGAAAATTGGAACAAGTTTTGATGAGATTGCTTCTATCCAGGCCCATGGAACTTGTTGAACCAAATTTAGTTCTTATATCTAAACGAATTGAAACCAGCTCTGTGAGACTACTTTAATCCAGGCCAGTGGAACCATTTCAGAGAGATGGCTTTCAGACAGACACAGTCTCATCATTGTCCTAGGGTATTAAGAGACGCAATGTCGACTCTCACGATACTACAGCCTCGACACATGTTTCTTCTTTTTCTTCTTCGTTCTCATTTTTCATGTTGGTGGGTTAAGATCAGTAATCCTATATCTGAGATGAACCGGGCAGTGGTTTCCAGATCAGTAATCCTATATCTGAGATGAACCGGGCAGTGGTTTCCAGATCAGTAATCCTATATCTGAGATGAACCGGGCAGTGGTTTCCAGATCAGTAATCCTATATCTGAGATGAACCGGGCAGTGGTTTCCAGATCAGTAATCCTATATCTGAGATGAACCGGGCAGTGGTTTCCAGATCAGTAATCCTATATCTGAGATGAACCGGGCAGTGATTTTCAGATCAGTAATCCTATATCTGAGATGAACCGGGCAGTGGTTTCCAGATCAGTAATCCTATATCTGAGATGAACCGGGCAGTGGTTTCCAGATCAGTACTCCTATATCTGAGATGAACCGGGCAGTGGTTTCCAGATCAGTAATCCTATATCTGAGATAAACTGGGCAGTGGTTTCCAGATCAGTATCCTATATCTGAGATGAACCGGGCAGTGGTTTTCAGATCAGTAATCCTATATCTGAGATGAACCGGGCAGTGGTTTCCAGATCAGTAATCCTATATCTGAGATGAACCGGGCAGTGGTTTCCAGATCAGTAATCCTATATCTGAGATGAACCTGGCAGTGGTTTCCAGATCAGTAATCCTATATCTGAGATGAACCGGGCAGTGGTTTCCAGATCAGTAATCCTATATCTAAGATAAACCGAGCAGTGATTTCCAGATCAGTAATCCTATATCTGAGATGAACCGGGCAGTTTTTTTAAGATCAGTAATCCTATATCTGAGATGAACCGGGCAGTGGTTTCCAGATCAGTAATCCTATATATGAGATGAACCGGGCAGTGGTTTCCAGATCAGTAATCCTATATCGGAGATGAATCGAGCAGTGGTTTTAAGATCAGTAATCCTATATCTGAGATGAACCGGGTAGTGGTTTCCAGATCTGTAATCTTATATCTGAGATTAACCGCGCAGTGGTTTCCAGATCAGTAATCCTATATCTGATATGAACCGGGTAGTGGTTTCCAGATAGGTAATCTTATATCTTAGATTAACCGCGCAGTGGTTTCCAGATCAGTAATCCTATATCTAAGATTAACCGGGCAGTGGTTTCCAGATCAGTAATCCTATATCTGAGATGAACCGGGCAGTGGTTTCCAGATCAGTAATCCTATATCAGAGATGAACCGCGCAGTGGTTTCCAGATCAGTAATCCTATATCTGAGATGAACCGGGCAGTGGTTTCCAGATCAGTAATCCTATATCTGAGATGAACCGGGCAGTGGTTTCCAGATCAGTAATCCTATATCTGAGATGAACCGGGCAGTGGTTTCCAGATCAGTAATCCTATATCTGAGATAAACTGGGCAGTGGTTTCCAGATCAGTAATCCTATATCTGAGATGAACCGGGCAGTGGTTTTCAGATCAGTAATCCTATATCTGAGATGAACCTGGCAGTGGTTTCCAGATCAGTAATCCTATATCTGAGATGAACCGGGCAGTGGTTTCCAGATCAGTAATCCTATATCTAAGATAAACCGAGCAGTGATTTCCAGATCAGTAATCCTATATCTGAGATGAACCGGGCAGTTTTTTTAAGATCAGTAATCCTATATCTGAGATGAACCGGGCAGTGGTTTCCAGATCAGTAATCCTATATATGAGATGAACCGGGCAGTGGTTTCCAGATCAGTAATCCTATATCGGAGATGAATCGAGCAGTGGTTTTAAGATCAGTAATCCTATATCTGAGATGAACCGGGTAGTGGTTTCCAGATCTGTAATCTTATATCTGAGATTAACCGCGCAGTGGTTTCCAGATCAGTAATCCTATATCTGATATGAACCGGGTAGTGGTTTCCAGATAGGTAATCTTATATCTGAGATTAACCGCGCAGTGGTTTCCAGATCAGTAATCCTATATCTGAGATTAACCGGGCAGTGGTTTCCAGATCAGTAATCCTATATCTGAGATGAACCGGGCAGTGGTTTCCAGATCAGTAATCCTATATCTGAGATGAACCGGGCAGTGGTTTCCAGATCAGTAATCCTATATCTGAGATAAACTGGGCAGTGGTTTCCAGATCAGTAATCCTATATCTGAGATGAACCGGGCAGTGGTTTTCAGATCAGTAATCCTATATCTGAGATGAACCGGGAAGTGGTTTCCAGATCAGTAATCCTATATCTGAGATGAACCGGGCAGTGGTTTCCAGATCAGTAATCCTATATCTGAGATGAACCGGGCAGTGGTTTCCAGATCAGTAATCCTATATCTGAGATGAACCGGGCAGTGGTTTCCAGATCAGTAATCCTATATCTGAGATGAACCGGGCAGTGGTTTCCAGATCAGTAATCCTATATCTGAGATAAACTGGGCAGTGGTTTCCAGATCAGTAATCCTATATCTGAGATGAACCGGGCAGTGGTTTTCAGATCAGTAATCCTATATCTGAGATGAACCGGGCAGTGGTTTCCAGATCAGTAATCCTATATCTGAGATGAACCGGGCAGTGGTTTCCAGATCAGTAATCCTATATCTGAGATGAACCGGGCAGTGGTTTCCAGATCAGTAATCCTATATCTGAGATGAACCGGGCAGTGGTTTCCAGATCAATAATCCTATATCTGAGATAAACCGGGCAGTGATTTTCAGATCAGTAATCCTATATCTAAGATAAACCGGGCAGTTGTTTTCAGATCACTAATCCTATATCTGAGATAAACCGGGCAGTGGTTTCCAGATCAGTAATCCTATATATGATATGAACCGGGCAGTGGTTTCCAGATCAGTAATCCTATATCGGAGATGAATCGAGCAGTGGTTTTCAGATCAGTAATCCTATATCTGAGATGAACCGGGTAGTGGTTTCCAGATCTGTAATCTTATATTTGAGATTATCCGCGCAGTGGTTTCCAGATCAGTAATCCTATATCTGAGATGAACCGGGTAGTGGTTTCCAGATAGGTAATCTTATATCTGAGATTAACCGCGCAGTGGTTTCCAGATCAGTAATCCTATATCTGAGATGAACCGGGCAGTGGTTTCCAGATCAGTAATCCTATATCTGAGATGAACCGGGCAGTGGTTTCCAGATCAGTAATCCTATATCGGAGATGAACCGCGCAGTGGTTTCCAGATCAGTAATCCTATATCTGAGATGAACCGGGCAGTGGTTTCCAGATCAGTAATCCTTTATCTGAGATGAACCGTGCAGTGGTTTCCAGATCAGTAATCCTATATCTGAGATAAACCGGGCAGTGATTTCCAGATCAGTAATCCTATATCTGAGATGAACCGGGCAGTGGTTTTCAGATCAGTAATCCTATATCTGAGATGAACCGGGCAGTGGTTTCCAGATCAGTAATCCTATATATGAGATGAACCGGGCAGTGGTTTCCAGATCAGTAATCCTATATCGGAGATGAATCGAGCAGTGGTTTTCAGATCAGTAATCCTATATCTGAGATGAACCTGGTAGTGGTTTCCAGATCTGTAATCTTATATCTGAGATTAACCGCGCAGTGGTTTCCAGATCAATATCGTATATCTGAGATGAACCGGGTAGTGGTTTCCAGATCTGTAATCTTATATCTGAGATGAACCGCGCAGTGGTTTCCAGATCAGTAATCCTATATCTGAGATGAACCGGGCAGTGGTTTCCAGATCAGTAATCCTATATCTGAGATGAACCGGGCAGTGGTTTCCAGATCAGTAATCCTATATCTGAGATGAACCGGGCAGTGATTTCCAGATCAGTAATCCTATATCTGAGATGAACCGGGCAGTGGTTTCCAGATCAGTAATCCTATATCTGAGATGAACCGGGCAGTGGTTTCCAGATCAGTAATCCTATATCCGAGATGAAACGGGCAGTGGTTTCCAGATCAGTAATCCTATATCGGAGATGAACCGGGCAGTGGTTTCCAGATCAGTAATCCTATATCTGAGATGAACCGGGCAGTGGTTTCCGGATCAGTAATCCTATATCTGAGATTAACCGGGCAGTGGTTTCCAGATCAGTAATCCTATATCGGAGATGAATCGAACAGTGGTTTTCAGATCAGTAATCCTATATCTGAGATGAACTGGCTAGTGGTATCCAGATCTGTAATCTTATATCTGAGAATAACCGCGCAGTGGTTTTTAGATCAGTAATCCTATATCTGAGATGAACCGAGCAGTGGTTTCCAGATCAGGCAGTTCAGATCAGTAATCCTATATCTGAGATGAACCGGCTAGTGGTATCCAGATCTGTAATCTTATATCTGAGATTAACCGCGCAGTGGTTTCCAGATCAGTAATCCTATATCTGAGATGAACCGGGTAGTGGTTTCCAGATAGGTAATCTTATATCTGAGATTAACCGCGCAGTGGTTTCCAGATCAGTAATCCTATATCTGAGATGAACCGGGCAGTGGTTTCCAGATCAGTAATCCTATATCTGAGATGAACCGGGCAGTGGTTTCCAGATCAGTAATCCTATATCGGAGATGAACCGCGCAGTGGTTTCCAGATCAGTAATCCTATATCTGAGATGAACCGGGCAGTGGTTTCCAGATCAGTAATCCTATATCTGAGATGAACCGTGCAGTGGTTTCCAGATCAGTAATCCTATATCTGAGATAAACCGGGCAGTGATTTCCAGATCAGTAATCCTATATCTGAGATGAACCGGGCAGTGGTTTTCAGATCAGTAATCCTATATCTGAGATGAACCGGGCAGTGGTTTCCAGATCAGTAATCCTATATATGAGATGAACCGGGCAGTGGTTTCCAGATCAGTAATCCTATATCGGAGATGAATCGAGCAGTGGTTTTCAGATCAGTAATCCTATATGAGATGAACCTGGTAGTGGTTTCCAGATCTGTAATCTTATATCTGAGATTAACCGCGCAGTGGTTTCCAGATCAATATCGTATATCTGAGATGAACCGGGTAGTGGTTTCCAGATCTGTAATCTTATATCTGAGATGAACCGCGCAGTGGTTTCCAGATCAGTAATCCTATATCTGAGATGAACCGGGCAGTGGTTTCCAGATCAGTAATCCTATATCGGAGATGAACCGCGCAGTGGTTTCCAGATCAGTAATCCTATATCTGAGATGAACCGGGCAGTGGTTTCCAGATCAGTAATCCTATATCTGAGATGAACCGTGCAGTGGTTTCCAGATCAGTAATCCTATATCTGAGATAAACCGGGCAGTGATTTCCAGATCAGTAATCCTATATCTGAGATGAACCGGGCAGTGGTTTTCAGATCAGTAATCCTATATCTGAGATGAACCGGGCAGTGGTTTCCAGATCAGTAATCCTATATATGAGATGAACCGGGCAGTGGTTTCCAGATCAGTAATCCTATATCGGAGATGAATCGAGCAGTGGTTTTCAGATCAGTAATCCTATATCTGAGATGAACCTGGTAGTGGTTTCCAGATCTGTAATCTTATATCTGAGATTAACCGCGCAGTGGTTTCCAGATCAATATCGTATATCTGAGATGAACCGGGTAGTGGTTTCCAGATCTGTAATCTTATATCTGAGATGAACCGCGCAGTGGTTTCCAGATCAGTAATCCTATATCTGAGATGAACCGGGCAGTGGTTTCCAGATCAGTAATCCTATATCTGAGATGAACCGGGCAGTGGTTTCCAGATCAGTAATCCTATATCTGAGATGAACCGGGCAGTGATTTCCAGATCAGTAATCCTATATCTGAGATGAACCGGGCAGTGGTTTCCAGATCAGTAATCCTATATCTGAGATGAACCGGGCAGTGGTTTCCAGATCAGTAATCCTATATCCGAGATGAACCGGGCAGTGGTTTCCAGATCAGTAATCCTATATCGGAGATGAACCGGGCAGTGGTTTCCAGATCAGTAATCCTATATCTGAGATGAACCGGGCAGTGGTTTCCGGATCAGTAATCCTATATCTGAGTATAACCGGGCAGTGGTTTCCAGATCAGTAATCCTATATCGGAGATGAATCGAACAGTGGTTTTCAGATCAGTAATCCTATATCTGAGATGAACCGGCTAGTGGTATCCAGATCTGTAATCTTATATCTGAGATTAACCGCGCAGTGGTTTTTAGATCAGTAATCCTATATCTGAGATGAACCGAGCAGTGGTTTCCAGATCAGGCAGTTCAGATCAGTAATCCTATATCTGAGATGAACCGAGCAGTGGTTTCCAGATCAGGCAGTTCAGATCAGTAATCCTATATATGAGATGAACCGAGCAGTGGTTTCCAGATCAGGCAGTTCAGATCAGTAATCCTATATCTGAGATGAACCGACCAGTGGTTTCCAGATCAGGCAGTTCTCCGTATAGTTTTCGTTCTATTGGAGGGTTTTGCGGTCAGAGTCTTGTTCGGGCCTCTTGATATAGTTTGCAGCTTTGAAGGACATGGCCAGCATTCTCTGGTGATGCTCCAAAAGGGCAGGTTTCGCTCGTCCCGACTTTTAGCTTCGGTACATATCTTGTCTCAGTCTGTTGTGTCCGGTTCTGAGTCGAAAAATTACGCGTTGGTCATGTCGAGATAACTTTTAATAGGGGTCCTTTTTCTTGTAATTGGGATGTGAGCTGGTCCGATTCTTATTGATTCTTCATTCTATCATTTTCATCATTATTCTTCCGGGTAGAGAGGGATTTTCATTTGTCTGTTTATTCTTCCATTTTTGGCCAGTATGTCTGCTTTTCCATTATGTAAACCAAGGCGTGTGCTCTAAATAGAATTTTTAAAGGGAATTTTACTTTGGATGAAATTAACTCCTAGGCAGGAACACTTTATATAGTATTTGTTTTAAGTAACAAAAAGTAAAATATTTCGAAAACTTTCCCTTTCAGATCTAGTGATCTATAGGGCAGATGATGTTAAGGTCATTTGTTTCTTTGGCTAGTGGTTAACGAGCAGGGTGTCATGTGGCCGGCACAACTTTACCCAACTTTAGTCAGGTACCCATTAGGGCTTGGTGGACTTGGAGGCGACCTAAAAAAAAAAATCCTGAAATTCAAAATCCAATTTTATTTTTTACCGAGATTCAAACACAGGACCCCAGGTTCGGAAGCCAAGCGCTTAACCACTCCGCCACCGCGCCCCCATAAAAACTTACAATGGAAACATATGCCCTGAATAGAGGTACAGTAAAAAAAAATGTTCAGCTTTTTATTTGAAATGTGGTACAGGAAGATGAAATGACGCATATTGTTGTTTATATTATCGGTGTAAAGATTTAGTTTTAGCGTCGTATTCTAAAAATAAACTAGGGTAAAATAATTTCAAATTTAATTGCTGTTTAATGAAGTTAAAAAAAAATTTTTTCTTAATTTGTACAGAAATTAATAATAAAATAAAATTAGGAAAAAAAAAGAAAATTTATGACATTTTTTATGCGCTCTATCGTTAGTTCAGTACAATGAAATACCAACTATACAACAATATCACAAGAATTACGCAGTTTAAAATCGAAATTGAACTGAATGATATTCAAAACCCTACTACTGGATCTGGTATTCCAATTCATCTGTATAAATTGTTCATACAAGTATTTTTTTTATTCCCATGCGGGTGTGCAATTAAATTGTACTGATTCGCGGGAATGAGCATAACATCATCCCGCAAAGTTAAAGACCCAAATATAAATGCACAATACGAGTTTCTTTTCTTATCCTTTGGTCTTAGACTTTGGCAAAATGCCTACAAAAATGGAGATAGATCATAGATGGTTGACTTATTGGTCAAACAGACTAAGTGATAGAATGGAATAAAGTATAGAACTTATCACACCTGACCACTGTGAAAAATAACTTTTTTGGGGGGTCAAAGGCCATTTAGAGTTTGGGCTTTTTAAAGCCGACTAACATAATTTGGGCATAGCTCAAACTGCGGACTATTCTGAATAGTTCTCAAAAGTTATGCACCAAATGGTTTCAGACAGTTTCTTTTAATGGCTCTATAAAAAAAAATCAATTATTTATTTTCTTTTGGTAAAAAAAGCCATACTACTTTTGTATCGTTGTAAGGCGTTGTCTTCGATTCTGAAGATTAAGGATGAGTGCACTGTTTCAGGTGAACTCACAAACCAGATTGCGACCTAGATGATTTGCCACACCTGATGCCAAGCCGTCTTCTGCGCCTTGTCTTAGACCAGGGTCCTTCTGTGGGCGTCTGTGTGTGTCCCGCAACCTTCGTGAGACCTCTTCAGCTTTCACTTCCAGAGGCTGTTTTTCACTGTACCAGTGAGAGCGGTGCCTGAGTTGATAGTTATAGCGTTTCCTGCAAGCATATATGTTAAATTAATTTAAAAGGGTTTAAAGAGCATACACAAAGGGGCATAATTCAATATGTTAATTTGTATACCAAGATGGCACTCTATTTCTTATTGAAAACGGTCACTGCTTCATAGGGACCTAAAATACTTCCTAATTTCCGTTTTGAAACAGGTGAAGTTATTCCAAAGTATCATTTTGTCTATTTAAACTCCAGTGCAAGACATAAACTGGCAGCGTCTTAGCAAGAAAACGTTTTGGTACTGGACTGGAAACCACCAAGGAAAGAGAAAGTCCTGGAGACCAACACCACGAGTGTCCCCAGTTCCGAGAGCTAAGGGGGGACGTGTCTGAGCAGTCACTCGACTTGTATGGTAGCTACGAGGCGTTACGCCAAACAGCCCAGTTTCTTGCCAAAGCACTTCAGGAGGATTGAGTCCTTCCTGCTCTGATTTTTCAATAGGAGTTCGCAAAGACGGCAAGATGGATATGGACCCAACAAAGGCAATCGCTCAGAAGAGAGTCCAATGTTGAAGTACTGATGCTGCCTCGAAGGCATCAGCCTAAATTGTAAACATGAATGGCTTTCACTATGCTGCTTACTAGCATGACATATCAATCAAATTCTGTTTTTTTTTTCTTCAGGTAAAAAGACTCGAACACACACTTGTCATGTATATAGCAACCTAAAGAATGGAGTATTAATGTGAATAATGTTTTATTGTTCTGCATCTATCTATCTATCTATCTATCTATCTATCTATCTATCTATCTATCTATCTATCTATCTATCTATCTATCTATCTATCTATCTTATTTTCAAGAGATTTGTTGCAATAACCATTTCTCGATTCCTCTTTCCCTTGAATTCAAATGCAATGCCTCACTATTTTCTCTCTCATTCCTCTCGTTTTCTGGTACTTCTAACTCAAACTGAGATTCACTCTCTTCCCACTTGTTTTTTTTTTAAACTCACCTCTTCGTTCTATCTTTCTTGAAAACCATCAATTAGCTACATGAACTATGCTCACTCTCACATCAAAGATTTACGGTCAAGGTCGCAAGCAAAGAAAAAAAAAGTTTATGTAGCGAAAAAAAAAAATTGGGGGGGGGGGGGGGCAATACGTTTTCAGTGTGGTCTCTAGTTTGAGTGCTCATTTAAGTCACGGTTCTTGAGGACTAATTTCTCGGGACAAGTGGGTCGACTCTCCTTACATCCACCTTGTTTGATCTCTCCAATAAAAATGTTGCCAACTACGAATGATGAAGGGCTATTACCCATTGGTGAATATCGTGAATATAATATTTAAGTTCATCACAGTAGTCTCCTCTTTGTTTACCTTATAAATTTTTTTGTTAAAAGCTGGTTTGATTTCTTAATAAATAGCATATGAGTAGAGAAAGAGAAAGACAGATTGTGTGATATAAGGAACTCTATAATAGAGAAATGAAAACATAAATGAAAAGAGACCGGCAGAGGTTTTAAAACAAATAGACAACAAAATGGAAAGGAATTTTGTTGAACGCCCACTGTCACCAAGTAAATCGTACTAATTGATTTATGCTACAAATCGAAAGAGCTTACAATTTAATTCTACTTAGGTTGTGGGATACTCATTTAAGACCAAAAGAAGATCCACTGCCTAGGACAAACGTAGAGGGCGAAAAAAAGAATCTAAAATCTAAATCGACCACAGGCAGACAACGGTTATATCTGTGCTAGATCTGGCAGAACGGGGTAGCCGCAGATGGGACTACGTAGCTACGTGAAGTTCTGCACTCCTCATTAATCTTCGGACTGGTAGATGTCTTTTTATGATTTTGTATATGAAATCCAAATCTAAATTTGAGGCTCATTGACATAAACTGAACATTAGAATGTGTGGGCTGCTACACCCCTTCTTCTGTATCCTTCCGCCGTAACAGCTGAGGGAACCTCAGAGTTCATTTTGGATGTCACTCATTGGCTTCTTTTCATAACAGCTTTGTCATTGTCGTGTCATTGTCATTGTCGTGTCATATTCGCGTCATTGTCATTGTCGTGTCATTGTCATTGTCGTGTCATTGTCATTGTCATTGTCTGTGACTTGGGTAAATAATATGCACTGTATTTTGGTTTAATGAAACAAAATATTCTCAAAATGTCTAAAAATAAATAAATAATAAATAAAATACAAATTTAAAAAAAAAAAGGATTACATTTTATTACCTTTGTCGTTTGTTTAATATCAATGAATGTCAAGTATACAAAAATGTCATAAATAGTAAACAGTTTAAACACGAAATCTAACTCCGCGATATGCAAAATTCAAAATCTATGTTTATATTTCAAATTTATCCACAGAAATTGCCATAATACATTAGTCTATATTTGTTGCTTAACTGTCTCATTTTTTGGCATGAATAACACTGCCAATAATATCCGCATAAGCCTATAAGCTTAACAACAATGTTGGATAGCCTTAATCAAAGATTGACGACAAGAAGGATTGACAGCCATCGACATGTGAAATACCGAGCTTGTTCCATTAACATTATAAAACGTCTAGACCTCGAGGAACGCCGCGACCCATTTTGTCTTGTACTATTTCCCAATTACAAAAATGTAATATTCAAGTTCCATATTAAAACGACCTTCAACACAGATTAAAACGACCTTCAACACAGATTAAAACGACCTTCAACACAGATTAAAACGACCTTCAACACAGATCTCCGTCACTGTGTAGGCTAAGTGTGCATTAGTGCAATGTGCATCAGGGCAATGTAACTCTTACTGCATACGTGTAATTAGGCTTAATACTATGATTATTTAAGCATTAAACATTATGCCTGTATTTATGTAAAAACAACAAACAAAAACAACAACATATGTATGTACATGTGTCTACATCAGAGAATAATAGACAACGTATTGATCGTTAAGTTTGAACAATTTCTGAACAAGTTCTGAACAATGTCTGGACGCTGTTAACCTTAATTGTTGTGAAAACATGGAACTTCCGGTTTTGTCTAATGTGTTTTGGGCATTAAATCTTAATCTTAAATCATTAAATGCGTTCTGGACTGTCGTCTCGTTAGTCCCGTGTTCAAGCCCTGTCCAGCTTCATCCACCACCCTCATCCCTGTTTTGTGGGAGATTTGGGCTAGGCCGCTAGAATGTAATAGTCTTCAATCCTGAAAAAGTACGAAACATTTAAAATCTTCTAAAATGGATCAGGAATGTATAAAGAATGAACTAGCTTGGCAGTACAATTAAATTTAAAGCTAAGGAAACATTGAACATTGAAAGAGACTTGCGAATCACCGTGGATCCTAGGACAGACGGTCCAGAAATGCCGGGAACAGACGAAGCCTTACCACACAAACTAAGCTAGGAGTCTATTGGCTGTCATAGTCCCAATGTTGGTATGTGAGACATGGACAGTATATAGAAGAACGCTAAGGGCTTATATTTATCTATCCTATATCTAACTAGCAAGTTCCACTGCCACTGTGGCATTATTTGAAATAATGGTCGGCTCTTTCCTTTTGCAACTTCTTGTGTGACTAAAGAGGCCAATCCTTGATGCACAGCTGCGATCAATGGTTGGGCATCTGTAATCACCAGGTGCTCTTATCTATTTATCTAACTATCTATCTATTACTTTCTAGTATCATTTAAGACTTCATGCTTTTGTTGTATTGTGTTCAACATTCCTCTTGCCCTTGCTTCTATGCTCTCCCTTGACTATTCTCTCTCTACTCTACTAATAATTTCTTTTATTTCATACTCTAACCTTGACTCGGTCTCTGACTACTTCTTTATCTTTTTCCTTGAACCATACTTTTTTGCGTTCTCTCCCTTCAACCCATGCAAGTTATGATTCATTGGTTACATTAACTCTTATTAAGACTAAGACTAAGACTAAGACTGCTTTATTGATCCTTACGGAAATTTGTTGTGATTACAAGGACTCTTTTCTCATATAAAGACAATACAACAGAAAAATACACACAAATACAACAGACAACATAAAGAGTTCATTCAGCGACTACACACAGGTATCTTGGTGCATTTCATGTTCCCTGATCAATGAGTGGCGGTGATAGAGTCTGACCGAGTGAGGTACGAACGAGTTTTTGAACCGCTCCGTTCTTGTTTTGATTGACAGCAGTCGCCCACTTCGCGACGACCTGTCGTAGTTCTGATGGAGCGGGTGGCCGTTGTCTTCCAAGATTTTTTCGATTTTTCTTAGGCACTTTTGTTCAAAAAGTTCCTTTAAATGTGGTAATGTTGTGAGTGTAATTTTAGATGCTTTTTTAATGATTTTTTCTAGACGTCGCAACAGTTTAGATGAGGCGTTGCCTTGCCAACAAGTTATTCCGTATGTTAGCAGACTCTGCATAGTCGTGCGGTAAAATGTCTCAAGGATCTTCTTGCTTAGTTTAAAGCTATTGAGTTTGTATAGAAAAAAGAGTCGCTGGGCTGTTTTCTTTGTCAGAGTTCCAAGGTGGTCTTCCCATGAAAGCTTGTTGTTGATGATAACGTCTAGATATTTATATGCTTTTACTTGTTCTATAGATGTAGTGTTTATTTGCAGTTCACATATAGTATGTTTTTTCTTTCTAAAATCTATTATAAGTTCTTTAGTTTTTGTGACATTCAGTTCTAGAAAGTTGTCGGTGCACCAGTTTGTAAACTCTTCTATCGAGCTTCGATACTGAGTTTCGTCTCCTGAAATAAGACCGACTATGGCAGTATCATCAGCGAATTTAATGAGTTTAACTGAGTCATAGATGCTTCTTATGTCATTAGTGTAAAGAGTGTATAGTACAGGAGAAAGTACACAACCTTGTGGAGCACCCGTACATAGTACTCGAGTTGACGATTTGGTGTTGTTGACTTTAACATACTGGGGCAGTTGGGTTAAAAAGTTTAGAACCCATGCTTGTAAGTAAGGGCTTACATTTAAGTTACTCAGTTTGTTTATCATTAGATGTGGCTGTATGGTATTGAAAGCCGAGGAGAAATCTACGAAGAGGACTCGTGCGTATGTTTTGGGTATATCGAGATGCTTATAAAGCTGGTCCAAAAGCAATAGAAAGGCATCCTCAGTTCCTCTAGCTGCTTTGTATGCAAATTGGTGAGGGTCTAGGCTGTTGTTGACTTTTGCTACAAGTTGTTTTAGCATATATTTTTCAAAACATTTCATAACAATAGGTGTTAGTGCTACTGGGCGGAAATCATTTAAGCAATCTATTTTTGGTTTCTTAGGCACTGGTATGATCTCTGAAGTTTTCCAGATGTGTGGAATTACGCACGTTTGCAATGACTGGTTAAAGATATGACCCACTTTCACGTCAGAGACTTAGGGTCAATGCTGCAGGGCAGAAGAAAAAAAAACAAAAAAACTAGAGCATCTCGACTTGGAGAAAATTTCTTTATTCAGGCCAAAATTTTTCGGTGTGGTCTCAAGTTTGAGTGTTGATTTAAGATTTCTTGGTACAAATGGGATGGAGGGCAGATTTAAGGGCGGGCAGAAGGGGGTACTGCCCAGGGGAATCCACAAAAGGAGGGCTTCCTATCCGGAAGCAATTTTTACCTACAGTACTTTAAACCTTAGAGTTGGCAACACTATCTTGGTTTATAAAAATGTCCCATTCTAGCGTGCTCGTAATGTATACATGTAGTTTCCAATTTACGGCAATACGTCAACCCAGGGCCAGAGGCGTAGTGAGAGAAGTCAAGGGGGCACGATGCCCAGGGAGCCAACCTCAAGGGGGTTGCCACACGCAGAGAGGTCCAAAATATGAAAAAGTGTTGTAAATATTTTAGTTTGGTTATACATTGTAAGTTTATTTGTATTGATAGGGCTCCCTCAGTCTCGGAAGACAAATGGATGCGCCCAGATGAGTCACTGGCTTGGGTTTCGTCTTGAGACGGGGCAGAATCTGGAGTGACTGATCAAACCAATTCTGGAGCGGCAGAGTTTGCCACAGTTCGTGCATATATACGCATCTGTCCTAGGGCTAGCTGACTGGGCAGCTTTCTTTTTCTTCCTCTTGACCAACGCACCCTCGTTTCCATTGTTTCCATGCTGTCCGGTCTTGGGCTACAGACTTTGGTTGATGCATGTGGTTCTCACGTCTCGCTTGCAGACATCTCTCTAGATTATATTTGTATTATATTATTATTAAATACAATTTATTTAAAAACCTAGATTTCTATGTGATGTTCATGGAAAATGGTGGAAGGAGGCCAATACAATTTCTTGCCCCGGGCGCCCGTTTTGCTCCCTACGCCTCTACCCAGGTTATTACCCTCCATAGACTCAAACAAAATATTTTTTTTCTACTAAAATATGCATATCAAATATTTTGTTTAAAGAAGGAAAATGAGATGAAATTCGAAACTATTTTATTTCTGTCTTCGAAAATGTGGTTAGCTTTTTAGATATATGTATTAATATTATTAATGAGGATTTTTTTATTTTGAAAAAAAAGTGTAGGGCCCTCTACAAAAATCATGCCACGGGCCCTCCACATACTTAAATCCGGTCCTGATTATATTCATCTTGTTTGAACTCTTGAATAAATTAAAATGTGTGTGTAGTATCGGTTGTTTGGAGGGGTGTGACCAATGTGTAGTTAGAGGGGTTGAATCATGCAACTACTTGCTACAAAATCGTGTACACCTGTGTTATACAGAGATACTGTCAAAAGCGGTAGGAAACAGATCTCGAGACTTGTTTCAGGTATATATTACTAAGTTAATCGTAGAAAACCCACTAGATACTTAATTTAATCACAGTAACCTTCTCTTACTTTACATTTCTATTTTTACATTTCATTTGCATCTATATTGTTATTGTACAGTAATTACGCTGAGGTTGTCAATTGTAGTCTAACTGAATTTCCATTTGATTGGATCAATAACAATTATCTTTTCTTATCTTATCTTAAAAAGCGTATGTCAACTCTATCTATCTGTCTGTCTGGTAAAAAGTTTATACATGTTCTTCCTCCCACACCCAATCTGGATTTAGCTGAAATTATTTTTTTTTACATGACAACACAAGAATCAATTTTAAAAAAGTAGCCACTTAGTTCATTAGTTAGTTAATTAACTATTGGTAATTAATTATTTTGTTTGGTATCGGTATCTTGAACAAGGGAAAGAAATCGTACTTGACAGATGTGGTGGTATAAGATGAATTAGTCCCCTTGAGGATTCTTGAGTGAAAATTTTTTTTAATGCATTTATTTTCCTATACTAAACTCTAATTTAGACCTGACGCCGGCACTAAAAGTTTAAACTATGGCTAACTTTTTTCCTACACTAAACTCTAATTTAGATCTGACGCTGGAACTTAAAGTTTAAACTATAACTAACTTTTTTGCTACCCTAAACCTAATTTAGATCTAATGCCGGCAGTAAAATTTTAAACTATTGCTTATTTTTTTGCTACATTAAACTTAATTTATATCTGATGCCAACAGTAACATTTAAAACTATATTTAAGTCTTTTTCCTACCTTAGACGTAATTAAGATCAAATGCCGACAGGTAAAATGTTAAACTATGGCAAATTTTTGTCCTACCTTAAACGTAATTTAGATCTGATGCTGACAGTTAAAATTTTAAACTATGCCAAAGTTTTTTCCTACATTAAACCTAATTTAGATCTGATGCCGGCAGTTAAAATTTTAAATTATGGCAATGTTTTTTCCTACCTTAAACCTAATTTAGATCTGATGCCGACAGTAAAATTTTAAACTATAGCTTAGTTTTTTTCCTACATTAAACCCTTTTTTAGATCCGATGCCGGCAGTAAAATTTTAAACTATAGCTAAGTTTTTTCCTACCTTAAACCTAATTAATATCTGATGCCGGCATTTAAAATGTTAAACTATGGCTAAGGTTTTTCCTACATTAAACGTAATTTAGATCTGATACCGACGGTTAAAATTTTAAATTATGGCAAAGTTTTTTCCTACATAAAACCTAATTTAAATCTGATGCCGCCAGTAAAATTTTAAACTATGGCTAAGTTTTTCCTACATTAAACCTAATTTTGATCTAATGCCTGCAGTAAAATTTTAAACTATGGCTAAAAAAATAATTCTACATTAAACCTAATTTAGATCTGATCCCTGAAGTACAATTTTAAACTTTGGCTAAGTTTTTTCCTACATTAAACCTATTTTAGATCTGATGACGGCAGTAAAATTTTATACTATAACTAAGTTTTTTCCTACATTAAACCTAATTTAGATCTGATGACGGCAGTAAAATTTTATACTATTACTAAGTTTTTTCCTACATTAAACCTAATTTAGATCTGATGCCGCCAGTAAATCTTTAAACTATGGCTAAGTTTTTTCCTACATGAAACCTTATTTAGATCTAATGCCGGCAGTAAAATTTTAAACTATGGCTTATTTTTTTGCTACATTAAACCTAATTTTGATCTGATGACGGCAGTAAAATTTTATACAATGGCTATGTTTTTTCCTACATTAAACCTTATTTTGATCTGAAGCCGGCAGTAAAATGTTAAACTATGTCTATGTATGTACTACCTTAAACGTAATTTAGATCTGATGCTGGCAGTAAAATTTTAAACTATGGCAAATTATTTTCCTACCTTAAACGTAATTTAGATCTGATGCTGACAGTTAAAATTTTAAACTATGGCTAAGTTTTTTTTTCTACATTAAACCTCATTTTGATCTGATGCCTACAGTAAAATTTTAACTTATGACTTATTTGTTTGCTACATTAAACTTAATTTATATCTGATGCCTGCAGTAATATTTTAAACTATGGCTAATTTTTTTTCCTACATTAAACTTAATTTTAGATCTGATGCTTGCAGTAAAAATTTAAACTTTAGCTAAGTTTTTTTGCAACATTAAAATTAGTTTATATCTGATACCTGCTGTAACATTTTAAACTATGGCAAAGTATTTTCCCACATTAAACCTTATTTTGATCTGATGCTGGCAGTAAAATTTTTAAACTATGGCTAAAAAAATTTTCTCTACATTAAACCTAATTTAGATCTGATGCCGCCAGTAAATCTTTAAACTATAGCTAAGTTTTTTTCTACATGAAACCTAATTTTGATCTGATGCCTGTAGTAAAATTTTAAACTATGGCTTATTTTTTTGCTACATTAAACTTAATTTATATCTGATGCCTGCAGTAACATTTTAAACTATGGCTAAGTTTTTTCCTACCTTAAACCTAATTTAGATCTAATGCCGGCAGTAAAATTTTAAACTATGGCTTATTTTTTTGCTACATTAAAATTAATTTATATCTGATGTAAGCAGTAACATTTTGAACTATGGCTAAGTTTTTTCCTACATTAAACCTTATTTTTATCTGATGCTGGCAGTAACATTTTAAACTATGGCTAAGTTTTTTCCCTACATTAAACTTAATTTAGATCTTATGCCGGCAGTTAAATTTTAAACTATGGCTTATTTTTTTCCTACATTAAATCTAATTTAGTTCTGATGCCTGCAGTAACAATTTAAACTATGGCGAAATTTTTTCCTACATTAAACCTAATTTTGATCTGATGCTGGCAGTAACATTTTAAACTACGGCTAAGTTTTTTCCTATCTTCGTACATTAAAAGTAATTTAGATCTGATGCGGCAGTAAAATTTTAAGTTCTTGCTAAGTTTTTTCATACACTAAACCTAACTTAAGCTTAAAATGTTCATGTGCGCATGCAAGTTTTGTTAGTAAAAAGGAGCTAATGTATGCCTAATGTCATGAACCTAATGAATTGATGAAATGATTTAAACCCTAAAATCTATCTAGCTATTTAATAAATGATTTGATGATACTAACGAATAATGAAGCTTGTAATGGGGCCTAATGTTGTCCTGCAGATTGCGTAAATTTCGTAAAGAAAGCTTGTACCTAATGTTAATGTAGTGTTCTGCAAGCAGGTGATGCGCTGTTTGTAGCAGGATACTGGTGTGTTGTCATTGTAAGTGTTCTATGTTCTGATGTTTTAGATATAATCTATAGGTGTGGTTGCATCGTGTTCCCCTTCCCCCCTAGTCATCTGTAGTAGTTGTCTGACTTATAGGCGTCGCGCGCGAACCTCCAAGTAGTTCATAGACTTACCGGTATGAATTTTTAAAAAAAATCTTAAATTCCCATCTTAATTATATATAGATTGTTGAAATCCTTATGCCGAACTGGGAGTCGAACACTTTGTGAGGTTTTGACAGAGCGTCGCATGAGGTTTGCGGGACATGTTCTACGTAAAAATGAACTACGCACACCAAATGTTGCGATAACATGGAAGCCAAAACGAGGAAAGCGCAAGCAGTGACGCCCTCGTATTACTTGGCTACACACTTTCATGGAGGACCTCAGAACAGTGGACACCAGGTGGGAGGAGGCTTCAGACATTGCCAATGACAGATCTTTATGGAGACAAATGCCGCCCTATGCGCCGAACGGCGCGGGAGGACCTAAGTCTAAGTCTAAGTCTAAGATTGTTCAAAGTATTGTTATAACCCTACGTTGCACACCACTTTGGCTCGTGCTCTGTCTAAGACTAGACTTAGAAGGGATGTTGACATTATCTTATCTTACAAGATACAGCGGAGTTTAACCCAAGTCTACGGAAAACGTGGTAGCACGACCATGTCCAGACTTAGGATTGGCCACACCTACATCACGCACTCTTTTGTGCTGAAGAAAGAAGAGCCCCCACTTTGTGAGTATTGTGACTCTCGCCTCACCGTGGAACATATCCTCATATACCCAGATACCAGGATGTCAGGGAAAAATATTTTAGAGCCACTACTTTAAAAACACTATTCAATAATGTCGACCTTGGGAAGGTACTGGGCTTTATCCGGGAAGTGGGGTTGTCTACGAAGATCTGATTTATGAATTCTGTAGACATGCACTATTTACATTAAATTTTTACCAAATTATAAAATTTTTACTACCTCTACTATTTTAACTGTGAAGAGACTTTGTCAATGGGGGCCCTGACCCTATCACTTTGTCAATGGGGGCCCTGACCCTATCACTTTGTCAATGGGGCCCTGACCCTATCACTTTGTCAATGGGGCCCTGACCCTATCACTTTGTCAATGGGGGCCCTGACCCTATCACTTTGTCAATGGGGGCCCTGACCCTATCACTTTGTCAATGGCCCTGACCCTATCACTTTGTCAATGGGGGCCCTGACCCTATCACTTTGTCAATGGGTTCTGACCCTATCACTTTGTCAATGGGGGCCCTGACCCTATCACTCAACTGGACCCGTTGGGCATTTTAACATAATTTCTTTACTTTAAAGCGGCGACCTATAAAGGGGACTAATTTAGCATCAACAACCACTTCAACCAAGTACAATGTCTTGTTAGAGATACCAAACAAAATAATAAAATACCAATATACCAACGAACTAAATGGTCAACTTAACTTATTTGTTTACCTCACAGACAGGCAGAATGAGTTGATATATAAGCTTTGTAAAAACAAAATAACCTTAGGATAAGAAGTTTCGTAGATTTAAATTATGTACATACTGGGGTTAAAAAAAAAGTTTACGAATGGTTGATTTAATAGATTTTCACATTCTGGGATAACAGCTTGATCCAGTTGTGACACACAACACAAAACATTCTCTAGCAATATGTCACGAGTCGAGTCTGTGACCTATTTCGACCAGTATCTAGAAGCGAGGTCAAACCAGTGCAAGTGTCCAGAGTAAACAAGTTAATTTTAGGTATCCAATCAAAGAAAGAGGTTATGGGAAAAAATAGCACACGTCAGCTTCTAGAAGGTCAAAGTTATTAAAATAATTAGGGGAGAAGTTTCCATGATTCTGGAATGTACGATTAAGAAAGGTATAAATTAAGGGAAAGTCAGTTAGACGGGGTCCTCGCTTAGTCCTCGATTAGTAATCGTTATAAGTTTTGTGATATTAGCGTTTCCATTAATTTAAGTTTTATTACTTGAAGTTGAAGTTATACTAAGTGAATGTTTCATGTATCTTTAAGTTTTATTTATAAAGTATCAAGTCAAGTTGTTGTTAGATTGAGAAGCTAATTTTATGTGAAAGTTGAAGAAGTATTATTAAAGAAGTTTTGAAGAAAATACAGAGAGATGTTTCTTCACTTCATTGAGTTATCAAGTGTGATGGTCACACAATAGAATCTAGTTCCAAGCCAACACTCTAGATCTGAAATGTCATCTGGGATCTACGTTACTTAGTAAATAATGCTAAGAATGTTAAATCCAACAAACATCAAGTCTATTTCTAGACTTCGAATAAGATGATAAGATGGTCATGTAAAGAGCGTCGAGAGACCAAGAACAGGTCAAGAGAATGGTCGAGGTATGGTAAATGTCAGCTTTGTCTTTATTTTTATTCATGTCAGTTATAGAGCTTATAAGGTTTAGCAAATGACAATAATACAGAACTTGCCTTGAAAAATCTATATATCAGTTTTGCCCAACTACGGCCAGCGGGTCATATCCAACCCGTCACGACGTGCTATCAGACCCTTTGAAACTTTTACTTATTGTACCTAAAAAAGCCTCAGAAGCTTGGTTTCAATGTAAAGGATAGTTTCCTAAGGTATGAGATTGTAACATGAGTATTGTGAAAATGTATGGCACTCAACTTGAAAATGGTTAGCCAAAACTTCTACAGATAATTAATTAAATTAAATCTGTACTACAGGCTTTGCAAAGCCCCGGACCATGGCCTCCCAATGTCGACACTCTCATCATGGCTTCACACAACATAAAACAACGCTATGGCACCCCTGTAATAATGCAGTGGGTACCAAGTCACATAGGTGTGACTGGCAACACTGTTGCAGACTCCTTGGCCCACCAGGGAGGGCAAATTTTACCCACTGGACAGGCTGTAAGTTTTCATCATGCCCTGGCTATAATTAAAAAAAACAGAAATGGAAAAGTGGTTTGAGTGCGGGGACGATTCCCAAAAAGCCCTTGGAGTCTGGGAGCGCATGAGGCGCCCTGACCTCACTTCCCCGTGGTGGAGGCTGTCCAGGCCTGAACAAGCTATTATAGCAGTGTCCTGTTTGGCTCATATTTCTCACGGCTATGGCCAAATTTCGATTCACTGTGCCTCCGCTGCTGGGAGGAAGAGGAATCCGTGCCTCATATTCTGTTTGACTGCCCCAGACTTGCTGATCTCCGTCTCGACAGGTCTGGAAAACCAAAAATTCTCGACCTGTATGGCGACATTTATGCACTACGCAAGACAGCAGGGTTTCTGTCCAGGGCTTTTGCAAGAGAGGAATTGAGCCTCTCAAGCCCTCACTCAAATGGAGTTTGATGATGATGATGATAGGTAATTAGAAGCATCAAGGGTTAGGATGAAATGAGAAGACACCAGAGAACCAAACAAACAAGATATACAGAGCAAAGTTGGAAAAGAGTCAGCAGAAATTCCTCCCAATCCCAGCCCTTCACACACACGACGTTACGATAAAAAAAATCAAACAACGGACGGGTATACGGATAGTCTGAATTAGTTAGTACTTAGATATATAGATTTATTATACAGACACATTATATTATTGTAATAACACTGCCATGCACACCACCATCCAAGATAGTGCAGAAAGAAGGTGCACACTATCAGTGACAAGACTAAGTCGGATGTTGACATTATGAGAGCGAGAACGATTTCCGCCCAAAGTGAGAGGTGATGTAAAGATGATGTGCTCAAGACATGTTGTTCTACATGTATTTGTGATGTCCTGTAAATAAACATCTATGTCTTTTTGAGTTGCCTCCCTTTAGTTATTACAATATATTAGACAGACACATAGATAGATAGATAAAAAATGAAAAAATAACTGTTACGTGACAGCCTGTGTATATTAAACTAAATGCTATCTAGGACCTGACGTCGGTACTAAGCCAAACCTTTATGCCCAAACTAGACGCTACCATAGACCTGACGTCGGTACTACGAGCCTAACCTATGCCTAGCCTTAATTCATCTATGCCTAGCCTTAATTCCTAAACTAGACGCTACCATAGACCTGACGTCGGTACTAGACGTTACCCTAGACCTGATGCCGGCACTAACCTATGCCTAGCTTTTATTTCTAAACTAAACATTAATTTGCCTATTGTTTTTGACTAAACTAAACGTTAATTTGCCTAGCTTTTTTTCCTAAACTAAACGTTAATTTAGACATGAATCCGGCAATATCTTATGCCTCGCTTTTTTTTCCTAAACTAAATGTTAATTTGCCTAGCTTTTTTTCCTAACTAAACGATAATATAGACCTGACGCCGGCACTAAAAGCCTAACCTATGTCTAGCTTTTTTTTCCTACACTAACCGCTAATTTAGACCAGACGCGGGCACTAAAAGCCTAACCTATGCCTAGTTGTCTTTTCCCCTAAACTAAATGTTAATTTGCCTAGCTTTTTTTCCTAACTAAACGATAATATAGACCTGACGCCGGCACTAAAAGCCTAACCTATGTCTAGCTTTTTTTTCCTACACTAACCGCTAATTTAGACCTGACGCCAGCATTAAAAGCCTAACCTATGCCTAGTTGTTTTTTTCCCCTAAACTAAATGTTAATTTTGACCTGAAGCCGGCACAACTTATGCCTAGCTCTATTTCCTAAACTAAATGTTAATTTACACCTGACGCCAACACTAAAACTTTAACCTATGCTTACCTTTTTTTCCTAAACTAAACGTTAATTTGCCTAGCTTTTTTTTCCTAAACCATTAGCTGATTTAGACCTGTCGCCGGCACTAAAAGCCTAACCTATGCCTATTTGTTTTTCCTAAACTAACCGCTAATTTAGATCTGATGCCAGCACTAAATATTTAACCCATGCCTACCTTTTTTCTAAACTAAAACGTTAATTTGCATAGCTTTTTTTCCCTAAATTAAACGTTAATTTAGACCTATAGCAGGCACTAAAAGTTTAACCTATGCCTCGCTTTTTTTCCTACACTAACAGCTAAATTAGACCTGACGCCGGCACTAAAAGTTTAGCCTATGCCTAGCTTTTTTTTCTACACTAACCGTTAATTTAGACCTGACGCCAGCACTGAAAGTTTAACATATGCCTACCTTTTTTTTTTTACAGTAAACGTTAATTTAGATCTGACACCGAGACTAAAAGTTTAACCTAAGTCTACCTTTATTTTCCTATACCAAACTCTAATTTAGACCTGACGCCGGCACTAAAAGTTTAAACTATGGCTAACTGATACAATTATATATAATATAAACGTTGTGTTTTTTTTTAAAGTATTTTTTTGTATTTCTTGTTAAGAAAATGATTTTGAAGTATAAGAAAAAAAAAAGAAGAGAGATTGATAGGGAAAATGTGATGGGAATATAAGGAAACCTAAACAAAAACGTAAAAATGAAACAACAAACATGGTAGAAGATTTGGAGAAGATGTAGAGACGTACGTAGTAAACAATTTCAATTTAAAAACATCAAATATCGATTAGGTAATACAAATAATCTTTGCGCTAAAAACAAAAGATTTAAAGTTTGATTCAGAGATACACAAAATTGCATAAAACACTATAAAATAACATGCATATACTATCAACGTTTCTGTATTCTGTATACCGCCAACAACTAAATCTCCATTTATAAAGAACTCCTATTCCTTAGTTTTACCTAATTATTCTCAGCCGTCGTCATCGAAATTAGGTGCTTTCCCTTTTTCTCACAATTAATCCGATGTGTTTTATACAACACATCCAATTCTAGGTATTAAAAGCAAGGCCAAAGCGATACATGAAGGCTCTCTCACACCGTCTTCTGTATCCGCCCACCTGACACCTGAGTTCAGAAGCTTCACAGTTCCCATCAGATGTCACTAACTGGCTTCGTTGTGCTTCACAGGAATGGCCGAGAGTTCTTGTAGTATACCACAAATGTCTAACCCTAGCTTTGTGACACCTATTTTTTGAGTCTATTTGTCTTATTCATTTTCCCCATCTATTCTGTCATTAGATCACTTCCCTACTACACGCCCCTTTCCTTTGAGAGTCATTTTCTACTATAATCCCTTTCATCCACTGTACCCTCTCTCTCTCTCTCTCTCTCTCTCTCTCTCTCTCTCTCTCTCTCTCAAACACACACACTTTCCTCGTACTCTTTTCCAGTTCTCTAATGGTACTAGTGAAGAAATGTATACTTTTTTTGTAACCCTAACCCTAACCCTAACATATATTATATAAACGCAAAGGCCTTAACTAATTAATGCACTCACCAATTCCCTTATCGCCAATTATTCCACAAAATATGAAAATTTATCCTGTTCTTACTTACCTTGTATCTAGAACAACCTAGCCATTTTCACGATCCAAACCGCCCCGGTTAAATTTAATTAAGACTATAAACATAAATATTACTGCATGACTTTACTTTTGTAGTTTCGGACCTTTCAACTAGAATCGTAGCTAGTCCATTACGAAACCTTCTTTGCATTGTTTGGTCAGTTCAGTACGAAGCCTGCGTTGCACTCGGTAACCTAATATCAATCAAATTTCTGTTTGTATCTAAACCTTTCACTGTGCACAAACTTAAGAAAGTTATAGATGTAAAGTATGAGTACTTCTGCCCCGACGGTGCACGCTCTGTGTACATTTATGATTTTTTTTAAAGCCTGGTATTCTAAACATAATCTTAGTGAAAGTTATTTGCATATTTTTTTTTCTCTTCTAAAGAACGATGTCTACACCAATAAATAAATAAAATACATAAATAGAAATAAAATTGATAACATTGTTATTGGTTTGGTGGTTCGTTTAATACTATGGAATAGTAACTATACAACAATATCACATCAAAGGACTTTGTTTATAATCAAAATTGAACAACGACATATGCAAAATTCAAAGCCTATGTTTACATCCCTGATTGACCTGTACGTATTGACCACCACCAAATATTTCATATGTTCCACAAGGATGAGACAAAGTATACACCTAGCTGGAATTGGCTCGACTAAGGCCTTCCCGTAAATCTCTTTCTTTCTCTGTCTCTCTTTGTGTCTCTATCAAACTGACTCCCAAACTGTCTATTTTCTCTCTCTGTCTCTGTGTCTCTATCAAACTGACTCCCAAACTGTCTATTTTCTCTCTCTGTCTCTCTCTCTGTGTCTCTATCAAACTGACTCCCAAACTGTCTATTTTCTCTCTCTGTCTCTCTCTCTGTGTCTCTATCAAACTGACTCCCAAACTGTCTATTTTCTCTCTCTGTCTCTCTCTCTGTGTCTCTATCAAACTGACTCCCAAACTGTCTATTTTCTCTCTCTGTCTCTCTCTCTGTGTCTCTATCAAACTGACTCCCAAACTGTCTATTTTCTCTCTCTGTCTCTCTCTGTGTGTCTCTATCAAACTGACTCCCAAACTGTCTATTTTCTCTCTCTGTCTCTCTCTCTGTGTCTCTATCAAACTGACTCCCAAACTGTCTATTTTCTCTCTCTGTCTCTCTCTCTGTGTCTCTATCAAACTGACTCCCAAACTGTCTATTTTCTCTCTCTGTATCTCTCTCTGTGTCTCTATCAAACTGACTCCCAAACTGTCTATTTTCTCTCTCTGTATCTCTTTCTCCCAATCTCTTACTTTTCTCACTTTCTTTTTTTTCAATTTCTTCTATTTTCTGACGATCTCTTCTATTGTGTCTCTCAATGTGTCTGTCTATCGCTGTGTCTCTCAATGTGTCGCTCACTGTGTATGTCTATCGCTGTGTCTCCCTCTGTGTCGCCCACAGTGTCTATGTGTCTCACTGTGTCTGTCTCTCACTTTGTCGGTGTCTGTCACTATGTATGTCTATTACTGTGTCTCTCACTGTGACTCTCACTGTCACTCTCACTGTGTCTTTCATTATGTCTCTTACTGTGTGAATCACTGCGCCTCTCACTAGCAACTCCTTATCTCTTCCTAATTCTTTCTCTCTATCCACTGTCAATCGTACCCTAATTTACCCTGCTTGCTATCAGATCACGACTCCATTGTCACATCTGATAGTCCAATTCTTAGTGCCAGATCCCCAGTCCCCAAGTTTTCCCCTCGTAGCTTGTGTCTGATTACCTCCCGAAAATACAAGTCGATACCTCTTTATCTCCCCTGTCATACGATGCTAAAAATTAAACTTGTTTTATATCTATATCAATCTCATTTAATATCCCCAGGAGATATTTCAATCAATGTCTTTTCAACCCAATCCATGTTTGTTCTTCTGACAACTGATTTGATCATGTCAAAAGCTGCACCCAGTACAAGTGCGCAGAGATCACCTGTTGCCTTAACTTATCTTAATGATTCGGATTCGGCTTCACAGGAAGTTTTATTTCGGCGTTCAGGCTGAGACTTCCCCCACCTGAGGTTGGCAGACGTCAACAACAATTGGCAGACATTCAATACGAATGACATTGTCTAAGGAAACAGCAGCAGAACAAAAGTGTTTGACCGATATTTCAGGAGGCAGACATGTTGGTATATCAGGCCTTCATTTCATTTATAGGTAAAATTATAGGTAAAATTATTATGTATGAGACTTCTAATTCAAACTGCAGGTCCCAAATGATGAACGCCTTGCTGGAAACAAAATTAAATAAAAAATATACAGACTGCCATGCATTCATTATGTACCTCTTTACTTCTGGCTAACGAAGGTCTCCATTCAAGGCACGATGAAATGGATTTTTTAGTCATTAGATTTTCTGACGGAGGTGCGGTGGCTGAGTGATAAATCGCTTGGCTTCCAAACTGGAGGATGCCGGGTTTAAATCCTGGTAAAGACTGGGATTTTTAATTTTGGGATATTTAGAGCGCCTCTGAGTCCACCCAGCTCTGATGGGTGCCTGACATTAGTAGAGGAAATGTAAAAGCGGTGGGTCGTTGTGCCGGCCACATGACACCCTCGTTAACCAAGGGCTATAAAAAACAGATTGCCTCAACATCATCTGCACTATAGACCGCCTGGTCTGAGAGGCGAACTTTCTTCTTTGTTTCCTTTCGATTTTCTGTCACTTCAGATTCTAAGCTTTACATTTTATAATCTTTACTTGTTGTTTTTCCATTTGTTATAGTGGATTAGCTTGATTTCCAACAAAATTAAGGCACGCCACAACCGATGGCCCTATTTAATATCTATCTATCTATCTATCTATCTATCTATCTATCTATCTATCTATCTATCTATCTATCTATCTATCTATCTATCTATCTCTCTCTCTCTCTCTCTCTCTCTCTCTATATATATATATATATATATATATATATATATATATATATATATATATATATATATATATATATATATTTAAGAATTTATCACCGAAGCGAATGCCACCATAACCTACGTTACATATTGACTGGAATGCCTCTTCAGATTAAAGCTCTCTAGTCACATGTAAAATACTCGCACGAGGTAAACCATAGTAAGAAGCCAACAATCTCTCTTTCTCTCTCTCTTTCTCTCTCTCTTTCTCTCTCTCTTTCTCTCTCTCTCTCTCTCTGTCTCTCTCTCTCTCTCTCTGTGTCTCTCTCTATATATATAAGATAAGAAGCCATCAATTATTTCCTTGAAGTTCATTGACACAATATGTTGTTATGTTTCCTCTATTCTCTATTAAACTTTAACGTATACACGTGTGACCTCTGACCCTACAGCCATAACCAGGAAGTTCTTCTCACACGCATGTCGTCTTAATGGCTTCCTCAATACAGAGACACATTTGATGAACTGTAAAGTGTTGTTGTTGTTGTTGTTTTTTCAGATTCCAGTCAGAAACTAAACAAGGCTTGAAACTTAAACATTGATTCGATTCGGTAAATATTTTATGAAATAATAGTATCGATTAGGAGAAAGTGCTTGTATCGTTGATACTTAGAAATGTTTTCTTTGAGTTTATTGGCTTGTGAAGTGAGAACGTGGTTTTAATGTAAAGGAGACCTGCGTCTAGGCACCAAAGAGACAACTTGTTTATCATTGATTTAGCACCATTGAAAACAAACTCGTTTATCATTGATTTAGCACCATTGAAAACTCGTTTATCAATGATTTAGCACAATCGAATACTCGTTTATCATTTATTTAGCACCATTAAAGACTCGTTTATCATTGGTTTAGCACCATTAAAAACTCTTTATTCATTTATTTAGCATCATTAAAACTCGTTTATCAATAATTTAGCACAATTAAAAACTCGTTTATCCTTGATTTAGCACAATTGTCTATCAGTCTATCAGTGTCTTGGAAGCAAAAAAGAATCGTTTAGAAGTTTCTTAGCACCAAGGAGAACTCGTTAATTTTCATATTAGCCAGGAAGAGGACGCAGTTAAACAGTATCTTAGCACTACAATATGGACTTTAATAACAAAGACATAGCCACAGTATTGTCTTCCCATAATTAGACCATACACAATACTAGAAACGTGATCAAAGTTTCTCCACTTTGTCAGGCTATAATTAAGCATCAATGAGCTAACCGTTCGTAGAAAAAAAAATCCAGTGCGTTCTCTATAATTCAACTACTCAATTTATTAAATTTTAATGCATAACGTAACAGAAGTACAAAATATAATGTGTGTATGCTTATATTCTTGGGATCCTTGCAACAAAAAAGGTGATTGCACTTCTCTAGACGATGTAGTTAATTCGTAATCAGAAGTGACAAGATGAATAGGAGTGTTCAACTCACAGGAGTGACTGGCGCGTACGAATCGGTCACGTGTCGATCGAAATGTGACCTATTTAAACTCCATTGGAGGCTTTGATCAGAGCATGAGAAGCGCGTGCGGGGATAGCATCACATCTGTAAACATGGGTAATGAAGACAGGAACGCGCATCGATCAATTCGTTGTGAGTAATATGCAAGACTTAGTGAGTACAAGATATGCAGTACTAGATAAACCTTTTTACAATACCTCTATTCAATCGAGACCAATCGTTTTAAAAGGCCTGAATACTGGAGTGCGACGTTCCAAACCTTGGGTCGTTTAAACCAATAGCTTGATTCCACGTGACAGGTCGTGATGTCACACTAACTAGCTCGTTGGCCACACTAGGAAAACATTCTTATTTGACCATTAAAATTTTTCAAAGTATAAAAAGAAGACATGTATTTAAATTTGGCTAGAAAACTAGAACATTTTTTATAACAGTCTGAACGACTTCGGGTATATTTACAGAAGGACAAAAAAAAGGGAATATCAGGCTGTTTTTATAAATGGCCAAAATATTGCTATTCACGCAACAACAAAAAAAGAGTATTAAGAGAGCAAGAATTACAATTTAGTGATATTAAACATGTGTATATCACCTTTATAAAACGTGCTAACCGTGAGCCACATAAACAGATGACCTTTACATCATCTGACCCATAGATCACAAGGTCTTATTACTTATAAAACGTTTCGGGACGAAACTGCTGGAAACAAAATCTTTTGATCAAAAATTAACCGCCTGCCGTTTCAATCGTCTAATGTACTTGGACGTTCATTAAACACAGTAAGTACTAACAGGTCAGTTCTGGTGTTTCCTCTCTAGATGAGCTCTCTAATAATGCTGGGTGTTTTCCCTGTCATTTGAGTTAATGTTTTACAACCTTAGTGCGTAATTGAGTTACGTAATTATTACTGTTCAATTCTGGAGAGAAAAAAAATTACACGTGTATTAAATATGGCAGCATGTCCATCTTAATGTGCAAACAGTTTCCAGGAATTTATGCGGAGAAGTATCAACATCCTGGTTTGTAAAAGGGAAGTAATATTATTTACCACCAAATCCTAAATATTGGGGCGATATGTGGCAGATGATCAATTGCTTGAAGCCAGTCAAGCGTGATGTTGGCATTTATTCACCCAGTCAATGTCAAAAGTGACTCCAACACGTAATTAAAAATGTATTTCTGACATTGTTTCTGTTGGTGCCGAGAACATTAGCCACGCACTGGAACTGTAACTCTAGCATTTGTCTCAACGCCCCATGCCATCGTTTATTTCATATAGGGCTGTAAGAAGCCAACACTAAGTGTGAATATAGTTCAGTACAAGGTGACTACAAACTGGGTCGCTGTTGCATGTGAAGAATTAGAAGGAACTAACGACGGGAAATATCACTATATAATTGATTGGTGTAGACTGTATCCAATCACAACACATAATATGTTGACACCAAGTTTAAATTAAATTATAGCTTTTATATAGCGCTACTTTCATGCTTATAGCATGCTCAAAACTCTTTGGTCCATCTCAGTTGTGGACCGCGGAGAGGGGGAGGGGGTATCTGCCTTCGGGCGCTCAGTAAACACTGCCAGAGTCGGTTGTCGAGCCCCCTTCATAGGTAGCCAAGCCAAGCCAAGTTCATGCGCATCATTATCCATTCGTCTGAGGCGCCCAAGATCCTGGAATTAAAAATGCCAGCCTTCATTAGGATTCGAACCCTGGACGTCGGTACAGAAGCCAAGCGCTTTACCGCTCAGCCACCGCGCCTCCATACTTAATAAAGTGATACCATAAACCCATGTTTACAGCAATGAGCTGAAAGAAGGTTTAAAAGTTATTAATTGCAGTTTTTTACCCATTCAGAACTAGAATCCTAGTACCAATATACAAAATATACAAAAACTAACAAGCAAAATATTCTTTAAACGCATATCTAAGGGGAAAAACTGTATGTTTATAGCCATATCTATTAATCAATTCGCTTATTATTTTGATCGATTCTAGTTAATTAGAAACAATGAAAAATTGTGAAATTTTCAGCTTGATCCGAGAATGGGAAGTGGAAGAACTTTTACAAACATTGTACCCTACTGGCACCCTACTGGCACAGTGATTTGGCATAAGCTTTCTATTAAAATACTCCCCTAGAGCCACTGGAACATGGAAATGGGTTGCTTTAATCAGCCAGGAAAACTAATGACTTAGCAGAGCTTGAAACTCTTGCAACACTAGATTAACAAAATGAAATGCGTATATTGTAATTATCTCCTCTGGTGAAACGTCTGTAATTTATAAGATAAGAAGTTTGAAAAGGATATTTTTAATGATAAAAGGAAGACCTAAATACTATTGTTTAAAAATGACTAAGCCAAAAAAAAGTACATATGAGAGGGAGAATCACTTTGATTATTCTCCTATAAGAGTTCGTCAGAAATTATTTAAGGGGACTAAATCCAAGACATTGAGCCACATTTTTCCGTTGTTGCTATCAAACAAAATAATTAATTACCAGTATTTTATTGTCTAATTTGTAAGGGTTTTTTTTTATTGATCCATGCCTTGTCTATGTCAATGAATAATTGTGCGAAATTTCAACTTGCTCTGAGAACGCGTTTGGGATAAATTTCGTTTACACACTTTTTACCAGACAGAGTTGGTATAAGTTTTGTAAAAATGTGTTGTGGAGAAAGAAGGAGTTCCCAGAGCCAAGAAAAATGCATTTAAGTCTTTCGCTTTGGCGTGTCTATGTATCTACATCTCTCACAGAGTCGCAAATACTCTCACAGGGATATAATTAATGTTTATGAGTGCTATTTCTAAGTCACTGAATAGGGGACAGTATTCACAACTCGCAGACTGACGAAATTATGTTGGAACTCCTTGAAAGTAACGAATTCTCAAGAGTAAAACATGGCATCAGTTCTTTTTTTAAATATAATTTTGATTCATTGAAAAGCTTAAAGTTCTTACAAAAAAAAAATACAACTCTTAACGCTGGCGTGGAAAGAAAGTCACGGCATTATGCACACACATCTATAAATTGTATGTAAATGTCTATATTTTTCGTTCTTCTCAATACAACACAATGTATCCATAATGAAATGTAATAAAATACTCAAAAAAGAAAGTCACAAAGATAAAGGCACATTCCTCCTTACATATGCTACGACAAATTTGTACAAATACTCCTTCTTGCTTAGTGCTATTAGAGCATGGAATGGGTTGCCTGAGCTAGCCAGAAAAACCAGTGACTTGGCAGAATTTAAGTCATTGGTTAATATGCATGACTGAATGCTTGACGCGTAGGACGTAATTATCTTCTTTTTTGAAGTAACGTCTGTATTATATAAGATAAGAAGAAGGCGCTTGGCTTTTGAACCGATTGGTCTCCAAGTCGAGTTCCCATTAATGCTGGGATTTTAAAATGTCCGTCATTTTAGAGCATCCCTGAGTAAAACAAACTCAAATTAGTTTGGTACAGTACAGACGCTTTGACATTGTGCTGGGCACATGATGCCCTCGTCAACCGTAGACCTTTACACCCTCTGCGCTATTGATCGCAAGGTCTGGAGGTGGAAGTTTACTTTGTCTACTCTATTCACTCTTGCATGCAGGCAATGTGTAGTTTTCATTTTTTTAGTAATATCATCACAAACAGAAACAATAATCCGAGGATGAGATGAAGAGAGACCGTTCGTTATTGAAGGCCCCCAACACTGACCTGCAACGTCACAACCTGTGGGCAGTTTAGAGTTGAGAGCAATAGCTCGATGCCAGGTCATACATACTTGTGACATGACAACGAGCTTTTGGTCAAAACTGCTCACAGGTTGTGACGTTGCAGGTCAGTGTTCAGTCCCTCTATGACTATTGATCTCGAGTGTGGAATGACTTCTCAGGAAATGTTCAACTGTAAAGTTATGTTTAAACAACTTATCATGAACAATTTTGGCATCCAGACTTAAATATAGAGATAAAATATCCCATCACTGAACGTTATATCTTGCTGAGAACTCTTTCTGGCTTTTTAAAATTTTGTTATTGAAACAATTGGCTGGATATATACAAAGCTGATGCGTTAACTTTTTTTTGAAAACATTGTTCAACGACTCCTGTATCATGCCAGATAAAATTGCTAATTGGAAGGAGGTGACCTAATTAGGCAAGTCTCAGAACATCTGTTTTTATGTTTCCTAGAGTGTGAAGTCTACAAGCAATCAACAGAACTCGGTCTTTGCAAAAAAAGTAGTTTAGTTGCTTGCCAAAATGTCTGACAGCTTCAAAAAACAACTAAGGATAAAAAAAAGATGGTGTGTACATATTAGTTGATGATTCACCATGATACCATTTGGGCTATAAGACTTTTATAATGTAGACCCATTTATTTTGAATTTCCGAGTGCTGATCGCGTTCTTTTTTTTAATTTTCTTGTACGCTTTCTTTTCTCACTTCCCATTCTCGGATCAGGCTGAAATTGTGCACATTTATTCGTATAGTTATAGACTATACAAAAATCAATAAAAAATCAACCAATTAATTAACAGGCCGTTATTGATGTACTACTACGGCAGAAGATGGGAGTTAATACTCTCAGTATTTTGATATTTGGCAGGGATTGTGAGGTGATTTCCCCTTACATAAGAAACATCTAAAAAAAAAAAATTACGTTAAACACACAATTTCAGTAGATGCTATTTGAATTTGAAACAGTTTAAATACATTTAAGATTATTCCAATCTAAGTTGATAAATCTTTAGAAATTCAAGGCTGCTTTGCTTGCAATGTCTATTTTTCATTTTACATAGCAATGGCCTCGACAACTTTTTCGATAATTATCTGACATAGTTTTGAGTACCAAAAGTTTGAAAACACATTAAATAAAGCTGTGATTAATCTTTGACATATTTTTACGTGCCTTGCCTCGGATAGGACACATTCATCATTATATCATTACAGACTATGTTTATATTTAAGCTAAACAGAACTTCACTTTGCTATAGACGTTAATTTATGGGGTGGAGTCTGACAATTTGAAGTTTGGAAATGCACCGGGAATCACTGGACTTGGAAAGAAAATTCAGTATGACAGTCCAGCGCGCATGCCACAAGACCAGGCAGCCAACCATATTAAATCATGGCGATCCTATATTAAATAATTGCTGTTGATTTGATTCCACTTTATAAGTCTTGGCTGCAAGTCCAAATTAAGCCTCGGCTGCTTGATTCCATTTTAACCAAATAGTATTTTTAAGATAATTCTTATTGTTTAAATACATGTAAGTAAATAATGTAACATTCCTTTTTTTCTTATTAGCTTATTTTTATTGTTATTCAATTCTATAGTCATCTATAATAAATATTAAACATTGTTTATTCAATAAAAATTCCAAATGTACATTTCAACCTTTAGATCCCAATATATATTCTTCCAATGGAGAAGAATTGTCTGTAGTAGCCAGGAAAGATGTTTTCATTGGAGAAAAATTGTCTGTAGTCACCAGTAATCAGAGATATTAATTTCAATAAAACGTATTAAAAGTCAACCAGTAATCTATGTACGATGGTGTTTAAAAAACAAAAGCCACCTCGACTTTCAATGAATCTGAGCTTCTGAAAATGCTCAAATTTGGCAACGTTTCTTGGTTTGGGTACTTGCTGGTCGTCGATAAATAATAAAAGTTCCTGATTGGTAACTGTAGCTCCAGCCAGATTTAACGTCTGGTCATCCCAGAGCTTAAGGTGGAAACCTATGTCCAGAACAAGCTGGCTGTTGACTGTGACTTTCCAGAGTGCGCCGCTACCTTCTAGAACAAATGTGTCCTCCCCGTGTTTAAAACAGACCAAGTTGTTCGCTGAAACGGGCATGTCCTTCCTGAAGATATAGGTCCATAAGATTCGCGGGTTGAAAACTTGGACAACTGTTTCCGAGCTCTCTTCCGCCTGACTTCCAAAGATGACAATCAAATGACCACATGTGGTAGCGATTAAGTTAGACATCGGCACTACCAGCTTCCCATAATTTTTCCAACGTCCAAATCCTGGAGCTTTCTGTTCGGTTTCGACGTCAAACCTTTCAATTAATTCACAGTTGGCTCCTCCTATGAGATATAAATGATGCTCAAAGCAAACCAATGCAGGGTCACGTCTTGCGATATTTGGTATAGCTATCTGATTCCAGGTATTGGTGGCTGCCTTGTACTTCCTTGCAAGAAAGACCCCATAAGTCCTGCCTGTCCAAAAGATATCATTCTCATAAGTGACAGCTTTACAGTCTATCTGCGTTTCTGTCTCCTTTTCATCTGTGTTATCTAGTTCCAAATACTGTTCCTCTATTTCATCTTCTTCAGACGCCTCGTCGTCTACTTTCCCTTTCTCCATCGTTTCCTGTTTTTCAAGTTTTTTGAATGTCAAAGTTTCTTTCTCTTCAACTATTTCCGGTTCCGCTTCTATCTTGTCGGGTTCTTCTCTATCTCTTGCTTTGAATGTTTGGCAATATTTGAAGACGGGTTCTGGCATTTTTTTGTATTCTGGTTGCATGTTGCACCATTTGCCATCAATTCTTCGGCAAATATAAAGTCTTTCTGAGATTATAAATATAACATTGGTAAACTCATTCGCTTGGCGAATCATTCCATACAAAGGACAATAGTCATGTCGCCTACCAGGCTGAAGATGGTAGCGGACGCTCTCTCGAACAAGTGCCAACGCCCTTGGATCACGTCGAACGAGGTTGTTCTCCAGAAGATTTTGAGAGCAAGCTGAGCTGATCAGCAGTATTTTACTTTTGGCCAAGAGTTCAAATAGAAATTCACTTCTATCTCCAGCAACTGTCACTGGTGTGTCTAGCTGATTGGTTGAATTGGCTTGGCTTGGAGCTTCTGTACTATTTGGAGACTTGTACTCGTCTGAGTGCTGAGCCAAAGGCTTATTGCTGATCCAAAAGAGAATCGCTTCAATGACATCATCTTCTGACCGAGGAAAGAAAAATTTATGAGATAATAAGGTTTTCATTTCTTCAACATCGAGGCGTAGGATGTCCTCACTAAGTCTTAGCTTGTTGAAACGTATCGCCATGTTTGACATGGCTTTACGCATTAACTGCTTGGAATTAAGAAGTTTAGAATCAAAATAAATCTCAGCGCTGGGCCTGTTCACATAGCTTAACCTTTTCATTTGAAATTTAAAAATAATGGCTAAAAGACTACTCATCTGAAGCTGGTGGGCCGCGCGCCATACACGTGAAATGTTGTCGATAGAAAGAATGTATTTAGACAAATAGATAAAATCAAGGATGAGCCTGAAAGTATCCGGGTCGATTCCCTTCAAATCAACACTTCTGGTTAGATCCTCTTTCATGCCTGACTGGAACATGGCTCGAAAGAAGTCGGAGCACGCGCTCAACATGAACCGATGACATGGAAACTCAATGTTGTCGACGACAACTATGACGTCATGAAACGGACACTCCTGTATCTGCTTTACCATGCCATCGACTTTAGACTTTGCCACCAGACGTGAGACAGACATGATGCTAAAAAAGATAAAACAAAAACCTTTATCAATTAATTTAATTAACTCAACAGCTTAGATATTTTAGATTAACTAAAATAGGATAGATTAGGTAGAAATTCAGTCTAAAGGGTGAATCACTTTGGAATTCATAAAAGATCAATGATATAGGCATTTATTTTTTTTTTGCCCATATGCTAGGACAAATTTGTACAAATACTCCTTCTTCCCTAATACTAATAGAGCATGGAATGTGTTGCCTGAGCTAGCCAGGAAAACCAGTGACTTGGCAGAGTTTAAGTCATTGGTTAATATGCATGGCTGAATGCATGACGCGTAGGACGTAATCATCTTATTTTTTGAAGTAACGTCTGTATTATATAAGTTAAGGTAAGATACAATAAAAGCTCCATTCAAGACAGGTTCGAAACAGTATTCAAACAGATGCCAGACATAAAAACATGCTACATGCCTTACAAAGTCAAGTATCCAGACCTTGCGGTCTAGAGGACGGATGGTGAAAAAGTCATCTGTGTCTGTAACGGAGGTATCACGTGGCCAGCATTACAACCTTTACTTGTCCATAACGTAGGTCTGGTAGAGTTGGGTGGACTCATAGTCGTTTTTAAGAACTCGAAATTAAAAATCTCAGTCTTCTGAGATTCGAACCCTGTACATTCCAGTTGACCACTCAGCCAAGCCTCCGCTGCATGCCCTAGTTTTTTCTTAATAATAATTTTGCTAATACATCGCTGTTAAGCAAAACAAAATGTAAGCTGAAGGCGATGTGATTACACTACAAACATAAACACAAGAGCTAAAATGTAAGCTGAAGGCGATGTGATTACACTACAAACATAAACACAAGAGCTAAAATGTAAGCTGAAGGCGATGTGATTACACTACAAACATAAACACAAGAGCTAAAATGTAAGCTGAAGGCGATGTGATTTCACTACAAACATAAACACAAGAGCTAAAATGTAAGCTGAAGGCGATGTGATTACACTACAAACAGAAACACAAGAGCTAAAATGTAAGCTGAAGGCGATGTGATTTCACTACAAACATAAACACAAGAGCTAAAATGTAAGCTGAAGGCGATGTGATTTCAAAACAAACATAAACACAAGAGCTAAAATGTAAGCTGAAGGCGATGTGATTTCACTACAAACATAAACACAAGAGCTAAAATGTAAGCTGAAGGCGATGTGATTACACTACAAACAGAAACACAAGAGCTAAAATGTCAGCTGAAGGCGATGTGATTTCACTACAAACATAAACACAAGAGCTAAAATGTAAGCTGAAGGCGATGTGATTACACTACAAACATAAACACAAGAGCTAAAATGTCAGCTGAAGGCGATGTGATTACACTACAAACATAAACACAAGAGCTAAAATGTCAGCTGAAGGCGATGTGATTACACTACAAACATAAACACAAGAGCTAAAATGTCAGCTGAAGGCGATGTGATTACACTACAAACATAAACACAAGAGCTAAAATGTCAGCTGAAGGCGATGTGATTACACTACAAACATAAACACAAGAGCTAAAATGTCAGCTGAAGGCGATGTGATTACACTACAAACATAAACACAAGAGCTAAAATGTCAGCTGAAGGCGATGTGATTACACTACAAACATAAACACAAGAGCTAAAATGAGAAATTGAAGAAAGTAGCGACGGATAATATAAATATCATTGAATGGTGTAGACCAGTGGTTCCCAAACTTTTTTGTCTCGTAGACCCCTTGCCATATTTTCTGGTTTTCCGTAGACCCCCTACTTAAGTTATATTGCATTTTCGAAAGCTCATTAATTTCAAATTACACATTTTGTGTAACATAACTTCTAACCAGTGATACGAGGAGTGAGAAAGTAATTTAAAACTACATTTTAATTTGAATTAATTTTTTAAAAATAAATTTATTAACAAAATTCAAATTTAAACCCATTATATAACAGTTAATACGTATAGCATACAATCACTAAACACATTGAAAACTTTTTATTTTTAAAGGTTTGCAAGCTCACCATCCGTTGCTACGGAGATAATTATTCAAATAAGGATTTGTTGTTTTATGAAGTAGTTCTTCAAAACATTAAATATTAATGTGCCTTAAGTATCATAGTAAAATTGTTCACAAAGAGCAGTTTTTCGTTGATTTCTTGAGCCATAATAATTTGAATTAAAAAATACATCATTACCAGACAAGGTTGACTCAGCCAGCTGTCTACAGAAATATGTAGTTTACAGAAATATGTTGTTTGCAAAGACTTACTTAAGAAGAAAGAAATATTTGACTATGTTCCAACAGAGTTCAAGAATTTAGTGAACTCTTCTACAAATCCATTGCCCTAAACAACTAATGGGTCAGAGTTTGCATTGATGGTTCTCAGAAAGCCTCCACAAACGGAGGAACTGGAATACTCATTGAATGGCCCAATGGAGAAAAAATAATTAAAAAATTAAGTTCATTGTAATTATGGAGCTTTTTGACAACCACAGAGAAGAAATACGAGCACTGGAGCTGACAGCTTCCATGCTAGCAAATCAGCCAATCTCAACAAAAAGTTAATTTTTTTTACAAAAAAAAATAAAAATAGTCATTCAAAGCTTAACAAACTCTTATGCCTCCTAAATAAAATAACTCATGATGCCTTGACTGACGTTCGGTGGTCACTTTGCCTGCTCGCATCTCCCGTCCGGGAGGTTTGGGCTAGGATGTAATTATCCACATAATCTGAAGGAACATCCAAAAGATTTTGTTCAAAACATATTGTGTGACCTTGTAAAGCTCAACAACAGCAAGAAAACTGTTCTCCAATGTTTGAATAGAACGAAATAGAAGGCTGACACACTTGGCAAATGTGAGAAAACAAATACACACTTGAACATTGCACTCTCTCAGGAAGAAATGAAGAAACTAATAGTGAATTGTAAACACGAGTAATGGACAAGCTCTCATTCGATATACAAGAAAGATGACACCTATTATAAACTATCCCGATAGAACCACCTCAATTGTTCACATCAAAACCGTACACATCATAATGAGAAAACATATGTTCTGGAAGCTCAAGATTGGGACCATTGAAATTTGCACTTTTGTAGTGTCACCAGAGAATGCCGATCATGTCTTCAAAATTGCATTAAAGAGGCCCAAAACAAGACACTGGCCATAAAACCCAAACATGAAATTCTTTTAATGATATAAGTCTGTGTAAGCGTTTTTTAATTTTTTTTTCAACGGCTGGTAAAATCAATAATTTGCCTATTGTGTGAGGTTTTCAGTATTTTACTATAAGTAAAGAGATATTGTAAAACGTTCAATAATTATCTACTTCTCACTGTCAGGTCAAAGAGAGATTTTGTGGGTGTATTCTGAACTTTATCTTTGAGTGTTTAAAAGTTTTGCAAACCTTTATCTTTTCATCAGGGTGACATCATCTCAAATGATCCTCCAGCTTAATTGGTTTCATAGCATCATAAACAAATGTCACATTAACACTCGCTTGTTTGACAAGGAAGTATTGAAGTACAAATACTTAATGCTGTAGAGTCTACATTTCTTTTTGTCAAAGTTATAACTAGACAAAACTACACTATTTAAATAGTTATAAAATTAAAAAAAAATTTTTTTTATTCAATCAGCAGGATAACAATTTTAAGGATTTCCTAAGGTACAAATCATAAATGTGTGTATGAAAAAATTACAATTGTCAAAATTAAAGTCACGACATGCTGAATTGAGATTCTTTATCGTAGACCCCGTGCACATCTCATAGACCCCCAATTCCCTTTTTAACTTTCGTAGACCCCTTGGAAGTCTTCGTAGACCCCTGGGGGTCTATATAGACCCCTTTGGGAATCACTGGTGTAGACTGTATCCGATCACAACATATTTTGGAGCTTAGAATAATTTAATTGAAGAGTTTGTAAGCTAATGATAATTAGACTTTCACTATGGCATGGGCGAAGCTAGGAATTTTCCATCGTGTGGGGGACCACGGGGGCTTGACCTCTTTGTTGGCTACTGCACTTTGCGTAATATTTATTTTTTAATGTAAATATATATATATATATATTGGGGGCCCTCCTCAAGTGGGGCAAGGGGGATTTTCAAATTTCCCCCCTATCCTCTCTCTACCCTAGCTACGCCACTGCACAATGACTTTAACATTATTTTTAACAAATCGCAATGAAGATGAACTTCCACGAACTGATCTATGGTTATAAGTAGAGCTGATTTTCTTTTTTCTATTCAGTTCGCAATGGTGACGTTCAGTTTAGCGTCCTTGACATTATTGAGTTTAATTTTAAATCTCCTGCATCGACAGGAGCGCTAATTAGTCTGTAAGCATGCTTATGGGAACGTCTTTGTATACAGCTCTAGCCACTTCGTCAATATTATTGTAGATATAAAATTGTTTCACCAGTGGCGTCACTAGGCTCGATGTCATCCATTGCGGTAAGCCTATTGTTTCACCCAAGCCGTAATTAACTCCCATTTTTGTTTCTTTTTTTTCTTCTTACTCTTTAGTAAATTTTTGTTTTCCTCATGATACATGCCATTCTGTTTAAAGCAATTGTTTTCTTTTTCCCTAAGGCTATTTATTTTTAATATGCCTAACGTAATTTCCACTTCCCTCCAAACTAGACTCAAAAGTACCGCATGATTTTTTTGTGTTGTACCTAGATCCAGATCAGATGTGGATAGATATTGTATTGGTCGAAAACTATTTAATGCGTTTTTTTTTAATTTCTAAAGTAACTATCCTAGAGTTTTTGTTGGGTTTATTTCAATAGATCTAGAGTTTTAGTTGGGTTTATTTCAATAGATCTAGAGTCTTTCTTTTTTTCGAGAGAGAGAGAGAGAGAGAAAGGGAGAGAGCAGGAATGTTACTTTGTACCACTGTCAAAGAAAAGAACTGAATCCTAATAGCACTGAAACTCTAGATTCTAGATAATTGTCATTTCGTTACATTTAAAGGGGGGTCAAAAAAACGATTTCAATTTTTGTAAAAACCCAAATGGATGTTTCTTTTTATTTAGAGAACAAAATACCAAAATGAAAGTAGAAAAAAGGAAACGGGAATATCTTCGAAGGACGTTTTGTTGGTGGGGAGGGGGAAGAATGGATAAGTAAAAGTGCTACTCAAATTAACGAGCCTGAATGTGCCGGAGGGGGGGGGGGGGCGCATTATGAAGCTGGTCTTTCCAAATAAAGTCAAAAGTCTAAGTGGGAGAAATTACGATGCCCAGATAAAGAAATGGGAGTTCCAGAGAGAGCGAGAGAGAGAGAGAGAGACAGGCAGAGAGAGAGAGAGAGAAGCAAAGAGAGAGCAGGCCGTAAAATTTCATTGCAACAGATACACTAATTTAGGGGGTTAAAAATGTTAGGTTGATCGTTAAAATGTGGCCCGTTTAATAAATAGAAAATAAAAAAAAAAGAAGGGGTTGTCCCGGCCATAATAAACAATAAAAAAGCCTTAGAACAAATCTACGTTATAATAGTTTTAAATAAGAATCAAATATTATGTGTCATTTCGGCTTAACTCCCAGCATATAATCAGCCGGTAGAAAGAAGCACTCAACAACAGTATAGCAGCGGTTTATCTTGACACATTTCTTTTCTTTAATCCTCGGAATTTTTAGGCCGCCCTCGGGATTTTTAGGCCGCTCTCTGGATTTTTAGGCCGCGCTCTGGATTTTTAGGCCGCTCTCTGGATTTTTAGGCCGCGCTCTGGATTTTTAGGTTGCCCACGGGATATTTAGGTTGCCCCGAGTCCAACCAGCTCAAAGGCGTATCCAGCTAACGTTACGGAAGTAAAATCAGTTGGATGTTGTGTTGGTCACGTGACACCCTGACTAGCCGTTGGCCGTAGAAACATACGAGTTTTACATCGTCTGCTACCACAGGTCACAAGCTCTTAAAACGAATACCCTTACCTCTTTGACCTAATGCCCACATTAAATAATGACTTAAATAGTTACAAACTTACCGGTATAGGTCTTGTCTCAGAAATCTATGAAAACCAACAGCCTAACACACATGAACTCTGTCTACTACCAATAATATCAAGACATATAAACTGTCTCTACGTATTTTTTGTTCTCCGTGCTTTCCGAGGTTGGTCACATGATTGGTCACATGATTGGTTCAAACCCAAGCTGACTGAGTATCTTCTGTGTTGGTGTGTTATTTTTTCTTGACCTGCTGGAGACATTTGCTTAGTTTAGTCACGTGTCATTGTTCACCTTCAGAACAAGAGAGGACCAATACTCTTATAGACTATGTGAAGTCATCTGGATACGTAATATTATGCGATACAATATAACATTTAATTATACATATTAACAAAACCCCATGTAGCTAGGGGATGCGCGCTGGCTGAGCGGTAAAGCGCTTCACTATCGAACCGGCGGTCCTGGTGAAGACTGATATTTTTAATTTCGGGATCTTTGGACGACTCTGAGTCTAATGGGTACCTGACATTAGTTGGGGAAATGTAAAGGCGGTTGGTCGTTGTGCTGGCCATATGACACCCTCGTTAACTGTAATCCACTGAAACAGGTTAACGTTACATCATATGCCTTATAGATCGAAGATCTGAAAGGAGAACTTTACATTTTACTAGCTATAAGATTTACAGAACCTTCATAAATAACTAAATTAAAAAAAAAATGCATTAAATAACTAGTAAATAATGATTGTATGTTATTAAATAAATCGCATATTGGGCGGTGGGAAATGTCTATACAGATTGAAACACCAATAGGGAAACTATAAAAATAAAACGAAACCCCAGGGTGGTGCTGCTCTCATTAAAAGGTTAACCGACTTATTAACTTTGTGTCGAGAAAAAATGCATTACTTTATTGTCAGTAGCGGGGAAAATCAGCGCCAGTAGACTCTTTGACGGACTGACCAAATTTATAATCGACAAAGTGCTTTCTGTGATTTTGTTCTGGTTGGTACAGGTACATCGGAATGATCGGACATGATTGCGTCTTGCGTATGATGCAAAAAAAAAAAACAAATTAGGAAGCAGAATCTAGACTTGTACGCTGCTGTCATCGATATCAATAATATGGTGAGATCGATGTCAGTAGGTAGAGATGTCAGTAGGTAGAGATTGTAGTAGGTAGAGATGTCAGTAACTAGAGATGTCAGTAGGTAGAGATGTCAGTAGGTAGAGATGTCAGTAGGTAGAGATGGTAGTAGGTAGAGATGTCAGTAGGTAGAGATGTCAGTAGGTAGAGATGTCACTGATGTCAGTAAGCAGGATGGCCTTGTGGAGGAGTCTATCTCGAGTCGGGTGACCTGTAAGACTTATCGCTACTGTAAAGCAACTCTTTGATTGTCCCAGTGATCAAATTAAGTGCACACCAGTGAAGTATGGTTCACTTCTCACTAGAGGATGTTGGGAAGCAGAGACATTCACTATGAACAATTTCAAACAGTCTTGCCAAGACGAAACGAAAAAGACCCACTTTTCAATTATCCTGTGCCCTTATACTACGTCACTGATTCTTTGAAAAATTCGTTTTAATACTGTTTATTATAGCTAAGATATACAACAATCCGCTTGTGAAGTTATGTTTTGAGTTTCTTCCTATGCATATTGTATAATAAATGGTGAGAGAAGGACTTTATTAATAGAGCAGTTGTTAATATACAAAAAATGTACAAGAGGGACCTCGTAGTTTGTTAAGCTGGTCCAGTTTCTACCACAACTATGTAACGGTGTATTGAATCCATAGTGCGATTTTCAGTTACAATAATAATAATAAGGCATATTTTGACCGACAAAACGGTAGATTTTAATTGACTTGATGTGCTGCTCATTGCTAAAAAAAGGAAAATCCTCAACCATTATTGACATAGCCATACCATTATCTCAAAACAACGAAAATATGAGAACCTAGGATTGGAGAAAGTTGGAGATAAAGTTTTTATGGAAGTTTTTACAATAACAATATAGCCCATTGTTATATCAACCGAGGGAAGAATAACAACTGAATTCTCAGATACCTTCAAGGCCCTACACACTCCTACAATATGCATCCGCTGTTTGGAACCCCTCAACTCAAGAAAACATTAAGAAACTGGAACAGACACAAAATAAAGCAGTGAGACTCATAACAGACGAATAGTCACATTTGACTAGAGTAGCACCTTTAGTAAAATCACTAAATTTAAAAAGCCTTCAGGGGAGAAAGTAAAGTAAAGTAGCAATTATACCAAAAACACTGAACCATAATCTTCGAATACAAAACCAAAATCGAATAAAATACTCAGAAAGCGACAGAGATAAAGGCACATTCCTCGTTCCATATGCTAGGACAAATTTGTACAAATACTCCTTCTTCCCTAGTGCTATTTGAGCATGGAATGGGTTGCCTGAGCCAGCCAGGGAAACCAGTGACTTGGCAGAATTTTAAGTCATTGGTTAATAGGCATGACTAAATGCATGACGCTTAGGACGTAATCATCTTATTTTTTGAAGTAACGTCTGTATTATATAAGATAAGATAAGAACATTCTCGTTGCCTGTCAGAGGGCGGTACTGCCGCAGACCTGCCACCTGCCACCCGCTTAAAAAAGTGATATACTTTCAATATAAAATTAATTAAGGTAAGTATTAGATCCACAAGTTTCTAACAAACTTGTTTCAGGTCAATTTCATTTCGTTTTGTATATTTTCGGTCATGTGGCCCGCGACGCGAGTGTCGGAAATTAAAATGGCCCGCAGGTCGAATAAGGTTGGGCATCACTGTTTTAAGATGTTAAATCGATACGAGTCGAACAGAAAAAAAAGGAAAAGAATGAGCCCACCAATGGCACTATTTGTTGGAGTATTACCGTTGGAATGGTTTTGCTGCCTCTGGGCTACCGATTAATCTTTTAAAATGAGAGATGTGACCCCGAATTAAGAAGTCTTTTTTTTAAATTGTCGACGTCACGTCTTTGTGAAGCCACCCACACATATAAACAAATAATAGACTGGACATGATGATCCATTCCTCTATTGGTCCCCCCCAGGTCAGTTTACTAAAGTAGGCTTGCGTAACTCGACAACGCATTAACAGCTGGAATGACATTAACAGCTGGAATGAGGCTTAGGAATTAAACTTCAATTAGTCCTTCATTTGTGCCGGTAAGCTATTTCGAGTTCTCTCCCCTCTTAACAAAATGCAGTGATTACTCGTATGTTAAGTAACAAGTAAAGTAGACCTTGCGATCTAAAGGGCAGACGATGTTAAGGTCATTTGATTCTTTGGCCAACGGTTAACGAGCGGGGTGTATAGGGGCCAGCACAACGACCAACCGCCTTTACTTTCCCCAGCTAAAGTCAAGTCATTAGAGTTGGATGCCCTATAGATCCCGAAATGCAAAATCCCAGTCTTCACTGAGAATCGAACCCAGTACCCCATGTTCGGAGGTCAAGCGCTTAACCACTCAACCAGCGTGCCCTCTACTCATATATGTAGCGTCTTGCAATATAAGTGGTCATTTTTATTGGGTTTTTTTCTAGAACCTTTGCAATAAAAATGTCATCGCTGTGGAAACCATTGCTTTAGCCTACAGGTGTGATATTGATGATCGAACCCCAAGTCACTGCATTGAAGTTTGAAGTGTTAACCGCATTACTACCCAACGTTATAGTGTAAATGGTTAACGGTATGAGGTCTATGAGTGTAATCCTAATGAATGTTTCAAAGTTTACTCAAATAAAATATTTAACTGATAAAAATAAGAGGCAATGAAAAAACAAAAGGTTTACTTTTAAATCATTAGCTTTACATAGTAAATACCCTTTGCTTAGCTGTGTTTCGCTTTTTGAAACTTTTTTAAAACAAACCACCAAAAACAACACAAATAGATTTTAAAATACAGTTGATTCTCTATAGTCCGAAGGTTACAGGCCCGGAGCGATGTTGGACTACCGAAGTGTTAGTTGTACTTTAAAGATATCTACAGCAGTCTACATGTCAAGAAAAGAGTATTTATAATGTAATAAGACATTTTATTAGACTTTTAGATATGTACCATAATCAGTAGATGAAAAAGAACAAAAAATATATTGATCTAAATTATCCTCTACACATGATCTCAGCTCTCACGTAATGTACTTCATTAAATTTAAACCTACTTACATTCTTAATATAGGCCTACGTACTACACTCTACAGCAGGGGTTCTCAACCTATGAGTCGCGACCCCCTTAGGGGGTCGATTGACGATTTGCCAGGGGTCGCCTAAGACCATCGAAAATATGGATTGTTATTGTCTACTCTTCCATTGCTGTATGTGTGTGCTTTGGGGGGGGGGGCGCGGCAGAGTGGGGGAATATAAAAAGGGGTCGCCGAGCTTAAAAGGTTGAGAACAGCTGCTCTACAGTAATTACATGAGTATGTGGGACCACTGTAATAGTTTTAACATACCTATGAAAGAGTATACTTTTCATTGCCCTATTTTAGTTTTATCTTGTATAGAGAAAGGGGAAGACATTTACCTCTTCTGTATAAGGGGGCAAAAAAAAACCCTCCCTGTAATACCAATTTATTATATTAGTCAAAGAGAGTAATCCAGATTTAGCGATGCACTCTACGTGAGACAAGAAGCTGCCACCTTCTGTTGTTTAATCCATTCCTTACTTTACGTACAGTTATATAGCCTGGTGTAGTGTCTGTCTCTCTTCCGGACGCCCGCCCACCACGCGTACAGATAGTAGCATATAGGACTTAATGCTCAGTTCGTTGTCCCCTAAGATCAATTTACAGATGCAAGTGTTCGCAACGCAGCTGCCCACGCACTTTGACATTTACAATATCCGCCCCTGAGACTTGCACTTCGTGTGAAATTAGAGATCTGTTTCTCTTCTTGGGTGTGCATAATGAAGAGTGCAGCGCCGTTGCAGTGCAACAAGCAATGCTCTTTAAATGTAACTTTGTACATCTTAAAATTATTAGGCCGCTTGCATACTACATGGTTTGACCGCAAGGATTAAACAAGAAAAATTATATTATTAATCAATTTCAAAGAGAAAAAAAAAAGCTTATACTTAGTGTAATTGTATCAGTTAGTTTGTATCAGTTATGTAATTAAATTTGTAATAGATCTAGACCAGGGGTTCTCAACCTGTGGGTCGCGACCACTTTGGGGGTCGATTGACGATTAGCCAGGGGTTGCCTAAGACCATCAAAAATATGGACTGTTTTTGTCTTTTCTTCTATTGCTGTATGTGTGTGTGCTGGGAAGGGGGGTCGCGGCAGAGTGGGGGATTGTAAAAAGGGGTCGCCGAGCATAAAAGGTTGAGAACCGCTGATCTAGGCCAACAAGAATTTACAAAAAAACACATTAAACGTCATTATGAAATAAATATGGCGACAGTCTTGGTTTGAGCGAGACCAAGCGTTGTAGGCCTGAACACTGACATGCAACGTCACAACTTGGGGGCAGTGGAGTCCAATAGTTCGTTGCCAGAGCGTACAGACCTGTCACGTGACAAAGAGCTATTGGTCTCCACTGCCCCCAGGTGGTGACGTTGCATGTCAGTGTTCAGGCCTACTATGACGATCAGTCTCGGTTTGAGCCCGAATAAAGATTGTTTGACAACGCCTAGAGATTGTTAAACTACGCCTAGAGATTGTTAAACTACGCCTACAGATTGTTAAACTACGCCTAGTGATTGTTAAACTACGCCTAGAGATTGTTAAACTACGCTTAGAGATTGTCAAGCTACGCCTACAGATAGTTAAACTACGCCTAGATATTGTTAAACTACGCCTACAGATTGTTAAACTACGCCTAGAGATTGTTAAACTACGCCTAGAGATTGTTGAACTACGCCTAGAGATTGTTAAACTACGCCTAGAGATTGTTGGATTTATGAGAAAATTATGCAAACAAGGGACGAAAATGAGTCGGGGGTAAAGCTAGTTGCAATGTTGCTCAGAGTTTAAGTAGAGATATGAAGCCATTTTCCTACGCGTAAAAAAAATACTAAGTACTAGGTCTACGGGTTTCTTATAGTCTTAAATCAAATTCATTTCTTTTTTTATCTTTTCGGTCATGTGGTCCGCGACACGAGTGTCGGAAATTGAAATGGCCCGCAGGTCGAGTTCAGTGGCCAGACACGCCTGGTTCAAAGCAACGTACGGCCGTTTTACCGTCACGGTGTACTGTGAAAGCTACCATGCCTTTCTACGCATCGTCAGACAACAGCCATCCGCTCCATCATAACTTCGTCAAGTCGACTTCTGACAATCAAGACCAGAACCGAGCGGTGCAAAAACTCGGTCGTTCCTCACTCGGTCAGATTATATCAACGCCACTCGTTGATCAGGAAACATAAAAAAGGGACGAAGATGCCTGTGTGTAGTCGCTGAATGAACTCTTTATATTGTGTCGGTTCTATTTATGTGTATGTTTCTGTTGTGTTGTCTTTATATGAGAAAAGAGTCCTTGTAATCACAACACATTTCCATAATGATCAATATAGCAATCTTAGTCGTAGTAGGTTCATTGTCTGAGGCGTGGTCCAACGGTGTAGTGTGTATGCCGCCCTAATTTAGCTTTAGCTAACTTTTAAGATTTCATTTAAGTCTGAGTTGCATGACATTTGACATTTTTAGGCTATCCGGTCAGTCTGCAATGGATTGCCCGTCATTTATAATTTATTATTATACAATGTACACAACATATTGAACTATTTCATGGGAGGCTGATAATGTGTATATGTCAGAGCATTTTCGAATGGTCATTATTTTTATTACTTATGTAAACTCATCGGATGTACCCGTAGCCCGCCGCCTCTTGGGAGCAAGAATAACCTTGATGTTGCAAAACGCTTCCCAAGTTACGAAATTTGACCTCGTCCAGGGCCAAGTTGATTGAAAACCAACCACGGGGAGGCGCTCACAGACATGGGTTTGTCATAATTGATTGTTGTTTTTTTTTCTCTCAAGCGATTCAAAGGGAGGCAATTTTCATTATGTTGTAAGATAAGCATTGACCTGAAGAATTGGCTGGGTTTTTTTTTTAAAGAAAAACTAAGAGTGGACAAAATAATAACTGAATGTGTTACGTCATTTTAAGGAATTGAAATGTATTTCTTTTAGAGAAATTTTTATTTACGTATAAAATAACTTATACGATCTAATAACAGTTGTATTATAGCCTAAAAGGATGACATATAAGGTCTATGGGACAAACAATTTTTAGGCCCAATCTTTTTAGAGATCATACTATTCAGATTTGAACATAAATATTTCTATAAGTACTAAGATCTTCACTTTTAGCATGGACAATCTATACAATTTGTCATGAGACCAAGAAGTGCTTGCTTATTGTGTGGCACTGTACACTTTTTAACCTCCCTCCAATTTTTTTTGTCTTCTGCTTCGTTCTCATTATTACGTTGTAGGGCTCAGATGCCATGCCATTATTTGAGATGAACTGCGCAGTCATTTCCAAATCAGGTTGCTCTCCGTTAGGTATTTGGTGCTAGTGTCGCTTTCAGGCTTCCTGATTAGTTTTGTAGGACACGGTCGTCATTCCCTGGTGACACTCCACAATGGCAAAGATTCACTTGTACCAATTTTCAGTTTCCTGAACATGTGTTGTCTCATTCCATTGTGTCCGGTTCTGAGATGAAAAATTAGACCTTGGTCGTGTCGGGAGAACTTATAATAGGCGACGTCTCTCTTGTCACTGGGATGGGGGCTAGCCTATTTCTCGTTTATTCTACTCTCTATTAGTTCCTTTTACAAAGGCTGTGGGACATCCATCTGATACCTAAATAAAAGCCCTTATTGAAGACAGGCGCAGAAGACTAAAGAAAACTGAAATATACCGACGGTGGACTTTGTTCATTTAATTGTTTGTTTTTTTCTTGACAGTGAGAAGATGTCTTTTTGTGTGTGTAGATGGACATGCCCCAGTCTTTGGAACATTGAGTTTATGAAGAGAGTCTTGTAATTGAAATTTCGATGTTCATGTACAATCTTCTGTTCTAATTAAGGCAAGATTGTATACATACACGCTGCTTTTCATTATTCTTGGTATGTTTTGGTTGAGATCGTTGATGAATAGTAAGAGGAATGTTGGGGACAGGACTCCTCCTTGGGGGACGCCATTTTTTATTCCCACTTTTTGGACTTCTTTGCCCTTTCAAGCAAACTAAAGCTTTTCGATTTTTTAGATATTCCTTTATCCAGTTGTACATTCTGTGGGATATGTGATGGTGGGTTAGCTTGAGTAAGAGCCCTTGTTCCCAGACTTTATCAAGTGTATTCTCCAACTCAGCTCAGCGTTTTTTTTCCTATACAAACTCAATAACTTTAAACTAAATAAGAAGATCCTAGATATTTTGTAAGGCGTGATTATGCCAAATCTGCTAACATACGGAATAACTTGTTGGAAAGGCAACGCTTCATCTAAAATGTTGCGCCGCTTAGACAACAATATTTTAAAAAATCAACAAAAATCACACGCACAATACTATCATATTTAAATGAACAAAAATGTCTAAGAAACATCGGACATATCTTGGAAGACAACTGCCACCCGCTCCATCAAAAGTGGGTGACTTCCGTCCATTAAAACAGAACGTTAGAAAAACTCGTTTGTTCCTTATTCGGTGAGACTATATCAACGCCACTCGTTGATCAGGAAACATGAAAATAACCAAAATTGCTTGTGTGTAGTTGCTAAATAAACTCTTTATTTTGTGTCTATTCTATTTATGTGTATGTTTTTTGTTGTGTTGTCTTTATATAAGAAAAGAGTCCTTGTAATCACAACAAATTTCCATAAGGATCAGTAAAGCAGTCAACTCAACCCACACTATCGTTGTTGCACTGTTTCTCAAACTTTTTCAATACGGAACTAGAGACAAGTTTTCCCAGGGTTTGAAAGGAGAACAAATTATCGCTGACTTAGTGCCGAGAAAAACCTTTCTTGGGAATGATTACAAAAGGAAATGTATTTGATTCGAGTTAACACATATGTAAATATATTAAAAGATTGGCTTTAGAAATCTGTTTTTTCTGCTTTTAATAATTTGCATATCAAAGACATGCAATACCATCTAAGGGGACATTGGAATGTGAAATGTAGCCCTGGACAACTCAATGATTAACGGTCAAGCAATGTTCATATCATCAACAAAGGTGTGTGCGTAAGTGTCCAACGTCATTGCTGCACATCTCTAGAATGATAGGCGCAAGCTTTGATTCGAGTGTCACGTGATACTCAGGCACACGGAATTTCTGGTTTATTCCAAGTCTTCTAGGAATTCTTCTTTGAACAACTGAGCTAGACGATCAAAATGACTTTGTTCTGTCCGTGCAGGGGCGTAGTTAGGAATTTTCCATCGTTTGGGGGCACGGGAGGCTTTACCTCTTTGTGGGCCCCTGCATTTACTTTTTAATGTAAAAATCACTCATTTGGGGGCTCCCCTCAAGTGGGGGCCCGGGGGGCGATTTTCAAATTCTCCCCCCACCCTAGTTACGCCACTGTGTCCGTGATAAAAAAAGACGAAAGTCCCTAACAAATGTGATCTAAAATCTTTCTGTCTGCTGCAAAGTTGTTGTAAAGCAAGATATCAACTGAGCTCTTGGAACTCTCCACAAACTGAAAGTGTAAAGCAAATGTCTCAATAATGTTGCTCGTGTGGAAAAATTCTTGCACTTCCGGAAAATCTTCCCCTTGTTTGGCTTGTGTGTTCTTGACCTTTGAAATAAATATAGTTTTTAAAAAAGTTGACTCTGTATTACTGCTGAAACTAAACAACGAAAAAATTCCGAATGAAACAGCAGGGATTATAATATTTGGAGTCATATACAAAAACGAATAATACAAGATTAATGATCAACCTTGTGAGAAGCAAAAATAATAATTACTATTTGATAACTGCCAACGAGACTCTTGAAATGAGAGGCTCCCTTATACCAGGGAAACACAGTACACAAGCCGGCCATGCTCCTGGAGAATAAGGCACTGCCGAGAAAAGAAACAACAAAATATGAACAATGAAGAAAGAAAAGAAGAAAACATAAAGAATGAACAGGGAGAAAAATGAATAATGAACAAAGAGAAAACAATATGAACAATGAAAAGAGAGAGAGGAAAAAATATGAACAATGAACATAGAAAAAAAAACTTAAACAATCAACAGAGATAAAAATAAACAACAAAATATGAACAATGAACAGTGAAAAAAACCCAGACACAACGCAGAGAGGTCAGCAGAGAAGTGAAAGAAGACTACAGAGAGAGATGGTCTTTCTAAAAATACTCCTCAGAACGTATGTCTCTCCACTCCCCACGCCCCCTACCCCCAGAGCAGTAATATATCCGATATGATTCCAAATCAGCCATATCAAATAACGCCATATCGTGTGGAACATGTTCTGCTGATTTCAGCATTTCTTTCACGATTTTGTTTGTTTTTTTCTATGTCAGATGAACGAGTTGAAAATCAAATTAAGTCAATAAAAGGAGATTTCGTAATAAAAAAGGGCAAAAAAATTGTTTATTTAGGGGCGTCACCCCAAGGGATTGCACTTCAAAGCATAAACCTCCCCTCAGCGTTATAAAATTTTAATGAGTAGATTGACGAAAAATAGTGGGAACATGTAACCTTGACTTACTTATTCATATGTAGTGCTATAGCTCTGCTCCTACGCAGACGCCTATTGTGCGTCTCGAGAGACAATCTTTTCCCTTTGCAACTTCTTGTGTGACTAAAGACGCCAATCCTTGATACACAGCTGCGATCGCAGGTTGGGCATATATAATCACCCGGCGCCGTTGCATTTTCACCCTTCTTTCTGCTTCTGTTGTGTATGACATCTGCAATCTTTGACCCTTCCTTTATGCTCTCTCTCAATGAGGATCTGTCCACTGCCACCTCTTCCCAGTTGCCAGTGTCGATTTTGAAGAGCTTCATGTCGCGTTTGCATACATCCATATAACGTAAAAGTGGGCGACCAGCGGCTCTCCTGCCTTCTATTAGACGCCATACAGGATGTCCTGCGTATCAGCGCACTGTTAGACAGAAGACATGAATAGATCCAAGAGAAAGGGTGTTGACATTGTAGAGATACAACGGAGTTCCGCCTAAGTCGAGAAGCTGTGTTCAAAGCAGACCTTGTTATTATGCAATTGTTATGTCCTGTGTCCTGTCCTCCTTGACTTGTCTTAGCGAGAGTTAATACGGGATGAAAATACTCACACTCAACAGAACATTTTAAAGCATTGTCTCACACTACTCACAGGTAGAATCTCATGAGAGTTTTTTGGGGGGTGGGGGTGGGGGGAGTTGGGACGTATTTTTATCGCTTGATAGTCAAAGAGCTGAGCAGAAGGCTCTTCGAGCTCTAGGTTTGAAAAAAAAAAACCTGTTTGAACAACAGTAAGAAAAAAAAAACTGTTTGAACAACCGTTCTGTCTGGAAGAGATCCTAGTCAATGCCTATATAAAACATTGCTATTTCCGATATATCCGGCACTCCGGGTACATGGGCTAGAATGCATGGTCGAAGGCCGAGTACACCGGGGACCTCCGCCATTTTCCTATGTTGTACAGAGCTAACCGTGCCATCAGTGTAACGGTCCCTTGAGGAACGGCGCGTGGATTTTCTACAGGGCCTGGGAGCTCTCTTTCAACTCCGCTCCGTGCAATGGGATCACTCTCGCGTTCCCTTGGACACTCCCACAGGAGTTTTGTTTTGCCATTCACTTAGCCTAGCCACGTTCTGTAATGGTCGTTTCCACCTGAGTGCCACATTGAGGCAGAATAGCGCAAAGTTTATACCATCTTGCTATCTGGTACACATTCTATACATATGATTTCAACCACTTCCCATTCTCACATCGAGATGAAACAAAAGTCCAGACACAAACACTAATGAAAGCCAAAATAAGTCTCCAACAAGACCAAAAATAACGTTTAAAACAAGTTCAAACTTAGTCTAAAACTTTCGAAAAATAAAGTTCATACATACCAAAAATCCTGAAATACTAAAAAAAAATTTTAAAAAAATGGTTTGGTAAAATCTAGCATAATTTTGAACAAATATAATATGAATATATCTTACAATTGCTATTGCTTTAAAATTATTATCAATTAATTATTGGTAACCTTTTAGTAAACAAAGATTATAAATTATAACTAATCAGCAGCTAACAGTGTTGGTGCAGCGTCTGAGGATTAGGCCCAAATATGCTGTTCTCAAATCTATATTAGATAGTTCCATTTAAAAGTTGTTTAATAGATAAAATAGCTCCATTTAAAAGGTGTTTAATTCATTTAAGAGCTAAGATCATTTTACCCATGTATGTTATAACAAAATGTCATTACTATATAATAATAGTAATAATAATAATATTCTTTATTATCTATAATGACATTTGTTTTACAATGTGTGACATTACACCAAACAAAACATTATAACTATAAATAAATAAGGCTTGTCTTCGAGTCCGAAGATCAATGAGGAATGCAGTTTCTCCCGTGGCTGTGACCTACATATTTTGCTACTTGTAGTGCAAGCATAACCATTGTCCTCCTGTGGTCGATAAAGATTTTCTTTTCGCGTATACGCCTGTCCTTGGCAGCGGATATTCAATTTCGTTGCTGTCCTGCAGTGTGCGGACATTCCAGCAGGCGACTTCTAGAGGTATCTTTTTATCGATTTTATTGCGACGAGTCATTAGTGGGCTAACTATATATTGTCTCCTGCCTGTGCAAAGTATTTTAAAGTGATAATTGGCTCGCGCAGACCAATAACACTCTTTAAATTAAATGCAGTTCACAGTAGCACAGAAGTCTGAGACGGCTGTGAACAACAGATAGCCGTAGCTGTTATATCGGAGTTTCCGTCTCGTAGACTGGCTGCTGACCAAAGCTATAGAGCCCAGTCTGCCCCTTGGCCGAATTGCTATAACTATTGAAAATCAAAATAAATATTCACACCAGACTAACTCATAATTTACATGTGAAATGTTTATATCTGATAGTTGAATTGTATTTTTAATGATTTGATTGCCAGGGGGGAAAAAAGTGTTTTTGTGTTTGTCTTTGATATCGTTGTCTTGTATCTCTTTTGTGATGGTAAAATCACAATATCCTGACCCAAAGGGGGAAGGTTTATTTCTAAGATCTCTTAAGCTTTTTTATGGATGTTTGTCTTAAATAGCAGCCCTAATAGGTTTTTTTTTTGTTTTTTTTTTGCCAATGACCTTACCAGCAGCATTTAGGATTTTATGAAGTTTATTTTTATTTTTAATGTTCAGATTTCCATACCAGGCAGTGATACTGAACCTTAAAAATGTTGCAAAATGTTAGCGTGATAAAATATCGCCAATGCGTTTTCTCAAACATTAAATGAGGACATTTTTTTTAAAAGTAATCGTAATCTTTGCTGCCCTTTTTTTTTTGCTGATATAATCAATATTTGCAGTCAAATTTATTTAGTGTACATCAGTACTTCATCTTAGTTACTTACGCAACAATAGAAGGGTCAGTTGAAGTCTTGGCAAGAGAACAGATTTCGGTCAATAAAAAACATACAGTGGTTGAAGCTTTTGACCTTTACACGTGCTTGGTTGACCCTAACTATTCAGACAGATGGTCATTCCTGTGTATGTGTGTGGCGTGTTTATTTGGAGGGAAAAGTGCACATGACATTCTAGTTAGGCCATATGGATGACCACATTGATGGGGTGATGTCCACAACAGCCAAATGGCTATTTTTAGCTAAGTCATAGTGAACGCTAGAATACACTTTTTATTTTCTATACCTAAGTTCGTGAATGTTTTTTTTTTCTCTCCCATAGAAGAGACGGTTTTTATCTATACTATAAAGCAGAAATTAAGGCGTATGTATGTATGTATGTATGTATGAAATCAAAACCGTTTAACCAATCTTGATAAAACTTGGCAGAAATGTTCCTTGGGTACTAACCGGGACAGTAGAGTATGCATTGTAGCCCTAAAACAAACGTAAGATCCTCAAAATAAAGTTGCTCAACTCTATGAAAATATTACTATTTCATTGATCTAGGCCATGTTTACCGTGTTTACAAGAGAGAAGATGGAAAGGATCTAGATCTAGATCTAATTTTTAAAACTACACTTTGCACAGAAAGTTTTTTTACTTTGACACATTAAAATACATAGTATAGTCTATTGATTTCACTATTTAATAAAATTAACCTTCAGATTTGTGTTTCAAAAGCATTTTTACATAAATTCGTTCCGTATATCTGCGAATTTAGACGTCCTGGCGTACTTTATTATCCCGTTCATTTAACAAATCGGGTAAACCCGTTTTAATTGTACTTTATATCCTATTCATCTATCGCTCCTTTCGTTTTTAATAGATATGAATGTATCGGCTTAACGGGTAAACCCATTTTCTCAAACCTAATTTTATTTTCATGGCGAAAGAGAAAAACTTGAAAGAATCATTAGCTAAGTTTAACACACATATAAATCCAATCCACTAGATTAGTAAACACAAGCCTCGCAGGTCGCGAGTAATGTCCGGCTAGTCTGTAAATAAATAATTAAATCTTGCGAGTCCGAAGATGATATAAGAGCGCAGTGCATGACGTGACTCGGGCCCAAAGATGACCTTACATTTTTTGTAACATATTATAAGTAGTACACATTCGCAGTTAAAATTGAATTGGATGTGCTTCTTGGTGTGAATTTAGTGTGGTTTTAAATGTGAACTGTAGTGTGGTTTGCCATTGGTATTAAAGGCTAAAAAAATACACTAAAACTCAGAAACTATAAGTATAAGTAAAAATCTTCTTATTTTGAAGGAACGTCTGTAATTTCTAAGATAAGATATTATTTTTACAAAGCTTATATCAACTCACTCTGTCTGTCTGTCTGGTCAAAATTTTGTAAAAGCTATTTCTTCCACACCCAATCTCTTAACAAGCTGACATTTTGCACAATTATTTCTTGTATTTGATAAAACAAGAATCAATTTTTAAAACAATTAACCAATTTGTCAATTAACTATTGGTAATTAATTTTTTTTTGCAATATCTTAAACAAGGGAAAGAATTTTGTACTTGAAGTGGTGGTATTAGCTGAATTAGTCCCCTTTAATTGTTGACCTGGTGAATACAACATGCAAAAAAGACGAAACAATCTTCTATGTTCATCGGCTCTCATGAAATCGAATTTAGGTAGTTTCACCTTTTTTTTTTTTTTTTTTTTTTTTTTTTTTTACAAAGGCTTTTTTTTTATTTTGTACATTTGCTGTAATACAACTATAATTTTATTTTTAAATTAGTATAGACAATGTTTTTGACTGTTCGGTGAACTGTAATATCTGTTTATGTTTTCCTTTTTTTTTTTCATCAGAAACTGGAACAGACACAAAATAGAGCAGTGAGATTCATAACTAACGAATATTCACATTTGACTAGAGTAACACCATTAGTAAAATCACTAAATTTAGGAAGCCTTCAGGACAGAAGACTTAAAAGTAAAGTAGCAATTATAATCTGTATACAACACTGAACCATAATCTTCAAATATAAAAACAAAACCTAATAAAATATCCAGAAAGACACAAAGACAAAGGTACATTCCTCGTTCCATATGCTAGGACAAATTTGTACAAATACTCCTTCTTCCCTAGTGCTATTAGAGCATGGAATGGGTTGCCTGAGCTAGCCAGGAAAACCAGTGACGTGGCAGAATTTAAGTCATTGGTTAATAGGCATGACTAGATTGACGTAGGAACACTCGTAGGACGTCATCATCTTCTCTTTTTTTTTGTTGAAGTAACGTCAGTATTTCAAAAGATAAGATAAGATCTGTTTGGAAATACAAATAGAAGCCTGTGAAGTTATAAACTACATTTCAATAGATCACTCTACGAGCCCAATACTACAGTACGACACTTAAACCTTTTGTTCGTTATATAAAAAACAACTCTGCAGTAATCTAGATTATAATAACTTAGTGCTGCGCTATTCAGACGCTTCCGAAAGAAACTAGAAATGATGATTGTGTCCTGAAAACAATGCACAGTCTTCTGTTTGTATTTCCAAACAGATCTAACAGATGGAAGAAACTCATGGACACATTTTAGAACAGAAGAAAAAAAAAAGATCTTTCTTATCAAGATTTCAGCTCATGACATTTTCAATTTGTAAAATTATCCTAACGTCCTAACGCTTAGAAAGTTTGCTTCTGGATAAACGAGTCTCAAACTAGGAACTATGGACGTTGAGTATTTCTCGAGAATCTAGATCAACTTTTTGTTCCATATTGAAAGCGGTAATCTGTAGGCCATATGGATTAAAACATAATAATATAATGTAAAATCTGTTTATGTAAGAAATTTGTAGGCGTAGCTTTTTGTAGAGAGTTGCAAGTCCAGGATAAGTATCTCTGTAGCCAGAGGCGGCTTTATTGGAATGCGAGTGGGGCAACTGCCCCATGTCTATCACCTTAGGAGGGAGACGCGATAAAGAGAATCTGTCCCGTAAGCCTATCATATAAATATTTGTGGCCCTAATATGACTCGACTAGGGCCCCGCGCACTGATAGGGCCGCTTCTGGTATAGCACAGGTTCATTGAACCTCGATATGGCTCCGCCGTTGTACAGCTGTATTTAATCCATGATAGAATGATAGTATGTTCCTTACCATCTCAATGGACGCGTGGTGGCTGGGGGCTTGGCATCCAAGCCGAGGAATTGTTAAGATGCCCGTGAGTCCCAGTCACTTCAATGGGTGCCTAGCTGAATTTGGAAAATGAATTGTAGTTGGAGGTTTTTGCTGGTACTGTATGGTACCGGTGGAGTGGTGGAAGTGAACACAGACGGGCTTTATATCATCTACAGTGTTCTACACGTATTGATCGAGAGGTCTGAAAGTGATACTTTTATTTTGATTACTTTAAATAATATCTCAATGAAACTCGTTAACTCGCAGCATTGCGTATAATATATATATATATATATATATATATATATATATATATATATATATATATATATATATATATATATATATATATATATATATATATTATTGTTATAATCAAAACTTGAAGCTACAACTTTTAATTATGACCAACTGTCATTCCTATCGCTTAACGCCACGTGGTTATCATTCTTAATCTTCTAAATTACATGGTTATCGTTCTTTAATCTTTCAATTTATTTGGTTATCGTTCTTACATCTTCTAAATGTTCCTGTTAAATAGAGCATATAATCGCGTTCTGCAAGTATCCATGTATTCATCTAGCCGCTCGTGTTTATTAAGTAGACTTATACTCCGATAAGCCATTGGTTATCCTGGCTATCTCAGGGACTTTGAAAATTTGTCCTATAAATAGAATAAGAAATGTACCTTTATCTTTGTGCCTTTCTCCGTATTTCATTAGGTTTTGTTTTATTTTTGTAAACTAGAGTTCAGTGTTTTATGTATTAAATTAAAAGTAAAGTTCCCCTTCTAGACTATGTCGTATATACGACAGATAGTGTTAAGGTCATCTGTTTATTTTCGGCCAACAATTAACGAGCAGAAAGTCACGTGGCCAACACGACCAACCGCCTTTACTTTTTGTAAGTTTTATGTATTAAATTTAGTAATTTTACGAATAGTTTTACATTCGTTTTCTTATAAATTCAACGGCTCTATTTTAACTGTTTAAAGCTCTAACTTATAATCAAACTCTCTACCCTGTTTACTATTGGACAATATGCTCCTCTAAGGAGATTCCAAGTGTCTGTGATTCTAAAAAGGTTGAGAATCCCTGGTCTAGCTCCCATACTTTTGATTTCCAGATAGTCAAGTGGTCGGGAATACACCGCTGTGCATTGTAGCATCTGAAATCGTTAAGAGATGTTAGATTTGTACACAATATCGTCTCTTGTTCTGGTAGCATCTCTCCCTACGCATTATATATTTGAGATTGTTTTTACATGATAATTAGAATCGTCAGAATGTTACACAGTTAATGGGTTAACTAGAAAGTAAAAGTATATACGTTTCTTTTGTACTAATCAATATTAACTATGTAGTTTCAATCAAAACATATCAAAATTCCGACCTTGCGATCTATAGGGTAGATAATGTAAACATCATCGGTTTCTGTGGTCCATGGTTAACGAGGATGTCATGTGGCCAGCACAACGACCAACCTCCTTTACTTTCCTCAACTAAGGTCATGCACCCATTAGAGCTGGGTGGACTCAGAAGCGCCCAAAGATCCTGACATAAAAAATCCGAGTTCCCTTAGATATGTTTTTATTTTTTCTTCCATTTAGCATATTTTTAGAAAACCTTTTGTAAGTACCTCATATAAAACGAAGTTACAGTGGAACCTCGAGATACGAACTGCTCTACATACGAGTAATTCGAGATACGAGCAGCGTCGAGAGCGAAATTCCTGTTCGTTTTACGAGCGACAATTCGAGTTACGAGTCGAGCTTATAGCTAAAACCTATCTACGAATATCAACGATAATCGTGCGAAATCGAATCTTTCCGTTCTCACTCGGAAGAGGAACCATAATTGCCAGCGCGGGAAAATGGAGAGAAGTTGCCTCAGCCACTACTTGGACAAAAACAGCAGAGTGTGGGTACACCATGATCGTATCACAGCGCTGGCTCGTCTCGGTAGTGTGACTGTTGTAGCTAGCGAGTTTAGTGATTTTAACTCTTTCTCTCCGTAATTATTTACCACATTCCGTCGGAATCAACGTTGGTATCGTCTGTTATGTGAGAAAGGGTTAATGGGACTTATTCTTGTGCATTATGGGTCCCAAGAAAATTAAGTGCAAAGTCAAATGATATGAAGAAGAGGATGATATCCATCGACACGAAGCAGTGTTGCTTTGTTGATGCTGTTAATGAAGTGTTTACGTGGGGGGGCCTTCGTTCTGTACAGTCCTCCCTCCTCCCCCCCCCTCGCTCCCTCCTCCTCCACCCGCACTCGGTCAGCCGCAGTTGTCGGCCACCCAGATAATGTTCTGTACATTGACAATTGCTTAACAGACATTTGATGGATCTCTTTTTCTGCATTTCTCATTTCAATATTTATTTGAATGTTTCTAGTTCATGTACATTTAGTCATTCATACACAAGTCTTTTTTTCAGCATGGAAGTAAATTGTGTGACTTTCTATAAGGGTTAGAACCAACTAATTGAGTTCACTTTATTTTATGTGGGAAAAATTCGTTCGAGATACGAGTAGATCGACTTACGAGCTCGGATCTGGAACGAATTAAACTCGTATCTCGAGGTTCCACTGTATACGCTTTTAAAGACCAAAAAGTGTACATGTACACATGGGCGTAGCCAGGATTTTTTTTCGGGGGGGGGGGGGGGTGGGGGGGAGAATTGTTCTCCCCCCCCCACGAACCCCGCCCCCGCGAAATTTTTTGTCATATGTATTTATATATATGTGTGTGTATGTGTATGTGTATGTGTATGTGTATGTGTGTGTGTGTGTGTGTGTGTGTGTGTGTGTGTGTGTGTGTGTGTGTGTGTGTGTGTGTGTGTGCGTGTGCGTGTGCGTGTGTGTGTGTGTGTGTGTGTGTGTGTGTGTGTGTGTGTGTGTGTGTGTGTGTGTGTGTGTGTGTGTGTGTGTGTGTGTGTGTGTGTGTACATAATCTTTATTGCATTCGAACTCTTCATTCTTTTATAAAACGTTTATTGTGCCTTAGAATAGTTTCTTCCTGGAGTTAGTGGAAAAATGAGTGTTTTTCAATTTCGGCAGATGACTATTCACTTCAGTTTATTAAGGGAGCCTTGCCACTGGTAAAAATGTGTAACCTCTCTTGAATACGCTCTTGGAATTAAGTGACTGTAGTTTGCTTTTGATTTTATATCGAAAAGAGAAGTTTTATCGTCAAAATCATCTGTTGGGGGTTTTCCACCTCAAAATGCTCTGTAGGGGGATCTTAAACATAAAAACCATCTAAAGGGGTTTTAAACTTTTAAAAAACGCCATCTGTAGAAGAGGGGTTTAAACTCAAAACCCCCGATTGGATTGGCTACGCTCAAATAATTTTAGTGTATAATTTGCTTTTTTTTTATATTGAAGAGGTATTTTTTAGCATCTAACCCCTCTGAATGGGGGTTTAAACTCAAAAACACTTTTTGCAACGCTCATAGCATTTTGAGTGAGTAATTTGCTTTTTTTTTTTCTTACACTGAAGAGGTATTTTTTAGCTTCAAACTCCACTGGAGGGGAGTTTAAACTCAAAACCCCTTTGACTACACTCATAACATTTTGAGTGTATAATTTGCTTTGTTTTTATTATTAAAGAGGTATTTTTTACCTTCAAACCCCGCTGAAGTGGGGTTTAAAGTCAAAACTAAGACAAAACCCATTTAGCTACGCTCATAACATTTTGAGTGCGTAATTAGCTTTTTTTTTATATTGAAGAGGGGGTTTATCGTAAATTTTAGATGGGGTTTTAAAATCAAAATCTCCCTTAACTGTGCTCTTGGAATTAGGGGATTTTCGTTTGCATTTTTTTTGTTTTTGTTTTATAGAAGAGGGGGAGTTAACAGCAAAAACCCCAAGTAGGGGGTTTAAAACTCAAAATCCCTGGTAGGGGGTTTAAAACTCAAAATCCCTGGTAGGGGGTTTTAAACTCAAAACCCCTGGTAGGGGTTTTTAAACTCGAACCCTCCTGGTAGGGGGTTTTAAACTAGAACCCCCCTGGTAGAGGGTTTTAAACTCGAACCCCCCTGGTAGGGGGTTTTAAACTCAAAACCCCATTTTTTGTGCTGGGGCAAGTGATGGTTTAGTATTAAAATTTCACCTAAAATAAACAAAATCAAAGCAAAAAACCATTCACTAAATTCCCATCCCCCCTTCGGGGAGGGGGGGGGGTTTCATTTCGGGGGGGGGTTGAACCCCCAAACCCCCCCCCCCTGGCTACGCCCATGCATGTACAACACATAAACACATCCACATGTACGAACACATATCCACACTTATACACACGTACAAACACATATCCACACTTATACATACGTACAAACACATATCCACACTTATACACACGTACAGACACATATTCACACTTACACACACACTGGGATTTAGGAGAGATCGGACAATGATGAAATAATAACTCAATAGACAGAAATACAGACTTGCCTGGCTTCGTCGTCTGCGAGCAATCATGTTATATAAATCTGAAATGACCGCTCGGGTGACCAATGTGGCCAGAACCTCGGGCGGAAGTCGAGATGGCTGGAAACGAGTGGAATATGATAACTATTTCTGGTCAATGGCTAGCCCGAGGTCGAGAAAAAAGGTCGCCCAAAGACCTTCTTATCTTATCTTATATAATACAGACGTTACTTCAAAAAAGAAGATGATTACGTCCTACGCGTCATGCATTTAGTCATGCATATTAACCAATGACTTAAATTCTGCCAAGTCACTTGTTTTCCTGGCTAGCTCAGGCAACCCATTCCATGCTCTAATAGCACTAGGGAAGAAGAAGTATTTGTACAAATTTGTCGTAGCATATGGGACGAGGAATGTGCCTGTATCTTTGTGTCTTTCAGAGTATTTTATTAAATTTTGTTTTTGTATTTGAAGATTATGGTTCAGTGTTTTATGTATAATTGCTACTTTACTTTTGAGTCTTCTGTCCTGATCGCTTTCTAAATTTAGTGATTTTACTTTAGGTGTTACTCTAGTCAAATGTGAATATTCATTTGTTATGAATCTCACTGCTCTATTTTGTGTCTGTTCCAGTTTCTTAATGTTTTCTTGAGTTGAGGGGTCATAAACGGAGGGTGCATATTCTATTATTGGCCTAACCTTTTAGTTTTATGTTGATATTTGATTTATAGAAATTTCTTTTAATAAATCCTAATGCTTTGTTTAATTTTTTTATAGTTTCATCAATATGTGGATTCCATGACCGTTTTTTCATTCATTATAACACCTAGGTATTTTGCGTTTTAGTCTGTGTTACTGGTTTGCCATGAATAAGATAAGTGGAATTAATTTGTTTTAGTTTTTTTGTTACTCTTTACAACTGACATTTTTCTGGGTGGAAAGACATGCTCCAATTTAATTCCCATTTCTGTAATTCATCTAATTCTCTTTGTAAAATATCTGTGTCTTGTGTTGTTTTTATTGTTCTATATATTATGCAATCGTCTGCAAATAATCTGACTTTTGTTCCTGAAGTAATGCAATTTGGTAAATCATTTATGTAAATTAAAAATAGTAGTGGACCCAAGACTGTTCCTTGAGGTACACCTGAGTTTACTGTTATCGGTGTTGATTTAGAGCCATTTATTATTACAGTTTGTTCTCTCCCTATCAGAAAATCTTTAATCCACTGATGCAGTGGACCATTAATGCCAAAATATTTTAATTTTTTAAGCAAACTATGGTGATTGTGATTGGATAGGTCAGACCTAACAATATTTACGACAGGCCATAGGACGAACACGACTATCGTTTCCACTTGTTCTGTATCTCTACCACTCCCCCTGAAGCAACATTTTTAGTTGCCCTTGGCTTTGGTCTGGAAAAGATCTGATTGTTAAGTCTTCAGTAAGATACATAAAGTTTTGGTACATTCGGAATAATAATTTTATGAAAAGAAAAATCTAATCTATGCCTTTGTAGATGCAACAGCTACGGTACCTAAGTGTTCCAAAATCGTACACTTTTGTAGTTTGTTTTTTAACTATGCACAAACCTATAAACCTATTTTAAAACATAATTTAATTAGCAGTTGTTTTTTTTTCAATATCTAATAACCAACGGATACTGATAAATGTTGATATCTTTTTTTTTAATTTCAAGGTATTTGTATATAAATGGAAAAAAAATCTTAGCTCATAGGGAAAACTCGAAGTCGGCCGTTATATTGGTTTAAAAATATTTCAGCATTAAAAAATTAAATTTGGCTCTAAATTTCTCTAAAGGGATATCCCGACTCTCGTCCATATCAATAGATACACGAACGTTTCCGAAACGAGCTCGGAAAATTGAACCGTGCGAGGCTATACCCATAAACCTATTTAAAAACATGATTTATAAAGCAGTTTTAACTATCTAATTTAATATAGTACTAGATGACCGAGCTTTATCCCTCCTGCTCAAAGTTGCGAGCATAACTCCGACTCTCCATGGCCTGACTCTACACACTCAAGTGGTGCAGACCTCTTCTGATGGGTAAAGGGGGAGAGGGGGAACCGATAAGCTCTGGATGACATGGTTCTTGAGCGCTCGTCTGGTATAGGGAGTGCGTCCGTCGGGGATTAGAGATAATTCGTAGAGAAGCCGTTTAAAATGGAGACTAGTGAAGGGTCAAGCCTATTTCAAATCTGCAGAGTCTAAATTGAGGTATCTAGTCTCACTCTACTCTCGTGGATTCAACCCTGCTCAATAGAAATGATCTAAATTAACAATTGAAATGCTCTCAAATTCCGAAAGATCAATATTTATAGCATCAAACGTTCTTTAAAAACGACACAAGTCATTGTCTCACGTTGTTTAACATAAGTCATAAGTCATTGTTTCAAGTTGTTCAAAAAAGGAATATTTTTCTCCCTGATTAAAAATAATGATTATTTTCACGCTGTCTAATATAAACCATTTTTTTTCACTCTGTTTGAAATAAGAATTCGTTTCTGATGTTTATTTAAAGAAGTTGATCACCGCCATTTATTATAATTCATTGATTCACCCTTTTTTTTTACTAGATTTTCCCCCAAAAATTTTAAGAAACACCTGGGAAAACGTGGGGGAGGGGGTAGTTGAATCCGTAAAACCGTTTACCAGTATATGAAAAGAGTATGAAACTATTTTAACCTGTATATTATCTAGGACTAACTGTGTCTTGTTTTCCAGACATGTTTTTCAATACAAGTCAAGTTATTTACCTGTCTCAAAAGTAGATTCCTTCATCTCATTGGCCAACTATTCGACACGGAGATCTGATATTCGATACGGGAGAGCTTCTTACGGCCAAGAAACTCTGTTGTAGTAATTCGTCTTGCCTTTTCTAGCCAATGGGAATGTCCCCATCAAATCCGGAAAGTCCGATGACCTTGTAGAAAAATGACTAAATGGAGTCCTGATAAGAGTGCAGTACAAATGGATAAAACAAGGCAATGATTCTAGTATCGAAAGTACTTTTATGAGAGCTAGGTTTCTTGACCTAAAACTTGGTTGTTTTTAGCAGTCGGGATGTTTACAGTGTGTTACTGTGTCACTGTTATGGGACAAACTTTTGTTGAAATAGACAAACCAAAAGGAAAATAAAGAATCGATGAAAAGCATGCAGGTGAGATATTTAAACATTTTTTTTTCTCTCTGGGGGTTAAATTAAAGTTCAGGTTGTTTTGCGCTCATTTCGAAGGAGAAATTACATCTCCAGTTGTCCACTTTTACCAGCAATTGGTAACCACTAAATGAGTTGTTTGATGTTACACAAATTTAACTAATTTTACAACCGTATGCAAAACTAAAACATTCAGTGTATACACTTTACGATCATCTTAACTTAACATAACGTGATTAATATTTGGAAAAAAAATAATACGAAGATATAATTATGAAAATGTACGCCCTCCAGGAGATTTACTGAACTTAAAAAAAACTGAGACTGCAAATATGCTAGCTATCTGGTCTTTAATAAACGTTACGTATATGTACAATAGTGAAATACAATTTTAGTGTCTGGGGTGAAACTTTTGGTATTTTTGTTCAGAGAAAACCTTAAGGGTTTTGATTTATATCGAGCTTTTTTTAAAACCAATCCCAAACACAGAAACCATTTTCTTTTGACATCAAGTCAGCATTCTTTTAATAATATTATGTTTTTTGGGCTGTCGATTGTGTAAACGTGGGTAATTGGTCATTTCATTATCGCTTGTTGTCGTTGTTAAGTTAATGAGGTTATTTCTTTTTTAGTTGTGTCAAGGCTTAGGTCAATGTGGTCATTTCGCTTTTTACTTGTATCAATGCCAGGGCCTGCCTAAGGGTACTGCAGTCTTTGCGCCGCAGCGGGTCCCGCACTTTCATAGGCCCCGCGCTAATTATACGTGTAAATTATTGAATTAAACCATTATAGCTTATACATAATAACAGGGTTTCTTCGGCTTCCTGATTTTCAAGGGCACTTGGAAATCGCCCGAAATCGCAAAATATATGAAAAAGTCCTGGAAATCTCCGAAAGTAATAAAAGCTCATGAAAACTCATTAAAAAATCTCCTGAAAAATTGACATATTGTCATTTTGGGGTGCCAACCGTATGCACGATTAAAAAAAACGGTTTTGTCAGCTTTCATTTAATAAAAGTTTTTTCTAATACAAAATCTTTATTTTGACATAATGCTTATCCCTGTCCAGCTGGGCCCCGCGCAATCCGTTTCGCATAGGGCCCTAAAATTGTTAGGGCCGGCCCTGATCAGTGCGTTACGTCCGTGCGGTCATTTCGTTTTGTTTTTTTGTCAAGTGTAGCTCAATGAGTTCTTTTCTTTTGTGTACTTGTGTCAAGGAGTTAGGTCAATGTAGTCATTTCGTTTTGACGTGTTTCAAGGTGTTACGTCTAAGTGGTCATTTCGTTTTCGACATGTGTCACGGCAGAGGCGGCTTTAGGGAGTTGCGAATGGGGCCCCTCGATAAAGTGAATTATTTGTTCCCGTCGTCCTCTCGTATAAATATTCGTGGACCTGATACGACACTCGCCCAGGGCTCCAAACATTGCTAAGACCGCCTCTGGTCACGGCGTTAGGTCAATGTGGTCATTATGATGTTTCAATAAGCTCCATGAGAATTCGCAACTCGGGACTGAAATAGATTATGGCTTATAAACACTGCAAACACAATTTTCATAGATACTCCCCTCGCTCTGTTTCATAACAGCTTCGAGACGCGAAGCATAGACAATAAGAATAACAAGGTTACAAAGACAGTTTATGTGGAAACACAAACTCAAAATCGTCCCCCGAAGTGGTCCACCCAGGCAGGTAAAAGGCAGGTTTCAATATTTTCAGAAAGAACATCGGAATGAAATTCTATCAAAGAAAAATGACAGAGAAGAATGGCGATAGAAGGTTGAATGATCTTGTGTGATGCCCCAGAGGTTCAGCAGACCAAATGATAGATGAAAGTGAATGTGAAGTTAAATGTGACCATGGCCTAACTGATATCTTATAATGAATATGTAATTGATCTAATTGTTTTGTAAAGGGTCAATCTCTTATTGAAATCCTAAAAAAAAAAAATATTCCGTAAAAAAAAAATATAAAAATTCCTTTAGTTAAGTGTTCTACTGTGCTTGTGTGTGTCTACAATTCACGCGATAATATGAAAAACTACTTCTTAATTGTTGTTTTAAACTGTGTCCAACTTATATGCATACTAAATAGATTTTTTCTCTTTTAAAAAAAGTAAACATTTTTTTGTGTGTAAATGTAGTAGTTAATATGACAGAACTTTCTGAACTTAGAAATACATTTGTAAAAATATTAAAAAATTGACAAAAAATCTAAAACCATTTGCATAATTGTGTCGACAATATGGTGTGAGTATTTCAATTGTTACTATTAGTAGTGAATAGTTGTAAAAGTTGTGTATTTTTTTGAAAAAAAACTACTTGCATAAGTGATTAAAAAAATTAGATTTTTACGATTTCAGAAAAGAAAAAAATAGCCGTTGCATCAGAACTTTGAATGGTCTAGAATATTATGATTTCGGATTTTCACAATCTTTTCTAGTTTACGAGATCTAAACGAGACGGACGGACGGACGGACGGAAGGCATTCCACACAAAACTAATAGCGTCTTTTCCCCTTTCGGGGGCCGCTACTAATAACATTATCATTATGTTAACAGCACGATCAGAGTTAGAGGCATGCGTCTATATTAGTTTTGGAAGCATACTGCAGGTCAGTCATGTGACTCGCCATTCGATTTAGTTAATGTGTTTTCATGATGACCTTTCATAATCACAGAAAAAAAAGCTGCATATTTTAGCCATTTGTTACGATACAATGTGAATACGGAACATACCGGTAAGAAAAACTTATATAAATAAGTAAATAAATAAAATTAAAAAAAAAGGGAGAAAAACTCCACATATACAACTACATCTTTCCATAATGTATTTCCCTTATTCAAGAGATAAATCCTTCAGTATTTCCAGATATGGTTAAATATGTAGGGTTTTGTCCCTTTTGCACATTTATTGATAGGCGTAGGCTGGACTTAATTAATTAATTTTATTAAAAAATTAGCTTATTAATTATTGATAATTAATTATTGTGTTTTATATCGAACAAGGGAAATTAATCCTTGGGTATTCACTTATACGGCTAAATATGTAGGATTTCATCCCCATTGATAGTTGAACAAGTTATTTCTCACACACCCATTAAACTTTAAGAGATTATTTATTTTAACTTACAAAACATGAATCAATGAAATAGACTTACAATGGCGTACTTGTTTATCGCTTTACTTTCGCAGGGCTGTCTATTGGCTATCTCGAGGTCCCATTTGCACACTGGACAACGGAAAATTGTATTTATTTACTTATCAAGCTTTGACAACAACTGTTAGATAGCTAGTTTAGTTAGTTGGGTTGCGCACTTTAATGTACTGACAGTGAACGGATATTTTAGAATGACGACATAGACTTTGGGGTTAGAGGTTAAGATTGACTTTTAGGAATACATTGTTTGTTTTAACACAAAAAATTTCTTTGTTTCTTTTCTTTCTCATCTTGCAGTTGAAATGATCGTCCTTGACATTGCCCAGAAATGTACACACCAGGACCTGGAGGCCAGCCATTAGAAGTCAGAACATAAAACATGTCTAGCAGACTTTTAGAGAGTCTGATTGCAGTGTCGACTGAAGATAACTGCAGCATCAAGGTGAGCGAGTGCAAGTGCATTACCTGTTGACTTCCTGTCGGCTGGAATCTTCACTCTCTGCTGCAACCTTCTGTCCAGGGACGTCACCGATTACAGAATTACAAGCTGACTGTAAGCTAACTACTGTATTAGATTTTGAGAAGTCTAAATTAAGAGGAAAGTTATCAAAACATTGGTCTTTGACGTGAGCAGAAGGTCATAAAGGTCAAGTTACATTCAGTTCTCAATATTAGCTACATTAAAAACTTTTGTGATAGATAGATAGATAGATAGATAGATAGATAGATAGATAGATAGATAGATAGATAGATAGATAGATAGATAGATAGATAGGTAGATAGATAGATAGACAGACACAGTGGCGTAGCTAGGGTTGGGGAAAAGGGGGGGAGAATTTGAAAATCCCCCCGGCCTCCACATGTTGAGACCCCCAAATGAGTGTTTTTTACGTTCAATTATACATATAACGCAAATTATTATTATTATATTATTATAGCTTTTATATAGCGCTACTTTCATGCTTATAGCATGCTCAGAGCGCTTTTAGTCCAATCTCATTTGTGGACCAGTGTGGGGGGGGGGGAGGGGTATCTGGGAGTTGGTTTTCCGTGCTGCCTTTAGGCGCTCAGTATACACAACTCTGCCCGAGTCGGGTGTCGAACCTCGAGCCCCCTTCTAGGTAGCCAAGCCAAGCCAAGTTCAAGCGCAATTGGCCTCTCGACCACGCTTCCCACAATTGCAGGGGCCCAAAAGAGGTCATGCCCCCCTGTCCCCCAAATGATGGAAAATTCCTATCTACGCCCCTGGACAGACAGATAGATAAATAGATAGATAGATAGATAGATAGATAGATTGATTGATTGATTGATTGATTGATTGATTGATTGAGAAAAGGTTTGTATCAATAAATTGTCTTGTAAGACAGTACAATGACATTAGCACTGTCAAAAAATGGTGGTACATTTAGATGCAATGGACATTGTACAAGATCAGCCTGACTATGAAAAAGCAGTCCTACAAGGCACAGTGCCAGAAACATGTAAGCAAAGAAGGCTTAATGTTGGCAGTTAATATCTTGAACTTGACTGGCCTAGCCTTCGTTGAGGTGTTAACTCTGACACTCCATCCTTCGCGTTCTCAGTCATATGAACCATTACAGTGTGAATCCATATAGTTTAAACCATAATTAAAACTGTCATTGTAAAAAAAAAGTAAAATACCCCTTTCAGACCCTGCGATCTATAAGGCAGATGATGTGAAGGTCATCTGTTTCTGTGAGTCTCAGTTAACGAGGGGTCATGTGGCCAGTACAACCACCAACCTCCTTTACTTTTCCCCAACTTTTGTCTGGGTATTAATTACAAAATTACAATTCTAAATCCCATTTTTCACCAAGATTCGAACCAGGGACCTCAAGTTCGGAAGCCAAACGCTTTACCTCTCAGCCATCAAGCTTTCAAAAATACATGTCATCTGTTGACATAAAGTTACCCCCCATATGTCAGTGATATTTTTTTCAAACAATAATTGATTCTAAAAAGGATTACTTGTATGTATGTCGACTGGTCAGTTTAAAACCAAAAACGAAAATGAAGCTCCAAAGCTAAGCTAGTCATTTATGACTATTAGATACCAACTATAGTAATTGCCCTGCAATTAGATTCTGGCTGTTGTGACTATTATGGAGTGTGAGTGTGTGTGTTACCAAGATGATTATGAAGAAAGGAATATTTATTGTTAGTTTGTAGACTTTAGGGAGCATTAATTTAAGGATCGTCTTGTAGAATGATGCAAGATAAGCGGCGATGTCGTAAGCTGTGCTAAGTACGCCAGACGACTCCAGAATGCCAGAGTGCACAGACGTGTTTTTATAGATAGTTACATTTGTTTAAAAAATTAATTTATTGTATTTCATCTCAAGTTAAATTTATCTATATTGTAATAAAAGTTCTATTTAGTTTTATGCATAAAGTGCATGAGTTTAATTCAAGTCTTAGAAGTTGATATATAATACGCCTACAGCGGTTTAGTTGTCTACCAGGAGTTTGGTGCTACAAGTCAACGAAAGCTATAATGCCTGTTCTAGTAAAACGAGCCTTCTCAAAGGCATCTTATAAATTTTAATTAACACAACACCTCGTCGATGCACACCATGACGTTGTGTTGATAGTTCAACGATCAACATTTTTTTGTTAAATTAACCAATAGCTTAATCCACTGGTATCCGAGGGACGAGTTGTCACACTTCCGTTCAAGATGGACGACTTCCTTCGTCACCTCGAATACTGTTTATCTGAATGCGCACTCCAGGGTTGAAGGTCAAAGTAATTCCAGACGAGAGTCAAGGCCGTATGCAACATTAAACTCTAAGACACAAGATTTTGGTGAAGACTCATTAAAAACACACACACGCACACACTCAAATGCGTGAAGGGGGTGCTGCTGTAAAGAGCTCGGACACAAACTCAAGCGCAGAGTGTAACATGAGTTGTTATTTAAAATTATGGCTATGACAGATATGCAAATTACGAAGTTCAATGCAGGGAAGTCTGCCATGGCAGACATTTGGCACGTAGAGGGAGAAGACAAGAGGAGGAGGGGGCGGTAGGCAGGGCGAATGAAAGAACGAAAGAGGATTAAGGAGGGAGGGCTGGGGGGAAAGGGAGATAAACACATAACAAAGATAAGCCATCAGGTGTACACCTCTTGTTTATCTATTCTTCACTCGGAGTGAAGTTATCTTCCCCTTGTAGAACATCTCCACACAAAGTGCAGTGGCAGTTATGGTTCTTGGAGCTGACGCGACATAGTGCACGCCAACCATTTTGTTTGTGTTTGTATCTACATCGTGGAGAATGGAAAAATAATAATTAACATTGTTTTCAAATTTTTTTTTCTACCATTTCATAGCAGCGGAAGTGCGGATAAAGGGGGAATTTGAAATTATAAGGATTATTTTTTATGCGTAGTATTTTTTATATACAGATGTATGCGCCATGTATGTTGTTGTTAGGCAGTTTCTTCGGATTGGACGTATGAGCAAACAGAGTCCTGTAACTCAGCAACACCACAGCTAGTAGTGGCACATAGAGAGCTAGGTAGCTTCTCAGACTACCTACAATTGTGTTGTTTTTTTTATAAGGATAATGTTAATGAAAGTACTTGTGTTTATGTTGTCCAGTGGTTATCGAGTGTGTGTGTGTGTGTGTGTGTGTGTGTATGGTGACGTTGGTAAAAGGTTAGCAATTGGTTGTGAATGATGCAACATGTGGTCACGTGGTCTGAGCTAGGGGAGACGATCTAGAACGTAAGACTGAAAGGTTATGTTTTTTCACGAAAGATTTTGTCTATATTATATACTATACATATTTTACCCGCGACCCGCGGGTATTTATTTGCGTATTACTGTCAATATAGTCACTGAGAGTGTTTTTAAAACGTTTAAACGAAATAATGATGTAATAAATAAAGCGAATGTGTAAATGTAAAAATAGTATGAATGAAGCCATCAAATCAAAATAGCTAATTTCCTTAAATCCATTTTTTCAAATTAAAACATTTGCTTGTAGGCCTACATATATTTGATTAAAACTTGAAATGAATAGACTTAATTTTGTTTGTTCATGTGTTGAAGTATAAAGTAGATCTTGAGGTAGACATAGATCTAGATCTAGACTAATCTAGAGTTAAAAATTGACTTTTATAGAGTTCATTTTGTGCTGCGTGAAGGCTTTGCTCTACGCATGCGTGACCTTTTTTCATGAGTGAATATAGGCCTATCTCAACACGGGAAAGGTCAGTACTGACCTGCTATGAGCGGTATAAAAGGCTGGATGAATACCTCCCAGCTAGAAAACTAGTGGATGATTGGAGATGCAGAAGACGTATCCAGATGCAGTCATTTATGCATCATGCCACTAGACTATCTGATGAAGCTGGCCTCTCCACCAACCGACAAAACATTCAACGCTTTCATCCCTTTCCCCCTTGGTGTCGCCCAACGACCCCAGACATACGCTTGAAATTAGTAGACCCTAATGCCACTAAGCAAAGCCGTTCATCTAACGACCTTCAAATCCTAGCTCTGGAGACCATTAATACCTTCAAGCCCACTGCTATTTTTGCATACACTGATTGGTCGGCATCAATAGATTCTGGAAGAGCAGGCTATGGAGCCTACATCGACTTTCTTGGCTCTTACACAGTCAAAATCTTTGGACCATGTGGTAGTGTTTGCAGTTTTGATGCGGAGACCATGGCAGTCTGTGAAGCCTTAAAAGTCATTGACTCTCAACTCGGCGAGGGACATTTGAGGGCAACACAGATTGTTGTGGTCACTGACTCAAAATCTGTACTACAGGCTTTGCAAAGCCCCGGACCATGCCCCCCCCCAATATGCAGTGGGTACCGAGTCACATAGATGTGACTGACAACACAATTGCAGACCCTTTGGCCCACCAGGGAGGGCAAATTCCACCCACTGATGAGGCTCTAAGCTTTCATCAAGCCCTGGCTATAATACAAAAAACAGAAATAGAAAAGTGGTTTGAGTGCTGGGACAAGTCCCAAAAAGCCCGTGGAGTCTGGGAGCGCATGAGGCGCCCTGACCACACTTTCCCGTGGTGGAGGCTGTCCAGGCCAGAGCAAGCTATTATAGCACAGTGCCTGACAGGCCACTGTCCTGTTGGCTCATATTTCTTACGGCTATGGCCAAATTTTGATTCACGGTGCTCCCGTTGCGGGGAAGAAGAGGAAACCGTGCCTCATATTCTGTTTGACTGCCCCAGACTTGCTGATCTCCGTCTCGACAAGTCTGGGAAACCCAAAATTCTCGACCTGTATGGCGACATTTATGCACTACGCAAGACAGCAGGGTTTCTGTCCAGGGCTTTTGCAAGAGAGGATTTGAGCCTCTCAAGCCCTCACTCTAATGGAGTTTGATGATGATGATGATGATGATTTCAACACGGCTACGCAGCTTTAGCGAACAGCGAATGAATGTATTAAAAATGCTTTAGAAAAACAAATTTGAATGTTAATTTGATTAAAATATGAAATGAATGGACTATAATTAGTATGTTCATGTGTTAAAGCATAAAACTATCTTTGCGAAAAGAAGTTTTATCATCTTAGAGTTGAATAAGAGTTTTAGACCTAAGAATAGACTCAGTAGAGAGATGTGTTAATGTGTAACCATTCGGTAATGTCTAATGAAAGAATGTGCATCGGGATATCTAAATTCGCAGATATAAATAACAAATAAATGTAAAAATGCTTTTGAAACACAAATTTGAAGGTTAATTTTATTAAGTAATGAAATCAATAAACTATATTTTATATTTTTCATGTGTAAAAAAAACACTATAAGTGCAAAGTGTATTTCTGAAAATTAAATCTAGATCTTAATCCTTTTGATCTTTTCTCATGTCAACATTGTAAACATGGCCTAGATCCATAAAATACTATAGCTGTAATAGAGTTTGTCTTTTTCTTGAGGGTCTTAAGTTTGTTTTAGGGCCACAATACATACACTACGGTCTAAGTTGGTACCCAAGGAACATTTCTGCCAAGTTTTATCAAGATTGGTCAAGCGGTTTTTATTTCTATATGGGGACATACATACATAAATACATACATAAATACATACATAAATACATACATACATACATACATACATACATACATACATACGCCAAATATTCTGCTTTATATAATAGATAAAGTTCTATTTAGTTTTGTTCACAATGAAGTTATTGAATTTATTTAAAGGTTTTAATTAGTGAAGATATATTACAACAACAGCGGTTTAGTTGTCTACCAGCAGTTTGGTGCTGCAAGCCAACGGCCGGTAACAACACCGGTTTTCATTTGTAGAGAGACAGTGTCACTAAGTCTTTATTAGAACTATTTGTAATTATGTTTTTATGCTGTTATGAATTTTCGTCTTTTAGACAATCTTGTGGTCTCGTGTTTTCCGTGTCAGTTGAGGAAAGTGTCCAGAGTGTCCATGACTGAGGAGAGTGTCCAGAGTGTCCATGACTGAGGAGAGTGTCCAGAGTGTCCATGAATGAGGAGAGTGTCCATGACTGAGGAGAGTGTCCAGAGTGTCCATGGCTGAGGAGAGTGTCCAGAGTGTCCATGTCTGAGGAGAGTGTCCAGAATGTCTATGACTGAGGAGAGTGTCCAGAGCAGGGTTTTATCCAGGAATTCGGTTCAGGGGGGGAGTTGGTATAACCCAGTGGGGTCCAGGGGCAAAGCCCCGGTAGGGGGTCTGGACGATGTCCCCCAGAAGCTGAAGCAAAATACCAGTGTCAAAATGAAATTTCTGAAGCATTTTTAATTTAATTTACACCAATAACAGCCTGTATGACAATGATTGACCGGAATAGAATCGTATGGAGTTGTGGACGTGTGTATGAATATGAGGTATATAACTGGCACAAATCGCACATGCCAAAGCTTTATCAATAGCTAGTTTGAACAAATGTAAACACTTCAAACACAATAGTGGTAGTAACATATATTTATACTCTATTTCAAATGATTATGCTCAGTATAAGCTGCTAAAAGAAATAACGTTAATTATTCTATTTAGATAAGTCAATCAGCAAATGAATATTTCTTATATCTTCTTATTATGAAGGGCAATATAAGTAGGTGACCATTCTATATTAGGAAAAGTGGAAGGGCTAAGTTTCTGGCCTAAGGACTAAAGTACTGACTCTTCAATAGGTAATTCTAATTTTAGTTTTATCAAAAGTAACACAGTAGAACTAGATTATGAAGCTGACTAAGTTTCTCATATTCTGGCGGCTAACCAATAGTTTTCGCCATATTGCCGCGTTTTAGGCAGTCAGGCCGTGCAGGGTTTTAGGCGAAACCCTCACCCATGCAAGGGCAAAGTCCAGTAATGCTGACCTATTATCGCTCACATGAAAGACGTGGAAGATTAGTTAGGCGGTGCCCACGAATTAACTAAAGTTTCATAAATTTATAATCATACCTTCAATAGTTTTGTCCAGAAGAATTTCCCGATCGTCTTGTAAATAACTGACCAATGATCGTCTAATGTCAGTTGCTGAGCCTGATTCACGAGTGTTGCCAGGATTGAACGATAATTGATGCGCGATGGCCGAAAACATGCAGTTCCCATCAGGTGCAGTGTTGTGTACCGTAAACCCGGGAAACTCAAATGTTGATTTTGCTCCATTCTCATTTATTCGAATTTTTTTGGGCAAAGCTGAACATCGATAATTGTCGCTTCATGTTTACACTTTTATTATTTTCCCTTTCATCTATAATTAACGATTTTCCCGGGATACCAAAAGTAGGGATGTCAAAAACCGGACGGTGGAAAACCGAAATAATTATTATACAACATACAATTTTATTTCCTTTATTTCTTCTTTTAAAGCAACTTAGTGTTACTCTGATCCCCCTCTGAGGGGGGGGGGGAATAAAATAATTTCCTCAGGGGGGGAGGATTGTGGTTTCAGGGGGGGGATTTCTCCCCCCCCCCTCGGGGGGGGGGCTAAATAAATCTCTGGTCCAGAGTGTCCATGCCAACTTCCTCCACCCTGGCCAAGGAATTACAATTCTTTTCCGGGTCAAAGGTTTATACAAAGGGATTTATCTCGAGCCTTTTTGGACACCTCGAAGAAGTAGGTAAAGGTCAATTAATTCCAAACATTCAAGAAAAACGTTTTTCTTTATTTGTAATAAAGGTGTGTGTTTGGGTGGTGGATGAAATTTTTGAAGGCTGTGTGAATAATCACCATGGTTCCTCCTGTGTCGCTGCTGCTGATGCTCGTGTCCTGTTCAAAGTGTCGACCTTCTTGTTTCACAAAGCCTGCATCCTTACTTCCCCCAAGTCAAATGTTTTATGGTTTTCCCATGAATAAATAATGTATACCTTTTTAATGATTAGTTGACATAGTGTGAATTTAACCAAGAAAGCGGACGCTTTCTGACGCTAAGTAAACCAAAGTTTGACACAAGTTCTAAAGATTCTCTTCACTGAAACCGTTTTTTGTATTTTCCTTTAGTTCAAGGTCTACAAATATTTCAATATGTAAGTGGATTGGATTGCAAAAACCCGATCTTGAGTCCGCAGATAGCAACAGGTCGATCAATCGTTCTCTAATTAGCTTTCAATTAAATGCATTTCTTTCCCAATTCTTGGAAATATTTCTTTCTTTTAAACCTGAGGAAAGTTTTTCTTTCTTTCCACACTCATGAAAATATTTCTTTCTTTTATAATCTTTAAAGTATTTCTTACTTTTGACAATCTTGAAAGAATTTTTTTGTGGTCCTGTTCATTTTCTACAGGTGCAACCAAAATTATGTCAAAGTTTATTTTGTTCGATTGGTACTGTATTGTATTCATGGACGTCTGCTACTACAGCAGACGACATTTTTCTTCTTTCAAAATTTGAAAATATGAAAACGTTACTTTCTGTTTGAACGCTAAATCAATCGCCATCCAAGAATCAAGATAGAGTATGGAATGGGTTGCCTGAGTCAGCCAGGAAAACCAATGGCTTGGCAGAATTTATGTCATTGATTAAACGAATGATTAGATTGATCTAGAAACACGCGTAGGACGTAGTCATCTTCTCTTTTTTTAAGTAACATCTGCATAAGGTAAGATAAGATAAGATAAGATAGTAAGAGAGAGGAGAAAAGAGATTAAAAAAGATAATGAGAGACACGTGAGAGGAGAGAGGTTTGAGCACATTTTCAGAGGATCACAACATTGACAAGTTTGTACAAGAAGTTTGATATCAGAGAAGAGAAATAAGTAAAACTTGAACAGACGTTCTATTTCTCTTCTCTTCTACACTTTCTTCTCTCCTTGTCTTTCACTTCTCCCGCTTTCTTTTTTCCATCTCTTTCTGATTTCATCTTTTTTTTTCTGTTTTCATTTTTTTCTCTTTCTAATTCTCTTTTTTCTCGTTCACTTTTCTTTTTTGCATCTTTTACTCTCAACTTTCTATCCCTTTCTTCTCCCTCTCTTTACTCATTTCTCTCTTTTTGTTTGTCTCTTTTTTCTTCTTAATCTCTTTAGTGTTTCTTTTACATTTTTTTTGTCTCTAATTCTTTCTCTTCCTTCTTATTGTTCTGCTTCTTTTTCACTTCTCTTCTTACTCTGTTCATCTCATCTCTTTCTCTACTCTTCATTTCTCTCTCTCTTCTCTTGTTGTTTTTTTCTTCTCTTCTCTTAATTTCTTTTTCTATTTCATTTCATCTTTTCTTATTCTCATTTTTCTCTCCTTCCCTTCTCTTCTCTACCAGTTTCTAAATCTTTACTTTCTCTATTTTTTTTTTCTCTTCTTCGTTTTGTTTTCTGGCTTCTTGAGAACTCTCTGATCCCAGCAAGATCTCGTGTTACTCTCGGCCAACGCCAATGGCCTCATAAAGACGCCTGAGAAGAAGACCTTGATTGGAGACATCGTGTCATCCTGAATGTCTGCGTATTAGGACAGTACAACTGGAGGTCAGACCTGATCAAAGTGGAGGGCGTCATGCGAAGGTCAAAGAGATTCATGGACACTGACCTCGATGACGTCTGATATTCAGAAGCATCGTTTCAAATTTCGGAACTGCGATTGCCAAGAAAGGTCTTGCTTAGTTACTGTCTTCCTTTTACACAATATACACAATGGGATAAACACAATGGGATAAACACAATGGGATATACACAATGGGATATACACACTGGGATACACACACTGGGATACACACACTGGGATATACACAATGGGATACACACACTGGATACACACAATGGGATATACAAAATGGGATATATATATATATATATATATATATATATATATATATATATATATATATATATAGTTATGAAATTCAACAGGTGCAAGTAAAATAAAATATTGTATCAATTTCTTTTTTCGAAGTTTTATAATTATTTAATTACTTTTATGCTTTATATATTGATCTATTAACAACTTCACCATTTTAGTAAGTAAAATGACAAAGAAAACTTCCCTTTTCAGATCTTGTGGTCTAAAGGTCATCTGTTTCTGTGGCTTTCGCTTAACGAGGGTGTCGAGTGGCCAGCACAAAGACCAACCGCCTTTACTTTTCCCCAACTCATGTCAGGTACCCATTAGAGAAATCAAAAGCGCCCAAAGATCCCGCACTTTAAAATCCCAATCAATGGAACTCTGATCTCATAATCATCTCAATAATTCATAAATGTTCCAGTATTATGTTCTAGTATTGGAGTTTACCAAGGCTCAGAGAATTTGTGCAAAGTTTGTATCTTCATATACCTGTGAGCAATATACAATCTGAGCCATAACTAGATTGACGAATAAACATCTCAGTTCACTCTTAAGAATATCTACGTCCCGATTTTATGCAAATTATAAAAAACTTTAATCAAAACACTGGGAGAATTAAAAACAAATTTAGTTTCATTTTTATTTCGAAAATTCTACACATAAATTACAATATTTTTATTTTATTAAAAAACTTTGGCACGCAAAATATTTTCTTCAATTTTGTGGCCCTCTGCAGAAAAAAAAAGTTAACCCCTCACTACTTCAACCTGTGGGGCATTACAAATAAAAGTTTTATGGTAGTAACAAGTCTCGGGTCACTCGGGTCAGTTTTAAGATAGAGAAGGAGAATGTGAATTAAGTTCTTCGGAATTTTATTATGAATTCTTAAGATAGGAAAAATATCTAAGTTCGTGAAAACAGAATTTCTACATGAAGGATTGCTGTTTGTTGTTCTTACTTCTTGAAGGTAGAAAGAGACACAAACACACACACACAACGACATGCACACACACATGGACTCGATGGCACCTCCTGTCTGATGTCTTATTGAAAGATGAAGTCGGTACAGTAGACTGCATGAAGACAACATTCCCTCACCAGCGTTTGTAAAGAGAATGGAATAAAAGAAGAGAAAAAGATGAGGAGAAAAGAGAAGAACTAAAACAGAAAGAGAAAAGAGAAGAACTAAAACAGAAAGAGAAAAGAGAAGAACTAAAACAGAAAGAGAAAAGAGAAGAAACGAGGGAAAAGAAAAGATCAAGAAAAACGTTTTTTTTAATATATATATTGTTTTTTAAATACCATACCTCCAGTATTAAAATCAAATATAATAATTTAAAAAAATTTTTTTTTTTCAATTCGGGTATCGAACCGTGACACCGTCTGCTGCTAGAACTTATGTATTTTCTGATTTGGGCAGCGAGGACGGCTATTATTTATTGGTAAGTTCATGACACGGACATCTAGCGAGAGCTAAAATGACAAACTAATCTACAAAAAAGTTATAAACAGATAGGTCTTAATGTTCTTGAATGTAGTGTAGTATGTTGTCTGTCTGAGATCAATGGGGAGTGAGTTCCAAACCTTTCGTCCGTGCATTGAAAAAGCCCGCAGACCGTAGCTTTTGAGTCCATTGGGGGACATATGGAGTTATCACTTCACTTAGGTATAAGAGTACTTCTTTGTTCTAGATACACTTGATGACAAAGTGTGGCCACCTTGTAGTCGATTCTAGATACACTGATGACAAAGTGTGGCCGCCTTGTAGTCGATTCTAGATACACTTGATGACAAAGTGTGGCCACCTTGTAGTCGATTCTAGATACACTTGATGACAAAGTGTGGCCGCCTTGTAGTCGATTCTAGATACACTTGATGACAAAGTGTGGCCGCCTTGTAGTCGATTCTAGATACACTTGATGACAAAGTGTGGCCACCTTGTAGTCGATTCTAGATACACTTGATGACAAAGTGTGGCCACCTTGTAGTCGATTCTAGATACACTTGATGACAAAGTGTGGCCACCTTGTAGTCGATTCTAGATACACTTGATGACAAAGTGTGGCCACCTTGTAGTCGATTCTAGATACACTTGATGACAAAGTGTGGCCACCTTGTAGTCGATTCTAGATACACTTGATGACAAAGTGTGGCCACCTTGTAGTCGATTCTAGATACACTTGATGACAAAGTGTGGCCACCTTGTAGTCGATTCTAGATACACTTGATGACAAAGTGTGGCCACCTTGTAGTCGATTCTAGATACACTTGATGACAAAGTGTGGCCACCTTGTAGTCGATTCTAGATACACTTGATGACAAAGTGTGGCCACCTTGTAGTCGATTCTAGATACACTTGATGACAAAGTGTGGCCACCTTGTAGTCGATTCTAGATACACTTGATGACAAAGTGTGGCCGCCTTGTAGTCGATTCTAGATACACTTGATGACAAAGTGTGGCCGCCTTGTAGTCGATTCTAGATACACTTGATGACAAAGTGTGGCCGCCTTGTAGTCGATTCTAGATACACTTGATGACAAAGTGTGGCCGCCTTGTAGTCGATTCTAGATACACTTGATGACAAAGTGTGGCCGCCTTGTAGTCGATTCTAGATACACTTGATGACAAAGTGTGGCCGCCTTGTAGTCGATTCTAGATACACTTGATGACAAAGTGTGGCCACCTTGTAGTCGATTCTAGATACACTTGATGACAAAGTGTGGCCACCTTGTAGTCGATTCTAGATACACTTGATGACAAAGTGTGGCCACCTTGTAGTCGATTCTAGATACACTTGATGACAAAGTGTGGCCACCTTGTAGTCGATTCTAGATACACTTGATGACAAAGTGTGGCCACCTTGTAGTCGATTCTAGATACACTTGATGACAAAGTGTGGCCACCTTGTAGTCGATTCTAGATACACTTGATGACAAAGTGTGGCCACCTTGTAGTCGATTCTAGATACACTTGATGACAAAGTGTGGCCGCCTTGTAGTCGATTCTAGATACACTTGATGACAAAGTGTGGCCGCCTTGTAGTCGATTCTAGATACACTTGATGACAAAGTGTGGCCGCCTTGTAGTCGATTCTAGATACACTTGATGACAAAGTGTGGCCGCCTTGTAGTCGATTCTAGATACACTTGATGACAAAGTGTGGCCGCCTTGTAGTCGATTCTAGATACACTTGATGACAAAGTGTGGCCGCCTTGTAGTCGATTCTAGATACACTTGATGACAAAGTGTGGCCACCTTGTAGTCGATTCTAGATACACTTGATGACAAAGTGTGGCCACCTTGTAGTCGATTCTAGATACACTTGATGACAAAGTGTGGCCACCTTGTAGTCGATTCTAGATACACTTGATGACAAAGTGTGGCCACCTTGTAGTCGATTCTAGATACACTTGATGACAAAGTGTGGCCACCTTGTAGTCGATTCTAGATACACTTGATGACAAAGTGTGGCCACCTTGTAGTCGATTCTAGATACACTTGATGACAAAGTGTGGCCACCTTGTAGTCGAGTCTCGCTTTCACTGGAAGCCAATTGTAATAACAAATGGGAAAAAAACTAACGATAATAAAGATCATTCCATACGATGGTCACACGCCCAGCATCGAGGTAGTGTTAAAATAATAATTAATTAATTTTTTGGGGGTATGTTTGGCAACAGTTGAGTTCAATTAAAGCAACCTTGACATTGCTTGGTTTATCGTGAACCTTTCAAATGAATATATTTGACCAACTGTGCTTGTCTGTCGTAGCATTTTGTTTAAAATAAAGATATATTGGTTTTAGCCCACCAGGTTCGAGCTGCCTTAATAAAAGGTAGCAATACTGGGGCGGGGGGGGGGGTTGTAAGGGATGAAAAAAAGGGGGCCGGGGGGGGTGTTTGTTTAAAATAAAATTTATGAAAAGATGTTGAGAACAAATACAGCGCGCAATGAAATGTGATACACGCGTAAACACTGCCTTATGGTTTGTGTCACGTGATACCAACGAGAAAGTGATGTTGAGTAATTGGTTTGGGTGAGAGTGGGGGGGGGAGAGGCCGAGGTGGGAGGGGGAGGGGGTAGCGACGTCAAGGTCGTGTTAGCTCATGGACACCTGACCAGGTAAATAGAGATCCACCTGCTGGAGCAGAGAATGTCTACTGGTAGTGGCTACCGGGATACAAGGCTGTAGCGGTTTTGAAATTTATATTTTTACAAAGCTTATATCAACTCACTCTGTCTGTCTGTCTGTCTGTGCAGTTTTGTACACGTTGTTTCTCTTACTTCCCATTCTCGGATCAAGTCGAGACTTTACACAATTATTCATTGCACCAAATAAAACATGAATCAATCAAAAAATTTAAAACATAATTAATTAAAATAGCGGTAATTAGATATTTTGTTTGATATCGAAATGGGGGAATAAATTTCTGCCTGAAATAAAAAGTTCCCCTTTCGGAGCTTGAGATCTATTTGGCAGATGATGTAAAAGTCATCTGTTTCTGTGGTCTACGGTTAACGAGAGTGTCACGTGGCCAGCACAACGACCAACCGCCTTTACTTTTCTCTAACTTATGTCAGGTGGAGCTGGGTGGATCCAGAGGCGCCAAAAGATCCCGAAATAAAAAAAAATCTCTGTCTTCACCAGGATTTGAACCCGCTTAACCGCTCAGCTACCGCCCCTTCCACTGAACGCAACACGGAAATCTCCAACCTCCCCCCCCCCCGCAACAGGTCCACAAAAGATATTTGACGTGACCGCACCTAGAGTGCTATAGCATATAATTTCAGGGCCGGCCTTAGTCATAGGCGAAGCTGGCAGCCGCCTAGGACCTCCTATTGGCGGGGCCTCGCAGAATAAACAATTTTATTACAGAAAAAATTGCAAAAACTTGTTATCAATTATATTGCTGGAGTACACTTAAAGTTAAGTCCCCTTTCAAACTTTGCGATCTGTGGGGTAGATGATGCCCAACGGTTAACTAGCAGGGTGTCATGTAACCAGCAGAACGCCCAACCGCCTTTACTTTCCCCAACTAAAGTCAGGGACGCGCTAAAAAATCCCGAAATTCAAAATCCCAGCCTTCACCGAGATTGGAACCCAAGACCTCAGGTTTGGAAGCCGAGCGCTTAACCACTCAGCCACCGCGCCCATTTGGAGTACACCAGGCTTTTAATAAATTGCGTTACTGCGTGTTGTTTTTTTTATTTTGCTATTTAAATTCAAAATCCCAGCCTTCACCGAGATTGGAACCCAAGACCTCAGGTTTGGAAGCCGAGCGCTTAACCACTCAGCCACCGCGCCCATTTGGAGTACACCAGGCTTTTAATAAATTGCGTTACTGCGTGTTGTTTTTTTTATTTTGCTATTTCCTTTGGGGCCAACAAATTCACTACGACTAAGGCGGCAGGGCCTCCAGTTATCTAAGACCGGCTCTGATAAGATGCGCTGCACAAAAAGTAATTCATAACATTTAAAAACAGTGCTTATAGCCAAGATTACGTACCTCCTCAAAGAACCCATTAACACCTGTACAAAAAAATAGAGAGCTCTTCCTAAAATACAGGACTATGTAATTTTCAATTTCTATTTTCAGATTATCAGCAATCTTTCACCTGCATTAGTAAAACAAGTTGTCTAAATGGAATTCCTTTCATTAGATTGTTTTAACTGACAATAGAGAGATAGAGAGGGAGCCCAGAAAAGAAAGTAGATCTAAATCTATAGAGTGTTTCAAATGATCAAGTGGAATGTTTGTGTGAAATATCTGGGATTGTGGGATTGCAGGATTGTGAGCAACAACAAAATAGACCTTGACCTTATCTCCAAGTCACTTTTACTCATGAGTTTCACAATAAACTCAACAATTTCAAAGACTTATAAAGTTATCTACTCCTTTTAATGGTGCTACTCCTGCTGTTTCCATTTTCCTAGACTTAATTGAAATCAATTTTGCCAAGCTAATAGAATAAAATGAGCTACAAACAAAATGAGCTCGAACAATTTGATTCTGTACAATCTGTAGTGAGAAAAAAGTGCAGATAAATTATCATAAGACTTTTTTTTTAAATTTATTAACACTTCCTTTATTCCTTTTATTCTGTACACCGGATACACCAAAAAAGTTAATTATTTATAGTTTTGTCGCCATAGATGAATATCTCAAAGTATAGTCTTATTGCCTTTTGTTTTTCGTAAGTTCCTGGCATTATATTACCTTGCGATGAATTTGCACCGTTTTTGTGTTATGCCAATATAGATAGCTTTATTCCCCATTGACCACTATGTAATATAATTGTTGTATTATAACATTATTAGGTTTTTTTTTTTTTCATGACTGTAACAAATGTGTAAATATTCTTAGGTCAATAGTTCAAATCTAAAATTGACACACGCAAATATTGACACAGATCGGCGTTATGCATTGTTCTATATAGAATCAAAGTCAAAGTTTAAGTTAAAGTTGAACTTTTACAGTACAGATCAAATATCAGACGAGATATGTGTCGTGTAAATGCCTACAATATTATAGAATGGTAAATACCACATGTAATCACAAGCATCTGTTGATCATTTTACTTGTTTAAAGCGCTATATTCAAACGCCTTTATTAAAAGTTGGTACTATGTTTTAACCTTAACTTTCCTTTACAGAAACCTGCCCTTGCCATGATTACTTTTTTATTTGTCAATGCCGACAGACGTTGATACTACTGGGTTACTTGTTTTAAGCGCTATATTCAAACGCCTTTATTAAAGGTTGGTACTATGTTTTAACCTTAGCAATTCTTTACAGAAACCTGCCCTTGCCATGATTACTTTGTTTATTTTTCCATGCCGACAGACGCTTACTTGGCGCCTTTAAAATGCTATATCAATATTATAATAAATACGGTCAGAGAGGCCCCAGTTGGAGATCGATGAAGTTATCGTTCTTAGTAAAGTGCCGGGCGGTTACTTCCCCTGGCAAGAACTTAGACATGAAAACGCGTCTCATAAAAATTACTAAATATGAAGTGATGCAATTACCTGATTTCATCTTATCGTGATGACGTAATCATGCGATCATTTACTATAGGCCAATTTTGTTCGATCATATATACGCAAATAATACTACTTAAAACATTAAAAATAGTTATTTAAAAAGACAATACCTCCTTTTTTATGCAACTTATAGTTTCCCTCTTGAAAATTAATGAATTTTAGATATATAAAAAGCATTTCCTCATTCTCTTAGAGCAGTACAACAATAAATCGTAAATGTATTGATCTAGTAGGCCTACACCTTTTTAATATTCCAATGATAAGTATTTAGATCCAGATAATGCACAACATTTTCCTGAACATAAATTCCTTAAACTCTTGAATCAATAATGCCTTTCATTCGGAAATTCCCGAACGCGATAGTCCATTCAAAACTGAAGTAGGATCTAGACCTAGATTTAGTTTCTAGCCAAATTTACATTTATTTATTTTTACTTTGAAAAATTATATCGGTGAAATAAGAGTTTTCCCCATGTGACCAACGTGCTAGAAATTCTTTTCTCAGCGATATACATCAGCTGTTCATTTTTTAGGAAAATCGTTAGAGCCATTTTTGAGATCAGCGTCCGCCTACCCTTCATGAAGGAGTGCTTGACTAGAGCTATTTTAAAAAACAAGACAACAAAAAGTTTTTATTTTCACACAAACTCACCGGTTGTCCGCCCTGGATCCTCTAATGGACATAGAATATTCAAGCTACGGTCTTACTCTAATTGTTTATACTACTATGGTATTATCGCAGTGAAATAACATCAGCCAAGTCATAGGTATATAATATCACGAACTAACATGTACTCAAACTCAATACTAATAAATGTGTGAGATATAGTCTTAGCCTTTAAAAACGAAAATCGATAACATTTTGGCAAGAAACTTAAATGTAAGGTGATTTTTTTTCTGTGTTAGCTTTGTAAAGTAAAATTCCCCTTTCAGACTTTGTGGTCTATAGGGCAGATGATGTAAAGGTCATCTATTTCTGTGGCCTACGGTTAACAAGGGTGTCATGTGGCAAGCACAACGACCAACGGCCTTTACTTTTCCCTAACTAATGTCAGGTACCCATTAGAGCTTGGTGGACTCAGAGGCGCCCGAAGATCCCGAAATTAAAAATCCCAGTCTTCAACAGGATTCGAACCCCGGTCCCCAGTTCGGAAGCCAAGCGCTTTACCTCTCAACCACCGCGCCTCTGTGTTAGCTTTACTCTAGTACAATAAATTCATTGCGTCAATATTTTAGTAAAAAAGTCAAATTCATCATCATTGGCCTCCATCCTTAGTGACATGACTATGGTTCATCCCGTGACTGTAAACCTTTATTCTGGAGAGACATTCTCATCCACATGTAAAGCAGGTAAATGTGACCTTTGGTTTGTAAAGGAACCAGCTATTTTTTCGTTTGGCTCGCTTTTCTTCCAGAGATGAGGTCATTACTTTGTCACTGTCCACAGCTTTCTTGGTCACTCTGTCTCGACATAGTTCAGCCTAACCCTAAGACCTAAGCCCATAGTCCAAGTAATTTATCCCTAATCAAAATACTTCAACAATAATATTGGGGACTGGTTTAAAACCACAGTTGGAGTAAGACAAGGCCAACTACTCTCACCATCACGTTTCGATATCTCCCTTGAAATGATAATGGAAGATGCTCTCAAGGACTATGAAGGTATTGTAAGCATTGGAGGAAGAAGAATTACTAAGCCCATAGTCCAATCAAATTATCTCTGAATAATGTTGTCACTGTTTAACTCCACGACGTAAAAATAAATATAGTTGATACTTTGCCACACTTGTACCTACCTACCACACTTGTACCGGAAGTGTGTCTCTGTTTACAAATGCCACACTTGTACCGGAAGTGTGTCTCTGTTTACAAATGCCACACTTGTACCTGAAGTGTGTCTCTGTTTACAAATGCCACACTTGTACCTGAAGTGTGTCTCTGTTTACAAATGCCACACTTGTACCTGAAGTGTGTCTCTGTTTACAAATGCCACACTTGTACCGGAAGTGTGTCTCTGTTTACAAATGCCACACTTGTACCGGAAGTGTGTCTCTGTTTACAAATGCCACACTTGTACCGGAAGTGTGTCTCTGTTTACAAATGCCACACTTGTACCTGTAGTGTGTCTCTGTTTACAAAAGCCACACTTGTACCGGAAGTGTGTCTCTGTTTACAAATGCCACACTTGTACCGGAAGTGTGTCTCTGTTTACAAATGCCACACTTGTACCGGAAGTGTGTCTCTGTTTACAAATGCCACACTTGTACCGGAAGTGTGTCTCTTTTTACAAATGCCACACTTGTACCTGTAGTGTGTCTCTGTTTACAAATGCCACACTTGTACCTGAGGTGTGTCTCTGTTTACAAATGCCACACTTGTACCTGAGGTGTGTCTCTGTTTACAAATGCCACACTTGTACCTGAAGTGTGTCTCTGTTTACAAATGCCACACTTGTACCTGAAGTGTGTCTCTGTTTACAAATGCCACACTTGTACCGGAAGTGTGTCTCTGTTTACAAATGCCACACTTGTACCGGAAGTGTGTCTCTGTTTACAAATGCCACACTTGTACCGGAAGTGTGTCTCTGTTTACAAATGCCACACTTGTACCTGTAGTGTGTCTCTGTTTACAAAAGCCACACTTGTACCGGAAGTGTGTCTCTGTTTACAAATGCCACACTTGTACCGGAAGTGTGTCTCTGTTTACAAATGCCACACTTGTACCGGAAGTGTGTCTCTGTTTACAAATGCCACACTTGTACCGGAAGTGTGTCTCTATTTACAAATGCCACACTTGTACCGGAAGTGTGTCTCTTTTTACAAATGCCACACTTGTACCTGTAGTGTGTCTCTGTTTACAAATGCCACACTTGTACCTGAGGTGTGTCTCTGTTTACAAATGCCACACTTGTACCTGAGGTGTGTCTCTGTTTACAAATGCCACACTTGTACCTGAAGTGTTTCTCTGTTTACAAAATCCATTATCTTTGACTTATCTCTTAATTACAGGCGTTGCCATCAACAAAGAAAGAAGAAAATAATGACGCGCTACGCGTATCCATGGATTCATCTCGTCGTTCTAATTAGTGAGAGATTTAAACTCTACAATGTCTTTGTCTTTCATCGATGATGCATACAACATGTTCCATTCTCTAATTCAACAACACCGCTATATAGATGAGAAGAGAGGGATAGCAAGAGACAAACAAAGAGAGACAGACAGACAGATAGACAGACAGATAGAGAGACAGAGAGAGAGGGTGGGGAGAGACAGAAAAAGAGAGACAGAGAGAGAGAGAGAGTAAAGAGAGACAGAAAGAGAGACAGAAGGAGAGAAAGATAGACAGAAAAAGAGACAGAGACAGAAAGACAGTGATAGAGAGAAAGAGGACAGACAGAAAAACAGGAACAGATAAAGAAACAGAGAGACAGACAGATAGACGGAGACAGAGAAAGTCAGAGAGAGAGAGAGAGAAAGAAAGAAAGAGAGAGAAAGATCTTATCTTATATATTAGAGACGTTACTTCAAAAAACAAGATAATTACGTCGTAGGCATTTCATGTGTCAATCTAGTCATGCATGTTAATCAATGACTTAAGCTCTGCTAAGATATTGACAGAGACAGACAGACAGAGAGAAAGGGACAAAGACAAATAGAGAGAGAGAGAGAGCGGGGACAAAGGTAAACTAACAAGTTTTGTTGTTTTGTTTTGTTGTTGTCTTGCCAAAACATGAACCCACAAAAAAAACACGAAACTATTTGATTTTTTTTGTTACCTCCTAGCAACGCCTACAACTTGGGAATGTTTTCAATGAGTTTTACAAGCTGATCGGAAGTTACGTTCGTGCAACAAAAATAACATCTACACGTCATAGACACACACACACACACACACACACACACACACACACACACACACGGTTAGCCGATGTTTATTTCAAAGTGTTACGTCATGTATATAAAACCAAAAATCCTCTTAATCAGTCAATGATAGACGCTCGAAGCTGTAACTTGGGTAAAGCCCAGTTGAACAAAAAATCTGGCATCTTTAATTGTGTGCCAAATGTGAACATGATTCAGTTTTCTGATCTCATCTTTAAGTATTTCACTTAGACTGTCTTATACTATATATATTAATTGTTGAATTTATTTATGATTTGTTTCATTCGTTTCAAAATACAAGTCTTGGGCAATTTTTTAAACTAATTTGCTTAGATTCTTCGTCTGCTTCTAGCCAGCTTTTTTGCTGCTGAGCTGTGAGCTCTTTTGCAGTTATGTTTAGATAAAAAGTGTCAGATTATGACGGAGTCCCATTACTTAGCAGACGTTCACTTGACATGAAAGTAAACCATTTGCTAGGCTAATTATGCCGAACCATAGGCGATGGACAAGAATGAGCCTAATGGTCACTCGCTGACCCTCTTCTGGACAATGTTATACGCTCGTATCCTAGAAAGCTTCATTGCCAGGTGTCAATAGACACTTCATAATCTCGACAATTTGAGGTTAGAACTTAGACCTTACATGCGAGGGACGACCGTGGTGAAAGTAAGTCTCTAGTTTAGGAGCGATCGTGGTGAAAGTAAGTCTCTAGTTTAGGAGCGATCGTGGTGAAAGTAAGTCTCTAGTTTAGGAGCGATCGTGGTGAAAGTAAGTCTCTAGTTTAGGAGCGATCGTGGTGAAAGTAAGTCTCTAGTTTAGGAGCGATAGTGGTGAAAGTAAGTCTCTAGTTTAGGAGCGACCGTGGTGAAAGTAAGTCTCTAGTTTAGGAGCGATAGTGGTGAAAGTAAGTCTCTAGTTTAGGAGCGACCGTGGTGAAAGTAAGTCTCTAGTTTAGGAGCGATAGTGGTGAAAGTAAGTCTCTAGTTTAGGAGCGATAGTTGTGAAAGTAAGTCTCTACTTGAGGGTGGTCGTAATCATATTAACTTCGATCTTAGCAACACTTCTTGCAGCAGCCATGTTTGACCACACAGAGGTCATCAAAAGAGCTATGCAGCGACTTTATGAAAAAAAAAAAAACTGGACGTGAGAAAGACGGATGGAATCGCATTTGCAAATACTGTTGTAACTCCTCACCCGAAGCACACTGATGGTGCGCCTCAGAGCAGAATTCAACGCAAGCAGTAGAAGACATGTTGTTGATCCGGCTGAAGTTATGGGAGTCTGAGCTGTCTGGGATCAAGAGAACGTCCTTTGTGCTATCTGTGAACTGTGTTGAGGACCTGGGGCGGCACTGGGAAGTGTGCCTGTGGTCTGTACTTGTATTTAGATATAAAAGGACTGGTGTCAATTAAGATAAGACACCCTGGGACTTGATAGTTGGAGTCCATGCCTGTTTGTTTATACTAGCTGTACATAAATACATCGTCTATTATTAGCTCCTTATGTTGAATGCTTGCCTTAGATGTACAACTAAAAAGTTTTTAAGCCAATATTGTTGAAGTCTTTCTTAGATGATGAAACAACGTCTCTTAATTTAATTACTTCAATTTTAAAACTTTGTTAATAATATAGTATTGACATGATCAGTAGTCAAATAGGATTAATAAAACAACGCAATCGATTTCAATCCCTGAAAAAAAAAAAAGAGCGCGAGGCCGTTTTAAATCTTGTAAGCAAGTCCCGCCCCACAGGTTGAGAAACGCCGTTCTGGTCCCTTTAGTAGTCTGTTCCCCCTTCCTCCCTCACACACATCCCTCATTCAGTGTCTATTTCATTAGATAAAAGCTTCACACCCCAACACTTACACACACACACACACACACACACACACATATCGCTCTACAAGAAATTGTTAACAGTGCACCATACCCCCCTCCCCCCCCCCCCCGTATTGATTACCTTGTATTTGTCGCATGTGTTGGTATGTACAGTATATAAAGTACCCGTACAATAAATACACTCATCAAAGTGCAGACATGGATCCATATTGTGTATAGATTTGTGTCATTTTGTTTTCATGCATACATTAATAAATATGTCGTCGATATCTCGTTGTACAGCTTGGCTTATTGTTAGCGTAGACACAAAATATTGACATAGTAGGCCCCTAACATTTTACAAATTCGACCTAGATAATGTGAGGCGTATCGAAAAGTTTACATCTGGTTAGGGACTCATCTTTTGGGTCCAGTCTTTTGTTGTTATTCAGAGTGCTTGGCACAGAACAAAATCAGACTGATGAACCACTTGGTCATGGCGACTTTCTTGTATGGTTGTATGATGGAATCGAGAAAGATTTTAAGCATCAAGAACAAAGACCACATCACAAATTAGGAGATCTGAAACTGGGTCATAATGGCGATCAGGACCCACGATTAGCTGCTGATCATAGTCCAAAAACGCTAGCTGAGACCACACGGTCATACGACGTGATCCACAGGGCTCTCTAAGACCTTTAGACAGGGAACAGTGCCAGGAGAAAGAAGAAGAGGCAATTTCAAAGAATGGACAGGCTTGTCAATGAAAGAGACTCTCATCTTGACAAAAGACAGAGAGGAATGGAGAGAGATTTTCATCAGATCACGTGTCGTGCCCCAACGGTCCATAAGTCTATGGTAATAAAGAAAGTTGCTGTTATTTAGAGCTTGCTGTGCTGAGATTATTTGAAATTTGTTTTATCGTTTAAAACAGTTTCCCAAGCTGTGTTCCGCGGAACCCAAAAGTTCCTCGAGGCCTGAATAGGTGTTCCACGAGGCCTGAATAGGTGTTCCACGAGGCCTGAATAGGTGTTCCACGAGGCCTGAATAGGTGTTCCACGAGGCCTGAATAGGTGTTCCACGAGGCCTGAATAGGTGTTCCACGAGGCCTGACTAGGTGTTCCACGAGGCCTGAATAGGTGTTCCACGAGGCCTGAATAGGTGTTCCACGAGGCCTGACTAGGTGTTCCACGAGGCCTGAATAGGTGTTCCACGAGGCCTGAGTAGGTGTTCCACGAACTACTGAAATAATAAACTAGTAGGCCACCAAATGAATGAATGTCTCAAAAAAGAAATGAGCGAAGTGCCTCTAAATACTCAATGTGTGCGAAGTGTTCTGTTAGAGAAAACGTTTGAGAAGCACTGGTTTAAAATGTCCGTTTGGTACTTAACTCTCTCTTTCTCTGGCACACAGGAGTCTCTTAAATGCAAGAAATGCAATACTTTTGAAAATACTTTCCACAAAAGAAACAGAAAACTAGTTATGTATCTGGCAAATGTGTGAACACAAGTCAGAAGAGATTACTATCCTTCCATAAGGGCAACACGGGACGCTCTTTTTAACGATACATACGTGAGACACAAGACTAAATGTGACATACTAAGGTCTTAAAGCGGACAGACCTACTTTCAAGTGACTATATTTTTTTTACATGTTTAAAGCAAACACGAATATCGCTATATAGATCTGTAATTAATTGAAATATTATTCAGAATCGATTCTCGGGTTTTTCTCAACGAAAGTAAAACTAAGTCCATGTGACCTAATAGTACTGAATGCTAGCGCTATAAAGCTTCCTATCCTCGCTAAATAGAAAGGAGCACAGTCCCAATGGGACGACTGTCGTATAAAAAGATTTGACTCTTGCAAATAGAACCAAGTCTGCAACAACGATATAGATTTGTTGAGAACACTCTCCCTCAGTCCAACGCTAATGTGCTAATGTGATATTGTCTCTGGCGATTACGAGGCTAATGATTTCACATTGTTCACGAAGTCCCTTTGAAAGAGAACTTGTTTCGGGATGCCATTCAGATCAACAACAAAAAGAGAGGCATCTTTAAACCAGCGTGTTTCTTGGGAATACATTGTACAGGGCCGTGAGGACAAGCGCTGTCAACAGTGATGACGTTAGCAAGCTGAAACTTTGATGCAAACACAAAAATTGATGCTCCACAAGCATTCAGAGACATTCATACTCCAATAACATACAGATACATAGATACTCCACCAGCATACAGAGACATACATACTCCACCAACATACAAAGACATAGATACTCCACAAGCATTCAGAGTTATAGATACTCCACAAACATACAGAGACATCGATACTCCACAAGCACACATAGACATAGATACTCCACCAGCGTACAGAAACATTGATACTCCACCAGCATACAGAGAGACATAAATACTCCACCAGCATACAGAGAGACATAGATACTCCAACAGCATACAGAGAGACATAGATACTCCACCAGGATACAGAGACATATATACTCCACCACCAAGAATAAATTTTGATGCTCCAACAGTAAGCAGAAATTCCGAACATCCACCAACAAACATAAATTTTGGAGATCCTCCAGCAAACAGAGACATTGATTCTCCACCGACATACAGTGACATTGATACTTTACCATAACACAGAAACATGGATACTCCTCCAGCATACAAAAATATGTATACTACCCCAGCAGACAGAAACAACGATACTCTGCGAGCTAAACATTAATACCATTCCAGCATAAAGAAACATGGATACTCTATGAGAATACAGAAACATTGATACTCCATCAGCATACAGAAACATTGATACTCCATCAGCATACAGAAACATTGATACTCCATCAGCATACAGAAACATTGATACTCCATCAGCATACAGAAACATTGATACTCCATCAGCATACAGAAACGTTGATACTCCATCAGCATACAGAAACATTGATACTCCACCAGCATACAGAAACATTGATAATCGATCAGCATACAGAAACATTGATACTCCATCAGCATACAGAAACATTGATACTCCACCAGCATACAGAAACATTGATACTCCATCAGCATACAGAAACATTGATACTCCATCAGCATACAGAAACATTGATACTCCATCAGCATACAGAAACATTGATACTCCATCAGCATACAGAAACATTGATACTCCATCAGCATACAGAAACATTGATACTCCATCAGCATACAGAAACGTTGATACTCCATCAGCATACAGAAACATTGATACTCCACCAGCATACAGAAACATTAATAATCGATCAGCATACAGAAACATTGATACTCCACCAGCATACAGAAACATTGATACTCCACCAGCATACAGAAACATTGATACTCCACCAGCATACAGAAACATTGATACTCCACCAGCATACAGAAACATTGATACTCCACCAGCATACAGAAACATTGATACTCCACCAGCATACAGAAACATGCATACTCCATCAAGACACATAGTCTTATTTTCTCTCAAGGCTGTCAGACTTTTTTGCCTATTGACACAACTATTGTAATTTTAAAGGAAACCAAATCTGTTCATAAAAATGTGTTAAAAATATAAGAAGATTTTTTTACTTTCGTGCTATATCAAACGTAAAATAAATCGCATTCACAAATAAAAGTATCGATCCCTGAGATCAAACGTGACCATTTATAAAATAGGCTTACAGACATAGTGCTTCACAATTTTTATTGTTTATATAAACTTTATATAATTCATTTCCTATGTTTTAATGCACTAAAAAAAAATATTTTGTGAACAATTCTTGGACGAAACTGGGAATAAAACATCCATTCGGGGGAAATAACAATGTGAAAGGTGCTTAGTTGTCCCAGACACATGAAAAACACAAGAAAACAAAACCCTTCTGTTGATTTTTCCCATTGCGCTAGTTAAATGTTGAAGTCATGCAGAGTATTCAAATTTTTCATAACAAGCCTCTAAGCTCAAGGTTACACTTTTATAAGTTCACATTTTATGCCTCTGCCGCTTCTGACTGAATACTTTAAGAACTGATTGCTAGTTAGTGGCATACCAACTGAAGTAGTGCTTGATGGGTCTACAAAGTATTGATTCAAGTTAGTAACAAGAAAGAAAAATATATTCTGAAGAACTTTAGATAAGAACTAAATATTTCAGAGTACAAAAAAAAAATGCAGAGAAAGAGATGGGAAGACAATTTTAAAGTATTGACGGGGCTGTCATTGAAGGAGATTCTGTCCAATGCAAAAGAGACAGAAGATTGGAGAAAGATGGTCAACAGATCATCCGTGGTGCCCCAATGGTTCATCCGACTAGGCGACAGCTGAAGGGGAAAGAATTATAACAAATAACTTCGAATGGTGTTTCTGCTACGGTGAATGTCTATTTATTTTGTGTGTGTAATTAGCGATAAGTCAATCTCCATTAAGAACTCAGCGGACCGCGCCACACGTAAAAGTGTATGTGTGTGCTATTTTACCTCTCTCGAGGCGATCTTTTCCCTTTGCAACTTCTTGTGTGACTAAAGAGGCCAGGATTTCCCAAAGCGATGGAGAAGTGACTCCAATAAACGTGATAGATGCAGTTCTTTACTTACACACCATCTTCTACACAGACTCTTGTACTGGTACACAGACTCTAGTACTGGTACACAGACTCTAGTACTGGTACACAGACTCTCGTACTGGTACACATACTTTAGTACTGGTACACAGACTCTTGTACTGGTACACAGACTCTAGTACTGGTACACAGACTCTCGTACTGGTACACATACTTTAGTACTGGTACACAGACTCTTGTACTGGTACACAGACTCTTGTACTGGTACACAGACTCTCGTACTGGTACACACACTTTAGTACTGGTACACAGACTCTTGTACTGGTACACAGACTCTAGTACTGGTACACAGACTCTAGTACTGGTACACAGACTCTAGTACTGGTACACAGACTTTAGTACTGGTACACAGACTCTAGTACTGGTACACAGTTTTTGTACTGGTACACAGACTTTGTACTGGTACATAAACTATAGCACTGGTACACAGACTCTAGTACTGGTACACAGACTTTAGTACTGGTACACAGACTCTAGTACTGGTACATAAACTATAGCACTGGTACACAGACTCTAGTACTGGTACACAGACTTTAGTACTGGTACACAGTTATTATTAAAATAATATAAAATAGCGCATTATTATTAAAGTTGGGTATAGTGTTTAGGACATTTTGAGGAGCTTTTTAGATTCTTTTTTTTAGCGGCCCCCGTAAGGGGAAAAAGCCGCTATTAGGTTTGTTGAAAATGTCCGTCTGTCACACTCAGATCTCGAAAACTAGAAGAGATATGAAAAATATTATTTCATCATTAAATCCGGCTTGAAAAGTTTAGGTGTAACGGATACTTTTGTTTTTCTAAAAGCAAACTGTTTAATTTATAAAATTAATTATGCAAGCGAATTTTTCATAAAAATACACCTATTCTAAAACAATAACGTAAATGTAAGGGAGGCAATGTTACAATATGCTCACAATGGCAAATGGCTTTTGCGTATTGTCAGTATCACCAAGTGAAATATTTTTATAAAATGTACTAGAAATGTTTACAACAAATATAAATATTAATTAAAGGTGTTTTTTTCTGGTCAACTATCTGCTAAAATTAAAAGAAAACATTTATGTTTGTTTACAAAGGCTAAAAATGCACTTTGTATGTAAATATCACGCACATTTTTTTAAATGGACTTTTTATGCAGCGACTTTCGTGTAGTAGCGTAAAGCCCGGCCTTGACATAGTGCTGAACTAATTTCTTAAACTTTTTTACAAAATCAGATTTTATTTATTTTTTGTTTAGTGCCCTCATCAGAATAAAAAAGGTTTATTTTTGTGCGTTTTGTCTGTCGGTAGGTCTGTCCGTCACGATTAGATAAAAAACAATAAGCTATTGAAAATCTAATTTACCCTTTGATGTTCCTCCCGTAACATCTCAATAGTTTTAAGTATCTAAAATTGATTGTTCCGGATTTTTTTTTTTTTTGCAAAACTAATCAAATGTGTGTTTGCTCTTCTAACTTATATAACATTTAATTTAAACGTTGCAAAAACACATGATCAATAATATGTTGTTCCGTTTTTTATTTAAATAGCATATTAATGCTAAATCAAAATCTCTATACTGACTGTCACGTACACAGTATCTTTTTTTAGCTCGTCAAGTACCTCGGGTTTTTACCCACGTGGAGATATGTTAATTAGTGTAACTTGGGCTGCATTTATTGGTTGGCACTGCAATGAGCTGCCTGGAAGACGTGACGTAGCTGGAGCCCGGGAAGAGTTTTGGTTTTTTTAGTCAGTCATTGTATGGAACTTGGAAGTGGAAACATCTACTAATGTCTTGTATTAGAACTCAATTATATTATTGTGTAGATCTATCATTCCATTCAAGTACATTTAACCATTGTAATTATTTGTGAATAGCTTTTTCAAGTTCTGAATTAAAGTAATTGTTTTAGACGAAGAGAAGTTTCTTCATTGAATATAGTATCATACTTAGATCGATTTAGCGAATGACAACTTCTAGATGATCAACTGGCAACATTTTGAATGATCGTATTATCAACTAGATCTAGCTACTTCTATACGATCATCTTATTAAAAGAAGATTTCAAGATCCTCGGCAATCACGATCATCGTTAGTGTGATACAGGTCAAGATAATCTTCAACGTGACATCTATCATTGCATCTTCATAGATCTTGACATCTGACATCCATATTAATTGATGATTGTGATACTGACTTATATTTCATTAAGTGTAAAAATGTTCCGGATATTGTTTTATAAAAAATGAATTATGCCTAATGATTGTTTGAAATCGCATAATTGACTAATATTACACGTATATTATTTGACAATGCGTCACTATAATTTGATTATCGATATCAAATTGTTCCGTATTTTCATCTTTAAACAAATTTTAAAAATATCGACAATAGGTTGTTCAGGGCTTTAAAAAAAAGTAATTTACTAGAATTGATTACTGAAAATCACTTTTTAGACATTTAATTTTCTTGCTGAAACATAACATGAAAGTTTAGTAATCGATAAAGAATGTTCTGGATTTTGTTTTGAAAAGAAATCGACTTACATTACTTACATTTTCTTACAAGTCGTCGCCAGAAATGTCCGAATTTATTTAAAAATCTACTAACGCCAAATAACTGTTTGAACTCCCTCTTCTAATTAATAAACAAATAATCTTCTCATTTACGAAATAATGTTATTCCGGATTTGTTTTAAAAACATATTTTAACTCACTTCTCTCTTACAGTACAATTAATTTTCTACCTAAACCATAAAAAAATCTAATTATCGTTAATATTATGTTCCGATGTTTAAGGAAAACAACATCCAAACACCAAAGTATGGTATGAATATCTCTCCACAAGGCTGTAGTTCTTCTAATTTTTATACGAGACCATCCAACAAATTTAAATAACGGTATTACATTTATCTGGAATTCTCTTTTTCTTTTACTATTTATGAAAACATCCGGAACAATCTATTATATAAACTTCTTATCTTATCTTATATAATACAGACGTTACTTCAAAAAAGAAGATGATTACGTCCTACGCGTCATGCATTTAGTCATGCATATTAACCAATGACTTAAATTCTGCCAAGTCACTGGTTTTTCTGGCTAGCTCAGGCAACCCATTCCATGCTCTAATAGCACTAGGGAAGAAGGAGTATTTGTACAAATTTGTCCTAGCATATGGGACGAGGAATGTGCCTTTATTTTTGTGTCTTTCAGAGTATTTTATTAAATTTTGTTTTTGTATTTGAAGATTATGGTTCAGTGTTTTATGTATAATTGCTACTTTACTTTTGAGTCTTCTGTCCTGAAGGCTTTCTAAATTTAGTGATTTTATTAATGGTGTTACCCTAGTCAAATGTGAATATTCGTTTGTTATGAATCTCACTGCTCTATTTTGTGTTTGTTCCAGTTTCTTAATGTTTTCTTGAGTTGAGGGGTCCCACACTGTGTTCATACCTAAAATTATTGCAATGTTTTGAAACGTAAAATAAAGGTTAATCAATTTTTAATAGCTTATAGTTGTTTTTGTTTTTTAATATTAAGATGACGGACAGACCGACTAACAGACAAAACGCAAAAACAATGCGGCTTTGATCCCCTTTAAATAAATTCTATTAGAACTCAGTGCACCAATGTCTATGAACCCTCATTAAATATCTCGTGTAAATAAAGACATTTTTTTATGGTACCGGTACTAGCCTATTGTGAGGTCATGGAATTTTTTTTTCTTTCACGTCATATGAATGGACTCTTTAAATGTAAGGCTAAAAGAACGTACTCGGTGCACCAATGTCTATGAACACTCGAAAAATTGCTCGTATTGATGAAAACATATTTTAGTCTAGCTAGGTCGTGTGACGTAGTGTTTTTTTCCTTTGACGTCACTTGGAATGAGCTCTTTAAATGAAATGCTAAAAGAACGCACTCGGTGCACCAATGTCTATGAACACTCGATAAATGGCTCGTATTGATGAAGGCGATTTTTAGTCTAGGCCGTCTGACGTAGTGTTTTTTTTCCCTTTGACGTCATATGGAATTAATTCTTCAAATGAAATGCTAATAGAACTCGGTATAGTAATGTTTATTAAGCCTCGTTATGTGACTCGCATTTAAAAAAAGGAATGATATCTTGATTTAGATCTAATCTAGATTTTTTGCGGCCCCCGTAAGTTTAAACTAGATCTAGATTTTTATTACAGTATATCTAGATCTGGATTTATTAAAACTATTTTAGAGTCTAGATCTAGAATTTCTAGATCTAGTTTAGACTAAAATAGACTAGATTAAGATGTAGAATTTCAATTTCTAGACTTAAAGTGTAGATTTTAATTTCCAAACGTTTTGATAATATTGCAATGTTATAATAGGGCCTATACTAAAACTAATATACTATTTTTTTTTATTTAATGTTGCATTTAGTCTATTGATAGATTTGTTTAGGATATTTTTTTGTACACAAATCTTATCTTAATTACAGCTACATTATTCCAAGTTCATATTTTAGATCTAGATCTAGTAGATATAGATCTTAAGAGTGCTAAATCAGAAGTTCAATTTAGGTAGATCTACATCCTCATTCTAGTTCCATTTTTAAAAAAATGCCGATATCTCTGTTGATAGGCCTAACTGTGCTGAGACACCGAAGTAAAAGCACGATATATCTGTTGATAGGCCTCACTGTGCTGAGACATCCAAGTAAAAGCACGATATATCTGTTGATAGGCCTCACTGTGCTGAGACATCCAAGTAAAAGCACGATATCTCTGTTGATAGGCCTAACTGTGCTGAGACATCGAAGTAAAAGCACGATATCTCTGTTGATAGGCCTAACTGTGCTGAGACATCCAAGTAAAAGCACGATATCTCTGTTGAAAGGCCTAACTGTGCTGAGACATCGAAGTAAAAGCACGATATATCTGTTCTTTTCATTTTTTTGTTTTTTAATTACAAACCTCCCGTAGGACGATGGGGATGGGAGCATGCGGGGTTTGAACCAGGGACCATCGATAAATCCGAACGGCAGTCCAGCACGCAAACTAAACGACCAGGTAGTGTTCATACCCTGCCTGTTGCCATCCTCCATCGTCCAGCGCGAAGTTAATTATTTTAAACTTAGAAGAAACACCCGAAACATGTAAAACAAAAAAAACAAACATTTTTTACAACGGCAAATGAATCTTTGAAACATTATTACTTTTGACCATCAAAATTAAATAACCTCTTGAATATTCTTTGCGAATAGGCAGATCCGACAGGGATCCGACTTCGACGGGGGCCGCCTCTGAGTTTGTGTAACACAAACTCTCTTTGTAATCTTGTTTAAATTGGCTTTTACAATAGTGCAATTAATATTTAAACTAGAGTCCCATGTGGGCCCCAACTGGTCACGAATGATATTCTCAAGAGCAATGAAGTCTCTTGCACCATTGTTATTTTATTTCTACATTGTCTCCGGCAGGACAACAGCTTTGTCTGCATTTGTGTGGCAAAATATGCAGGTCAGAATTGGGTTTGCGTTGTTATGTGAATCGAAGACATTTTCATTATGCATTGTTTAGTAACCACATCTAGAACTAAAACTAAACCATACTTGATCTGTACACACGTAAATGACGTAGTCAGTGACATATGCAAATGAAGTAATAATTGCTTACTTTGGATCCTTGTACTGACATTACATAGTCTATCAAAACTTACTAACTAGACTGAGACAAAGTCAGGCAACCATAGTTCTGTTACAATTATCGCATGGCGTGAAAAGATAACAAAATTTGGCTCCGTTATAATCATTATACATCGTTGTTGTGTGTGTATGTTATTTCATGAGTGTGTGTATTTTTACAGACAGGGTACTTAGTTCTAAATCATTAGTGCTTGTTAATATGCGTGTGTGTGTGTGTGAGAGAGAGTCTTTATTCTATTGTATCGACAAGAAGAGGGGAAAAAGTTCAAGGTTGTATCTAGCGGAATTGTTAGTTCATTTTGTTGTTAGGTTTCATTAGCCTTGATCCAGAGACAAGATGGCTGGCCAAGAAACTGAATTGATTATTTTTTCATTCAGTTACGTTGTGTGCCATGGTACGTGGTTGCCAAGACAAACACAAGACTCATGAACTAGATTTATGTAGGCGATACTCTCCCTCCTTGAGTAGCGCGTGTTTAACATTTTCTCCTTATGCTTGTACTCATTATGACTATAAAACAGGCTTGGCTTTTAAGCCCAGGTACACTAAGGTTTTATCCAAAATACACAATGAAACAGAAACTTGAAAATAAAAAACAAACACACGCAGCAAACAGATGCACAAATAAAAGAAAATTTGAAAGAAAAAACAAGGTTACAAAAACAGTTTGTGTAGAAACACAAACTCAAAATCGGCCCCCAAAGCGATCCGCTCAGGCTGGTAAAAAGTCAGGTTTCAATATTTTCAGAAAGAATATCAAAAACTATGAACTACAAACTGTCAACAGTTACAACCCTATCTCCGTCGATACAAAAAAAAGAGACGAGCTCGTGTCGTAAATGTTGGCCGATATTTTTCCCTTTCTGTTTAGAATTGTATTATTTTTATTTGACATGTCACTTCTCGTGTTGAATATAAAACACTTCGTATTCATTGTTGTGTTAAATTATATTCGACTTATATGTATGGCTTCCTGTGTTTTTGTTCTTTTTTTTTTTAAATAAAAGTAATACAATTTTTTAAAACATTTTTTAAAGTCAAATACCGCTTGCATAAATGTTTTGCAATATGATACAATACGATATCCCTTTCTCAACAGTCTCCTGTGTTTTTTTACTATTAATAGTGAATAGTGGTAAAATTGTGTTTTTTATGGGGAAAAAAAGTGCTTACATAGTTGATTTTAAAAATTACATTTTTCGCTTTCAGAGAACAAAAAGTAGCCGTTGCGAAAGAACTTTAAAAGATCTAAATTATCATGATAGAGTATTTTCAATATCTGCACTACTTTAGAGATCTAAACGGGACGGACGGACAAAACCACATAAAACTAATAACAGCTATTCCCCTTTCAAGGGCGGCTAAAAATCCCTTTAAACCAGGTAAGATTCAGTCTCATCGTATGTATCTTTCCCTCTAAAATACCCCCTGAAAGTCTAATAGTCATTATTATTCTGTTAGTTCCTGTCTCACTATGACCATTATCTTCCATCTTGTCCAGCACTGACCCTAACAAATGTATTCCCCACTTATCATAAACACTCTGCTTCCCCATCCCTCTCCATTCCCTACACTCGTAGGCTACAAATATTCCGCTGACTCCATTAAAAATAATTCTATTCATCTGCATTTTTTAAAAATTATTATTATTATTTTTGCAGGCCCACGTCTATCTCGTGTTCTACAGACGTTTCTTAAGAATGTAACTCATCTGAGACAGACATAAGAAAACCCAGGGAAAAAAAAATAGACAATACATCTTCAAAGTCTGCTTCTCTCAGTAAATGTCAATTAGCAGCATAGAATATGATCTCAATCACTTATTTTTGTTTGTTTTGTTTTGTTTTGTTTTCTCCTAGTTAAAGGAATAATTGACATGTAATATATTTGGCCTGATGGTTTTTACGCCTAGATTTGTATGCAGTGAATACAGTCTGGAGACTGGATGATTTGAACTACAGGAACAACTTTTCGTACTTGTGAGTGGAACCAAGATCATTCGTAATATTAGGCCTGAACACTGAACTGTGACGTGGCAACCTGTGGGTGGTTGAGACCAATAGTTAATACAATAAAACCTTATTTAAAACACAATGTAAAGAAAGACAAACACAATTCCTAACCTGAATTGACATGGAAGCACTGTATTAAAATGGGGCTTTAAAAGCAGTGACGTCAACGTTGACGTCAGATCTGTGATGTTGCAACGAGCTACTGGACTAGACTGTCCACAGTTGCGACGTCGCAGGTCAGTGTTCAGATCTTATAGAACGAGTGGTCTCGGTGTTAAACACATTATAAGCTGAACTCTTCAATGCTTGAATGCGGTGTTTTATTTACATCAGTGTTTCCCAAAGTGGGGTACGCGTACCCCCAGGGGTACGGGAAGACCTTTGAGGGGGTACCGTTGCACCTCATTAAGTATTCTGATTTTTTAAAATATTTAGTTATAATGCTCTTTTATTAACTAAGTGTGTTGAGGGAGGAGTTCCCTGATGAGCAACTTCCTGACCTTGGTTTTAGCCCGCAGCCTTTTTACATTAAATAGTTTTCCAGAGGATCTTGTATGGAGAAACACACCTTCGTTTATGTCGTTGTACGCATAATGCAGTAGATAGGAGAAGAATATGCCAAACAGAGTAGGTGCGAGCACACATCCCTGCTTGACACCACTGCAAACCTCAAAAGGTGCTGATTGGGCTCCATTGAATTCGACAGTACATTTAGTTTCCTCGTGAAAAACACTCAATAAACTTCAGTAGTTTGGGAGGTCAACCTATTTTCCTCAGGAGTTTGAAAAGTCCACTTCTGCTGACCATGTCAAAAGCTTTAGTCAGATCAACAAAAACGATGTAAAGGGGTCTGTCTCTCTTTCTGAATTTCTCCTGCAGTAGTCGTAGAGAAGATATCATGTCTATAGTGGATCTACCACTCCTGAATCCACACTGAGCAAAAACCAAGATTAGGAAGCTACTCGTCAGGGAACTCCTGTATGCTGATGATGCAGCTATTGTGGCTGATTCTGATATTCAGCTACAGTCCCTGGTTGACAAACTATCTGCTGCTTGCCAGAAGTTCGGCTTAAACATCAGTCAAAGCAAGACTAAGGTACTTGTCCAAAACACAAACACTGCACCTCAAGTAAGCATTAATGGCCAACCACTAGAAATTGTTGATCACTTAGTTACCTTGGCTCCATTATATCCAACAACACTCTACTGTATAAGGACATAAACAACAGGAAAGCCAATGCAATGGCCACCATGTCACGGTTGCAGAAAAGATTCTGGGACAACATATTGCTGACTAGCAGTACTAAAGCCCTAGTCTACCGGACCTGTGTGTTGAGCACCTTGCTGTCCGGAAGTGAAACATGGTCAACCACTCAGGAAAAAAAGCTGAATGTCTTCCACCTCCGATGCCTAAGGCAGATCTTTAAAATAAGGTGGCAAGATAAGATAACCAATGAGGAAGTGCTATAAAGAACAATAGGTCGACTTCCATAGGACTTCCTGTATGGCGATCTAATAGAAGGCAGGAGAGCCGCTGGTCGCCCACTTTTACGTTATACGGATGTATGCAAACGCGACATGAAGCTCTTCAAAATCGACACTGGCAACTGGGAAGAGGTGGCACTGGACAGATCCACATGGAGAGAGAGCATAAAGGAAGGGTCACAGATTGCAGACGTCATACACAACAGAAGCAGAAAGAAGGGTGAAGATGCAACGGTGCCTGGTGATTATATATGCCCAAACTGTGACCGCAGCTGTGCATCAAGAATTGGCCTCTTTAGTCACACAAGAAGTTGCAAAGGGAAAAGAGCGTCTCTCCAGACGTAAAATGCCACAGAAAGTGTTGAGGGAAGGGGTAGAGGGGTACGTCAGCATTACAAAAATTATAAAAGTGGTACACATAGGTCAAAAGTTTGGGAAACACTTATTCACATGAAAATGTACCTATGATGCATGATAAATATAAATAGACTGAACATACTTCATTAGTTGAGATAGTAGGGTCATAAATAATCCATGTCTTGATATATACAACCTTGACTTCAGTACCCAATTAAAAGACGTCTCTCATGTACCCTCATATCTCTTCATTGCTCTACATGACTATTCCCTTAAGTTAATTAACTTTACTTGAATGACTCTTAGGTCGACTGCACAATAAATGTTACATGACTATCCAACTTGACCACCTCGCTTGACTGCATTCTGACTGCATTTTTTGCGTACTTCTGCTTAAAATCTCGTTCTCCTTTTCATTCGAACTTCCGGTCATCTGATAACTAATGTTCACACAGGGGCGTAGCTAGAAATTTTACACCGTGTGGGGGTCGCGGGGGGCCCCTGCATTTTGGGGGCCCCTGCATTTTGCGTAATATTTTATTTTTAATGTAAGAAACACTCATTTGGGGCCTCCCTCAAGGGAGGTCCCTGGGGGATTTTCAAATTCTCCCCCTCCTCCCCCCCCCCACCCTAGCTACGCCACTAAGTTCACATGTTGAAACTTTTACGTCTATGTTCAACAAAGTCATCTAATATATAAAGCAAGATGTAAGGAATATGTATGTATGTGTGTATGTATGTATGTATGTCCCGAATAGAAATCAAAACCGTTTGACATAACTTGATAAAATTTGACATGAATGTTGACAGTGTTAAGGGAACATCACGCTATGTTTCACATGGTTCAAAATCCAATGCACAAGATCAGTGATACAGAAACTATGGCCCGCGGGTCATATCCGGCAAGTATTAAATATTATAAAATACAAAAACGAGACTTTAATTGACTAAATATTTGTGATACTAGTTTCCTTCGTGGTGATTCAAGATTTTTCGCCATGAAAGGAAAGAGCGGGTGAGTCTACACAATATTTAAACGGATATATCCAGTACAAATGTAATACAATGATTCATATGACCAAATGTTTGGGTCCGCAGGACTAGGACTTCGTACCAACCTGAAGAAAGGCACTATCCGTTATCTACTGTTATTAGATGTGTGAAGGCAGAAATTTAAAGTGAGGCGAAGGACTTATATAATACACACACACAACATACAATCCACACACACAACAACACATTCAAAACACACACACACACAAATACATACAAGAGAGCATACTCCAGACGGACAAAGAGGTGGCCGGTTCTCACCTGTTTTTTTGAACCTGTTCATTTGGTCTCTGTGTTTTTGAACCTGTTCATTTGGTTTCTATTTTTTTAAAACTGTTCATTTGGTCTCTGTTTTTTTTTTAACCTGTTCATTTGGGCTCTGTTTTTTAACCTGTTCATTTGGTCTCTGTTTTTTTTAACCTGTTCATTTGGTCTCTGTTTTTTTGAACCTGTTCATTTGCTCTCTGTATTTTTAACCTGTTCATTTGGTCTCTGTTTTTTTAACCTGTTCATTTGGTCTCTGTTTTTTTTAACCTGTTCAGTTGGTCTCTGTTTTTTTTTAACCTGTTCATTTGGTCTGGTTTTTTTTTTGAACCTGTTCATTTGGTCTCTGTTTTTTTGAACCTGTTCATTTGCTCTCTGTATTTTTAACCTGTTCATTTGGTCTCTGTTTTTTTAACCTGTTCATTTGGTCTCTGTTTTTTTTAACCTGTTCAGTTGGTCTCTGTTTTTTTTTAACCTGTTCATTTGGTCTGGTTTTTTTTTTGAACCTGTTCATTTGGTCTCTGTTTTTTTTAACCTGTTCATTTTGTCTCTGTTTTTTTTTTGAACCTGTTCATTTGGTCTCTGTTTTTTTGAACCTGTTCATTTTGTCTCTGTTTTTTTGAACCTGTTCATTTGGTCCTTTTTTTTTTAACCTGTTCATTTGGTCCCTTTTTTTTTAAACCTGTTCATTTGGTCTCTGTGTTTTTGAACCTGTTCATTTGGTTTCTTTTTTTTTTAAACTGTTCATTTGCTCTCTGTTTTTTTTTAACCTGTTCATTTGGTCTCTGTTTTTTTTGAACCTGTTCATTTGGGCTCTGTTTTTTTAACCTGTTCATTTGGTCTCTGTTTTTTTTTAACCTGTTCATTTGGTCTCTGTTTTTTTGAACCTGTTCATATGCTCTCTGTTTTTTTAACCTGTTTATTTGGTCTGGTTTTTTTTTTTTGAACCTGTTCATTTGGTCTCTGTTTTTTTGAACCTGTTCATTTGGTCCTTTTTTTTAACCTGTTCATTTGGTCTCTGTTTTTTTAACCTGTTCATTTTGTCTCTGTTTTTTTTTGAACCTGTTCATTTGGTCTGTTTTTTTGAACCTGTTCATTTGGTCTCTGTTTTTTTGAACCTGTTCATTTGGTCCTTTTTTTTAACCTGTTCATTTGGTCTCTGTTTTTTTTAACCTGTTCATTTTGTCTCTGTTTTTTTTTGAACCTGTTCATTTGGTCTGTTTTTTTGAACCTGTTTATTTTGTCTCTGTTTTTTTTTTGAACCTGTTCATTTGATCTCTGTATTTTTTAACCTGTTTATTTGGTCTCTGTTTTTTTTTTGAACCTGTTCATTTGGTCTGTTTTTTTGAACCTGTTTATTTTGTCTCTGTTTTTTTTTTGAACCTGTTCATTTGGTCTCTGTTTTTTTTAACCTGTTTATTTGGTCTCTGTTTTTTCGAACCTGTTCATTTGGTCCTTTTTTTTAACCTGTTCATTTGGTCCCTTTTTTTTAAACCTGTTCATTTGGTCTCTTTTTTTTTGAACCTGTTCATTTGGTCTCTGTTTTTTTAAACCTGTTCATTTGGTCTCTGTTTTTTTGAACCTGTTCATTTGGTCTATGTTTTTTTGAACCTGTTCATTTGGTCTATGTTTTTTTTTTAACATGTTCATTTGGTCTCTGTTTTTTTTAACCAGTTCATTTTGTCTCTGTTTTTTTTTTGGACCTGTTCATTTGGTCTCTGTTTTTTTGAACCTGTTCATTTTGTCTCTGTTTTTTTTTCAAACCTGTTCATTTGGTCTCTGTTTTTTTAAACCTGTTCATTTGGTCTCTGTTTTTTTGAACCTGTTCATTTGGTCTCTGTTTTTTTTAACCTGTTCATTTGGTCTCTGTTTTTTTTAACCTGTTCATTTGGTCTCTGTTTTTTTTAACCTGTTCATTTGGTCTCTGTTTTTTTGAACCTGTTCATTTGGTCTCTGTTTTTTTTTAACCTGTTCATTTGGTCTCTGTTTTTTTTTGAACCTGTTCATTTGGTCTCTGTTTTTTTTAACCTGTTCATTTGGTCTCTGTTTTTTTGAACCTGTTCATTTGGTCTCTGTTTTTTTTTGAACCTGTTCATTTGGTCTCTGTTTTTTTGAACCTGTTGATTAACGAGGAAGAAGTGGTCTCTGGTTTTTTTTGTGTGTGCATGGCTGCATTCTTTCTGTTTCTAAATATATTCAGAATAGGGGTTTGAAATCTATACAAGCTCCATGCTGGCACAGAAAAGAGAAACACACATGTAAATACTGGCTGGTCTGTCTGGTGGCGCACACATCAACGCACGTATTCGCACACACATGCATACACACAGTCCTAAACACAGTCACAGACACACACATTCAAAAAGACACATACTTTTCGCCGTCGTTTCTCTAATCATTTGTTTCTTTGGTCAGAATGTGAAATGGTTTGGATGCTTTGTCCAGGGTGTATTTTGTATTTCTGAGATCGTTTGGCCGAAAAAGAAAGTGAGCCTTTTAAGACAGTGTTAATTACAACCTAGAGACAGTGGTCATTACGTCTTTAAGACACAGTGGTCATTACCTCTTTAAGACAGTGGTGATTAACTCTTTAAGACAGTGGTGATTAACTCTTTAAGACAGTGGTGATTAACTCTTTAAGACAGTGGTGATTAACTCTTTAAGACAGTGGTGATTGACTCTTTAAGACAGTGGTGATTAACTCTTTAAAACAGTGGTGATTAACTCTTTAAGACAGTGGTCATTACCTCTTTAAGACAGTGGTGATTAACTCTTTAAGACAGTGGTGATTAACTCTCTAAGACAGTGGTGATTACATTTATAAGACAGTAGTAATAATCTCTTTAAGACAATGATAATTAGGAATTAAAGACAGTGTTAATTATGTCTTAAAATCTATAGTACCCTATAGTAATAACTTCTTTAAGACAGTGTTAATTATGTCTTAAAGTCTATAGTACCCTATAGTAATGACTTCTTTAAGACAGTGTTAATTACTTCTTTAAGAAAGTGGTCATTACGTTTTAAAATCTATAGTACCCTATAGTAATGACTTCTTTAAGACAGTGTTAATTATGTCTTAAAGTCTATAGTACCCTATAGTAATAACTTCTTTAAGACAGTGTTAATTATGTCTTAAAGTCTATAGTACCCTATAGTAATGACTTCTTTAAGACAGTGTTATTACTTCTTTAAGAAAGTGGTCATTACGTTTTAAAGACAGCTATAATTACGGCTTAATGACGTTTTTTTTTTTTTATAAATTAGATAAAAAAATGTTTGTCATTGGTATTAGTTTTTTTTTTAAATGTCACTAAACCCAACCGCGTCACTTGAAGACCATTCTATTCTCTCATGGGATACATTGGAGCCAAAGTATTATCTTTTTCATTGCTATAAACTTTTTAAAAAACAACAGCTGAAAGTTAAATCTATTCATTTAATTTACTTAGTACGAGAGTACACTTTCTGGCCACAGTTAGTTCAAAGGCAACCCCAGTTTTCTCGGGCCAAACTACATACAACGTAAAATTTACCGCCATACCTATACAGTTGTATTTTTTTATTGGCGAAAGTTTCTAGATCCCCTATAACATTGTATTCAATTTTGTACTGAAGTGCGTATAAGATGATGCTAACCTTTCTGCACTTTGTGTTGTAGTGCGCAGCACAGAGTTGTAACAATGCGCTTCAAGGGGCAACTCAATGAGGTTGTACCATAAAAGATGTTATTAACTATTACAAAACACCGACAGTGACTTCACAGCGAGTCTTATCCTTAGTTCTACCAATTCTTTTCTACCCAAACTTAAATACGGGCCAACCATATCCCTCTCAGTGTCGTACTCCAGGTCTCTAGTAGCATGAAGGACCGCTCTTAGTTCCAGACAGCTCAGACACTTTTCTCTTTTTAATCACTTCAGACAGATCTCCACTACCTCTTCTTTCTCATCAACACGGTTCGTCCATCTCAAGTCTTGAACTGTGCGCTGGTGCACACCACTAGCGCCTGTGCACAGTGGGGTATTTAATTACCATTTTGAGAATTGTGCGTAATTCAGGTTGGAAGGATATTTGGGTTGCAATTAAATGATGTTAAATAAGTCATAGTTAAATTAGTGAAGGTCCCATTTTAGACCTTTTGATCTATAAGGTCATCTGTTTCTTTGGCCAACGGTTAACGAGGAAGAACCAGGTGTCATGTGGCCAGCACAACGACCAACCACCTTTACTTTCCCCAACTAAAGTCAGATACCCATTAGGGCTGGGTGGACTCAGTGGTGCCCTAAAAGTTCCGAAATTATAAATTCCCTGTCTTCACCGAGATTCAAACCCAGGACCCAAGGTTCGAAAGTCAAGCGCTTAACCACTCAGCCACCGCAAGCCCTTATTGTGTGCTTGTTACGTATTAAAAAGTGTCAAGTTCAAGGTTGTTTTAGTTGTATAAACAATATACAGCATGTTTAAATTTCGAGAAGCAACAGTAATTTTCCAATAGAACTAAAACATAACCAAGGGTAAACAAATCAACAAACATCTTTCCAATGAAATGTTTAACTTGAGAAGCTAATTGTAAAAAGGATATAAATAAATACAAGGGAAGACAATAGATGTGAATGTTTCGTATCATGCATACTTTAAGGTAAATACTTTTGTGAATCTTTTATTGAAATAAAGCTATATGTGTGTTAATAGTGTGTAGTCAATCTTATTTTGATTTCTAATTGAAGAATTTTTAAAAAATTATTTCGTAAAGAGGAATTATGTTTTTGTTCACATAAATGAGAATTTCCGGCAAGCATTGGATGCTTGGTCCAATGGTCATAGGATTTCACTTCTGAAAATACTATTACATGTATTGATTGATCCTCCGATTCTATTGTAAAAGGATGGCTGTCTGGTCGTGCAGCATACGTGCTAAATGTTGTCTCGATGGTCCCGGGTTCATACCCTGTCCGCTGCCACCCCCCGTCGTCCGCGATAGGTTTGGGCTAGGATTGTGTTTCTCAAACTTTTTTTTGACGGAACACTTCGCTGGTTATGAGTATTTAGCGGAACACTTTGCTTTTTTTTTTTTTTTTTTTTGAGAGGCGTATTCACGTGGTGGTCAACTAATTAATTATTCCAGTAGTTCGTGGCCTCTCTGAGCACTTGGGTTCCGAAAAAAAAAAGTTTGGAAAACACTGGGCTAGGATGTAGACTATTTTCAAAACTAATAGAGAAGATCCGAAACATAAAACATAAATAAAAAAATAAAAAACAAGGTTACAAATACAGTTTGTGTAGAAACGCAAACTCAAAATCAGCCCCCCGAAGTGGTCCACCTAGAGTCTTCACCAAGGATTCGATTTCGGGACTTCCGGTTCCAAGTGCTTTAACCCTTAGCCATTGCATCTCCATATATTCATTTAGCGTACACTTATATTTTTTTTAAAATAATAATTATTAACCTTATCCATACATTCAGAATATATAACATGCTACATGTAATAAAGAGAAACAAAAATGATTTATTCTTCATACAAAATTAGATAAATTGGCAACTCGAAAAACAAAATGCTTGACCTACTTTAGGTAGTGAGCTAGCTAGAAATGACTTGACAGACTTGGACAATACATTCTCCTAACACATACAAATTAATATCTCCATTGCCATTTGTCATACAAACTAGATCTAAATCTAGAACTAGGTCTTGAATCTGGAAATAGATTTAGATCTAGAACTAGATCTAAATGTACTTATTCAGTCTATAGTATTCTTTATATAGAATCTAGATCTAGACTAGGGTTACACGTTTAATCTTACTAGACCTAGGCCAATGTTATGATCAGGAATAGTATAGACCATTTGGTATTGTTTTTTAGAATCTGCTTTCATAGATAATTTTTAAAATTAAATGGTTCACTTTCGAAAAAAAAAAAGGCCGTTGCATCAGAACTTTGAATGATCTAAAATATCATTATGTCCGATATTCATTTTCTCTTCTCGTTTCTGAGATCTAAACCGGACGGACGAACGGACAGACCACACAAAACTAATAGCATCTTTCCCCTTTCGGGGGGCGCTAAAAAACATTTTTGCTAGATCAATGTTTTCACTTCAAACACAGATGCACGCAAGCACATAACACACATACACATCTATCATCTCCTAAACAAGCCGTCACTCTTCAAAGATGCCACAGTGTTGCAATCCCCCCAGTTTGGACTCATGAGTCATCTGTTTAGTCCTCAGGCCCGACTAAGGACGTAACGTCACGTGACATTGTTTACATCCGTTGTTTGTTTACATGGACGCCATGATAACACCTTGTCTATACTGTATGTCGTCGTGTTATTGTTTATACTCCTGCCAACTATACACATTTTACTTTTTTGTTTACCAAAGAGATTAGTCACACTTTTCAAAGAATCTCATTTGGCGCCCATTTCAAGGATAACGGGAATTTCCTTATGGATTTTGATTGGCCCATCTTCGAATATGTTTTTTTTCCCTACATTTTTTTTAAGTAATCTTTTTTTTTTTTTTTTTGGAGCCAGAAGTTTCCAATTGTCAACACAGAAAATTTTAGAAGTTTTTTTTTTTCAATTCCTAAGCTGACACTTTCTTCATTGTCAGGGAGTAGAAGGTAGTCAAAAGACTCGAGTCAAAACTCATGTCAAAAATCGAATCATTTCTTTTAAAGTCTAAAATTTCGCGCATGCTAGTATAGCTGATTAGCTATGTTGATAGAGCGTCGCGCTTGAATCCCGAATGACGTGGTTTCCATACCCATAGTGGACAACATTTTTCTCTCTTAATTTTTCAGTGACATACGCTTTAGAGTTTAAAGGGATCGAACAGGGCTCTGGTCCCGAAACCCTCCGATAGAAGAAAAACAGTATGGAGAGATGTCTAGTCTTGAAACCAGGTTCATTTCAGATCAAGTATTACTCGTCTGAACTCTCAAGAATTAAAAAATGAGAACCAGCAAGAAAAAAGAACGGGTGTCAGCTCTAAACAACCCCCAAATTCTAACTGTTATTATCTGGCACCACCTCTCAACGGACAGTATCTTTTACTATAATATATTTTGCATATGTAACCAAAGTTGTTGCTCCAGAATTGCCCTGTTTGGCCAAAGCGAATTCCGACTCAACTCAAGAAGTAATACACACCAGTCAGTCATGTGGAGGCATCCTTTGTCTTTCGACACAGAAGTTAATATAGAATTATACAATATTACCGGGGCCAGAGTGAAGAGTGTGTGTGTGTGGGGGGGGGGGTAATTTCGGGACCTTTAGGGTGCCTCTAATGGGTATCTGACATTAGTTGGAAAAAAAGTTAAGGCAGTTGCTCGTTGTGCTGTCCACATAACAACCTCGTTAACCGTGAGGGTCACAGAGACAGATCATCTTTATAGTGTTACGATTCTCTCTATCAGGCCTTCTGTAAACACTGCTAAACACAACAGCACATCTAACACATCAACTTGACAACAAGAGCTTCAATAAACAATGTGGCGGTTTAATGGCAAATACATCAATAGCCAATACAACACAATTGGCTACATCAAATTCAAATGCTTTCTTGTACAATAGAACTGTCCACTAAACACTACAAGTCTTTCTCTGTCTACTTCTAGACTCGTACCAGCTACATTTTCAAGGACTCACAAGCTACCATGACACAGTCCCTACGCCTTGCTGTCCTGGACTCGTCTGTCCTTTCTTTCACACTGTCTCTCGACCTAGAAGGCTTTCGGGTCATATTTGCGTGTATTAGCAGTACTGTCCCATGTCTATCGATAGCCGTTGACCCGTGTGATTGTCAGTAGGCCGCACACACATTAACCCTTTCAGTCCGCCACTGGAGTTACAACAATATATATCATCTGCCCTATAGATTGCAGGTCTGAAAAAGTGATGGGGTATAAAAAAGATAAATTCTTTTAAATATACAAGTCTTATGTGTAATTGTTATTGCGTTAATAAAGTTTAGTTATATAGCAGTCTTAGGATAAGGTCCCCCCCCCCTCTCCGTTCGGCGCATAGCGACTTACACATTTTCTAGATTCTAGAATAATATATGACAGAGCAATTCTCTTTTTTACTTTTTTTTTCAATAAATATAAAGTGGAACAGACCGGGGGGTGTGGCTGTTAAGGGCTAATTTTGGGGTGTCACCTATTTTTATCCAGCTCATATTACACACCCCCCCCCCCCAACAGGTCCATCTGACTTGGTTCACTACTCCACAGTGTTTCTCAAACATTTTTGTTCTCATAACGGTACACATTTCGCATTCAGAGAATATAGCGGAACACTTTGCGCCAACGGAAAGTTTAGCGAAACATTTTGTTTTTATGTTTAGGTTGGATTATTTCCTATTTGTTTAAATATAAAAACATTTCAGCATAATATAGATTTAGCATTCTTTTTCTTTTTTTTCAAGAATAAAACTAATAATAAACTACAGACATTGTTTTACTTCTAGTTGTAATTGCCGTAAAAGTTGGGTCCAAGACTCTTGTCACTCTATGCCCATGGAAATTCCCCTCCATTGCCTTGTTTGAACAAACTGTTCTGTCTAGGAGAGGTCTAAGCACATGCACATTTGTTACATCCGTATAACCGATGGCTCCTATCCTAAGACGCTCGGGTTTGAGACGAGGCCGAAGGCCAAGCATAGACGGGAAACTCTCCCATAATCCTTGTCTGTAACACATCAGCCGTGCAGGTGGCCAGGTGTCCGCCATAAAAACGGCCCAGTTTGAGGAACCGTGTTTGGATAATGACATGTTTGTTGGAGCTTTCATCCTCGCCAGTGCAATGAACTTGGTCAATATAAAAATATAAAAATGCTCTAAAAAGGGAAACATAAAGTACGATATTGATAAGGTGACCTCTAATATTTGGTGTGGTGACATGACTGTTTCTGGACTTTGACTTTGTGACAAAATAATAAGAAACCACTTCGAACTAATAGCTTTTCAGAAACAGAAATAAAACAATGGTAGCTTGCTTTGGAACTCTGGCCTGAAATCATTGAATGATACAATGTTTGTTTCTTTATTTTCAAGTCGAGTCAGACACTAGATCATTTGAAAGTTCATTGTCATTTGGTTCTCATTTTGTTTTTCGTTACCAAGACGACATAATTAAATTACACGTTGTTGTTTTTTTTTTATTTTATTTGCTGCATTACTTAGACATAAATTCAAGTATAGGTGTATATCTAAATTACTCCGGGAACCACTGTTCAGCTTCGCGGAACACAGTTTGAGAAACACTCAACTGCAGAATACGTTCTCATCTCGACATCCAAGGTCAAGGTCCCAACTCATAAAATTCACCCCTTCCGCCCTTCTGCAACCTGCTTTGCCAAATATCCAATTTCTTTTGAAATATTTAGACATCGAGCCGAGTGTAGCCCTAGGGAGTCTAGTGTGATTTATTTTGTACTCTGCTAAAATTACAAACTATACATGTCCAAAAACATGCCGAGAAGATAAAGACATGGTCAGATTGAGCAATATACAAGAAATGGTCATTCTTTTGCCAACGATATGCAGCAACTGGCAGATTATATTGAACAGATTTCGAGAATCCCATCCGCCCAACCTGAGATAAGCTCCGTTTGGTGACAAATCAGGGAGACCTGGGTAAGGAACCATGGTAAGGAACTCTGCTGTGTTGCGTAGTGCCTCATAGCCGCTATACAAATCTAGTTGACCGTTGGATACGTCTCCCTGCAGCTCGCGGAGCTATGGACACTCTTGCAAGACGTGCACCACTGTTTTCTCTGACTCCCCGCAGTGTCGAAAGCGGCCATCATAATTGGGCCAGAACATGGCAAAATATGCACCAATGGAGCAGTGTCACGTGCGCCACTGCGCTATTATCGAATATTCCGACCGTTTTAACCTCCACCACGGGTCGTCTCGGTTAGGGTGGGACATGTGCTGCCAGACTCCCAACCATTTTCCATGTACCCATTCTCGTATTACCGCCTTAGTCAGTTGAAACGTACTTCAGGCTATCCGCCCAACCAGAAGGTTTTACTCCGAAGGTGACTTGAATAGAGATATTGTAAAAGTAAACTAAAGTTATCCTTTCAGACCTTTTGATCGATAGAGTAGAAGCTGTAAGTTGTGGCCTACGGTTAAC